>PVKZ01000894.1:0-562472 GCA_004027375.1 Macroglossus sobrinus
TGGATCGAGCAGGTCTTCTGGGCAAGGCTGGGCCCCAGTCCTACGCCTCCTGCTGAGGTACTCACCCTGGGACAGGCTGAAGATGACGGAGGCGTTGAAGGTGTCTCCCGCCCCCAGAGTATCCACCACCCGGGGGGGTGGGAAAGCATCCGAGTGGAGCAGCCGTCCATCAGGGCCCAGGGCATCGGCGCCCTCCTCAGCCCAGGCACAGATAAGCGTGGCCCTGCAAGACCCTCCATTCAGCTGGGTGCTAGCCCACCCCTGGCCCCCAGCCTCATTCCCCCTCCCCAGGGCAGACCCTGGAGTCCAGGCACACCCACTGCCCACACCCAAGGCCTCTTCCTGGCCTCCCCCAGCTCACCCTTTCCTCACACGACTGTACAAGCCCTTCAGGGCCTCTGCCGCTGACTGGAACCCCAAGTGTTTGGCTACATCTTTGCTGACAAACACCTGTGGGCAGTGAAAGAGAGGCTGACCATCACCTTAACCCTAGTCCTAGCTCAGTCACTCCTATTATAACCTCATTCCTCCAACATAGCCACCTAAGTCCCCCACAGAGTATCTCATTGCCTCACAGAAACACATTTTCATACTTGCCCAAGATATATATCAGAATAGGGCCCTGTAAGTTGTGACACACAACCCTGGTCTATTCGTTCTAAGACCAAATGAGGTTCCTTGCAATGAAAAACCCAAAGCAAGCCTTGAGCGCCATCTTGGGGTGAAATCCACCACAGCCAAGCCTCCAGCACTCAGGAGCGTTGTTGTTCTGTTTGTTTTCCTCACAAAACTATATGCCCTCTAGGTCTGGTTTCTTCATCTTAAACACAAAGGGGTAGCGGCTCCAAAGCCTCCTCAACACCAGCTACACGTTTGAATCACCAGAGACAGTTCTGTTAAAAAAAAAAAATACTACAGCCCAGGCTCCACCCCTACCAATCAAATAACAAGGGTGGGGCTCAGGCTTTCAACTATTTTAACATGCGGCGGAGTTGAGGGCCAACCAGCTTTCATCTGCGATGCTAGGATTATTACCCAATTCTGTTTACATCCAGCCCTGCCCAAATTCATCTTGTGCAAGTCCCCCTCCCGTCCTCCTTTACCCCCTAGTGGCACCCACGACCTGCCACCCACCCAGAGTTGGAGGACACCTCAGAAACAGTCCCATCCCCTCGTGCGACAGAGAAGACTGAGGAGGGTCAGGGAGGAGACACTTCTATGCAGCTTGCCCTGTGGCTGGCTGTCTTGATCCTGTCCAAGCCCTCTGGCTACCCTCATACCTATGCACCCACTAAGGTAGAAAAATTCTTCTTGATCACTGCAGAGGTCTGTGCCAAAGCCCAAAGCTGAGGTCCAGCCTATTTGCTTTGCCCCCATCCTGCCAACACTACCAATCCATGAGTAGCCATTCCAGGTGTGGTAGGCAGGCCAAGGGAATGCTCAGGCTCCTTTTTAAGACTCAGAAGAGCTGGATGTGGCAATGAGAAGCAGCATGGCGTGCTCACCACGTCTCCATAGCCAAACAGCTGGAACAGCTCCTTTCGGGTCTTCTCCACCTCCACGGATACCCGGATATTCTGCTCTGGAGGCTGCCTGGCATTGTGCTGTTCTATCCGCTGCAGCATCTTCACCTGCTCCGATGCATTCCGGCCCTGAGGCAGGGCAGGGCAGCTCAGGACCAGCTGGGCACTGCCCAGCCATCTGGCTCATTCTTCTCTCCCTGCTAGGACTCTGGGGGAAGTGGGGGAGGGACCCAGGGAGGCTGAGCTGGAACCCCCTCCTCAGTCTCAAATTCTAGAGCTGTCATGAACCTTGTAGACCTTATCAGCCAGCCCCTGACCCATTTCACAGTGGAGAAGACTAAAAAGTAAAAGTTTTTTCCTAAGTTTTTACCTATAAGTTAAATGACAAGGCAATGATTAGAACTCAGGACTTCTCGGGGTTTCCTCCCACCCAGACTCTAAAATTTCTCTTGCAATGAAGATTCTAGTTCCCTTTATTTAGGAGCTGAGTCAGGTCTCCCATTCCTGCTTCCCCAGAGGTAATGGGTCAGGCCTCCTGCAGCCAGGCTCCTGCTGGAGTCTGGAGGAGGTGAGGCAGCCTGTAACACAGAGAGCACTTTGCCTGGATCCAGCATCCTGTTTCCAGTGCCTACATTCTGCTGTATAATCTTGAGTAAGTCACCCAGTCTGTGTGGGTCTTAGTTTCCTACCTGAAAACTTAAAGAAGGATAGAGAAAGGATGAGAGGGGTTGGAGTCATTGATCTCTAAGGTACTTCATAGCTCAAAGAAACCAAGGAGGCAAAACACTAGGAAGGGCTGGTAGCTTGAGCCCCTCCAAACACAAGTAGGGCAGGCTTGCCTCAATGTGGATCCACTTGAACCGGGTCAGATCAACCTTCTCAAAGTCCATAGCAGATACATCTGGCAGGTTCCTGAGTCACACAGGGTGGAAAGACAGAGAAGAAGGGGCGTGGTAAAATTGGCCAGGGCCAGGATCTCCAATGGGCTGCTGGGGCCCCTATGCCTGACATTGCCTGCAGCATGGCAGGAGGCTGGATCTACATACAGCACAGGCTTCTGAGGCTCAGCAGCGGGACAGACCCTGTCCCAGGTTAAACTCACAACTACTCCTTGCCCCGTTTGGCTTCATCCAGCCAGGGAAATTAGTTTGCTAGGGTGCCCCACCTGTATTTGAGGATGTGAAGGTATCTAAGAGCAAACAAAACAGCAGCATGTGTCAAGGGGCCAGGTCTGTGTGCCTTGGAGACCGCATCTCCCGGAATGCCTAAGAACATCAAGGACTACAATTCCCAGAGTTCTCTTAGCGCGCATGTGCGCGCGCGCGCACACACACCTCCCAGCATGCAGTGCCCTGGGAAACTACAAAGGTCATGGCTGCTCCTCCTGGAGCTCGGGTCTGGTCCCACTCACTTCTGGCACCCCAGTGGTGACAGCACCACAGCCCTGAGTTTGACAGCTATGTGTTGCAACCCAGAGGTCAAGGTTGATGCTTGAGGACAAGTTTATGTTTGGCTGACCTATAGTGGAGATCCAAAAGGGTCCGCCTTGACCCTCCTTGGCCAGAGACCTAAACACAGCAGATGCTCTCCCCACTGTATTTTCACCTGTTTAACTAACTGTGTGATCTGCCTTTCTCAGGCTGCTTTCCCCATTGGTAAATGGGGCCGAAACCCCCAGACTCACAGGCCTGTTGTACTTGGAGGTAATATGTGTGGATATGCCTGGACTGAGGCCAGTAAGCAATAAACATTTCTCTTCATTTTTCCTCTCCCTCCCTGTGAATACTCATGTTGTGTCCTTGATCAAAGTCACTACATGGTTGCTTAATGGGCAGATAACTAGGATTTTGCCCAATGTGAAGGTTGCCGCTAGCAATGTATGCCCACCCACTCATTCACTGGGACACAGTCCAGTGATCATTGGCCATAAGCTTGTCCGCAGATGACAGTCCCTCTCCCCCAGGTTCAGTGGTCATGCTGGGCAGTAGGGATGGCCTGAACCCAAGAGCAGCTGAGTTTGGACCATTTCAACCCTAATATAGTACCTGGCACACCTGGGCTCTCAGGAAACTACACCTCTGAGAGTCTTCAGGAAGGAATTGGGAAGATGAGAAGGGTCTGCACCCACAGGGCCTCTCCCAAGGAGCTCAGACCCTAAAAGGATTTCCCTCCCCGCAGGTTAGTGCCAGATCAAATGACCCTGATCTGCTGACCCAGTGTTCCCAGTGTTCTCCTTCTCTCTGTGGGGTGTTTGGTCTGCCTTCATTACGCTAGGACCTCTGCGGCAGCTTATCTTTTTTTGATCACCCTAAACCCCAGCTCCTTGGTGCCATGCTGCAGGCTGGCAACTCTGGGGCTGACCCTGGAAATGCCACTGGGCCCCCTTCAGGGCTTAAGATGGTTTGAATCATATCCCCCATCCCTCTATCCTCAGAACAATTTCCCCCACACCCACACCCACACCCAGGCTGCTGATTGACTAATTATGGAAGAATCACATCACAAATTACATTTTGTACAGGCCTGCCTGCCAACCTTGATGCTGAAGGCCAAGTTGCCAGGCAGAGCAAAGCCCACCCCTTCCCACCTCACTTCTCCCCTAATTGAAAACAATTCAGAAATCACTGAGCAGTTTGACATAGGGACAATTTCTGATATAAAGAGAGGGGCCACAGAGAGTGGGCAATTGGGATGCCCATGGTGGCGAGTAAAGGAACTGATTGGTGGGTGTGGCAGGGTGAGGCCAGGGGGCCTTACGTGTCATAGAGCACAATGGTACGGGAGCCATTGGAGTTGTTGACGATGCAGCAAGAGCACGGGGTCTCTCCCCTGCTCTGCCAGGCCACCTGAGACACGTCCACACCCCGTTTCCTGAAGTCAGCCACCAGGAAACTTGGGGTGGAGCCCGAGCCAAGGGAGGGGCAAGGAAACACAAATTAGAGGCTACAAGTGGCCTGGACCTTCCACAGGGGAGTAGAGAAGGGTGCTGGATCACGTGGGTGCTGAGCACCCCACTTCTGAGACAAGAGTCCTGTCCTGGGGGCTCAGCGAAGGCGGCGGCAGCTGGCAACGTGCAGACAGGTGTACAAACCTGTTGGCATGTAGGATGGTGCGGCTACCACTGGTCTCATTGATGATGACTGTGGAGATGGGGACGGAGCCCGTGGTCTGAGAGACCGTGTAGCGTAGGTCCACGGAATAGCGACGGAGGTCATCCAGGACAAAACTGCCAGGGTGGAGTAACCCGGGGGTGGCGTAGTTCGACAAAGTTTGGGGCACTGGAGGGTAGCTGGCAAGGCCACGAGGGACCCAGGGTGCAAGCAGGAGGAGCGAGGAGGGGGCTGGAAATCACTGGCTGTGCAAGGAGGCGGGAGAGGCAGGAGGGCATAGGCTGGCAAGAAAGACACTAAGGGACATTCTTTTAGGTCCTGACTGAAACAAACTCCAACCATGACACTGTCTTTCAGTTTGACTCAAGCTGGAGAGGATTTGCTCATGTTCATAAAGCTAGCTGGGGTGGCTCTGGGGCCTAGAACATGTGCCCTGTTTGAAACAAGCAGGTGAAGGCACTGTGACCTGGTTTCAAGCAAAGCCCAGGCAAAATTAATAATTACCAAGGTGATACTTTGTCCCCCAGCTGCCTTCTGCACACTCATCCCCTGGCACTCTTCTCTCTGAAGTCCCTTCCAGTCCTAACATGAGTCCCCTCATTCTATACCTGCCTCCGTGATGCCTCGGAGCATCCTGCTGCTTTGGTGGGCCTGCTCACTGCCCTCTCCTCTCCTGGGAGGCCGACCCTCCAAGGCAGTGAGCTGGATCCCAGTGCCTGAAGCCTCTCAGCAGGGGCCTGGTTCATGACTCTTGCCGAGGATCCTCCCAATCAGAGTGAGCAGCGGGCAGGAAGACTGCACCAGCAGAACAAGGAGGCCGGCCCCGCCCCTCCTGACGGTCTCTGGAAACAGCCATCTTGTTCCCAAGAGCTGGCACTTATGCCAGCCATCCAAACATCATCCTGGCTTCTCTCACTATGGCTGGACCCCACTTATGGCAACACCATAGCTAGGCAATATATAGATCTGTATAAAAGTGAGAAGACAATAATGCTGGGAAAAATCGAAGGCAGCAGGAAAAGGGGAAGACCGAATATGAGGTGGACTGACTCCATGAAAGAAGCCATACGCAGGAGTCTACAGGAGCTGAGTGGGGCTGTTGAGGGCAGGACATTGTGGGCACCACTCAGAGTCTCCAGGGGTAGGAGCTGACTCAACGGTATGTCACACACACACACACACACACACACACACACACACACACACACACACAAGTCAGGACATCTGTCCTTGTCTTACTCTTCAAGAATCCCTTAAACAGTAGTTTTCTCACAGCGTAGAACATACAGTTTGGTATGCCAAATAACTTTTTGTACCCACAATGCCTAGTACATGGCCGGTGCTTAGTGAATGTTTGTCGAACACATGGGGAAAATTCGAAATGGCCCACCCATCAGCATGATTGGTGGGCCCACTACCTTGATAACAAATCTTGCCGCTAGTTGGGAGAAAAGGCTGCTGCTGAAAGGTTAACAAGCAACCAACTGTTGGTTCCAGGTCCCTCTGTCCCATCTCATAGGGCAGGCTCTTGCCCCCAGATTCGCTTAGTGCTGGTTCATCAAGGAAGGTCATCTGGCTGCAGCTCAGGGAGCTGGACTCTGGCAGCAGGCCCCCTCAGACCAGAGTTCAAAGGGCTGTGCTTCACAGGCCAGCAACCTGGCAGCCTGCCTCAGTGCCCACAGTGGGCAAAGTGTGGACCTCACCTCCTGATAAGCGCGTGCTGAGTTGGGGTCAAAGGGCTCTTGGGTCCCTGTGGCAGCCAATGTGGGGTCAAAGGGCTCTTGGGTTCCTGCAGCAGCCAACATGGAAAAAGCATATTGGCCACTTACAAGCTGCAGCCTCAGAGCCGGTGAGCTGGGAGGTGTGGGTCTGGGCCCGGTTTGAGCATATGTCCTTGGCCAGGGTGTTTTTGCTGCTTCAGGAATAATGGGACATCAGCACTGGCCCTGCCCCCTCAACTGGGAAAGAAACTGCAGGTCTGAACTCTCCAGTCATGGATACTGGACATCCCTGAGGGAGAGCAGATACAGTAAGTATGACCCTCACTGCCTTCCGCCTCAAGCACAGCCAGGATAAGGGACTTAGGAAGGGCAAAGTCACATCCACCACAGAGTCTGTTGGAAGCAAGGAAGAAGGTGAGGAAGCTGCAGCAGGCTCCAGGGAGTGGCCAAGGAAACAGGCTGTGGAAGTGAAACCTTTTAACAGGAAGGGCATTAACACCTGAGCAGCAGATAAACCACACCAGGGATGGTCTGGGACGCTGGCACTCTTCTCCGCCACCTCCCACCCGTTTCTGGTGGCCACAACCATTCCTTATAGCCCACCCCCCCCAGGGTTACGACTTCCTTCTCACCCCACCCTGCTGGCAGGCCTCCCCTGCTCCCTCCTCAACTCACTCAGCAGCGTAGCCAGGGGCCAGAGAGCCCATGAAGGCGCAGGGGGCTCCCAGCAGGGAGAGGATGGTGCAGGAGTTGGATGCATTGCCTCCACGCTGCCATCTCTGGGACAAGCACCTGCAAAACACAAGGACAGTCCCTGCAGCTCCAGCGGGCTGATTCCGGGCTAAGCAGGGCTGACCACAGAGCCCTGGGAAGGGCCACGGAACAGAAAGCTGGGAGGACTCCCTCAGAAAGCACCCAGCCCAGTCTTCTCATTTTCTAGATGGGCAGCTAAGGCCCAGCAAAGGGCAGTGGCTAGGCTGAGGACCAGGTCTGTCATCCCAGCTTAGGCTAAATTGAGGTTCGCAGTGATTAATTTCTATCTTCCACCTATTCTTACGACATTAGGAAAGCACTCACTCAGGTCCATCACAATTTGAGGGTTCCACTCCCTCTGCGTTACATCCTTCTCAGTTACAATGGCCACCTCTCCCCTTGAGAGCTGGATAACTCCAAGTGCCACTTCCCAAAGGTGTCATATCTACTACCTGCTCCTGTCTAGGGCTTAAATAATAATTCAGGTTAAAATGATAGGACAGGAAGTGAACCCCAACATTGTAATCATTTAAGAAGTGAGGGTTGGGGGGAGTTAAATTTTACTATATCAGAAGTTAAAAAAGATTATTGGGTGAAGACCAGTTTTTCTCCATCTTTTTTGTTTGCTTCTTTTTTTCCCATTTTTATTGAAATATAATTGACACATAACATTCTGTAAGTTTAAGATGCACAATGTAATGATTTGAGATACAGACACACACACACACACACACACACACACATATTGTGAAATGATTACCACAATAACGTTAGTTGACACATGCATCACATCATATAATTACCTTTTCTTCTTTAGTTTTTCTCCATCTTTATGGAAAGTCTAATGAGGAAACTAGCTCGAGATACACCTGTATAACTTCATTGTCATCAACAGAAATAATAGCATGTACCCATAGTCAGAATACTTTAATGATTCCTCATTTGTGCTCTAATAATACTGTGAGGTAAACAGTGCAGGCTGTTATTTCCATTCTCAGTTTAAAAAAGAGTAACAATAATAACTGTAGCAGTTTACAATAAGAGGAACAAATACCACAGAACCACTAATTAAGGGAAATAAATGAAGCAGAACTTGTAGACTAAGATATATTTGTACACAAAACCTAACCCTAAACTTGCCCTTTGGCCTTGGGAAAAGGAGACCTTGATCTCAATAAAAAGAAGGATACTAATTTGTAAAGGGTCAAACATTTCTTAAGCTATGAGCTTAAGAGAAATGTTCATGCAGAGAAGAGAGGAGGAGCCTAGAGGGATTTATCTCGCTCAAGTTCACACCAATAGTTAACAACAAAGCTGATGATATCAGAACCCAGTCTTTCTGACTTTCAAACTCTTGCAATGTACTCTGTATTTTTTAGTGGACAATAGTTAGACCACAGCTTGGATGAGGTTTCAAACAAAGGGTATACAACATTACTCTGTGGAACTCTTTCAAAATCGCACCAGTACCCAACTTCCTGTGCAGAAAGATTCTGCTGAGCATGAGGATATGTTCTGGAAGGCTCTTCTCAGCCTGGATTCTGGGAGGCAGGGCCATTCCTCAGGGGTCTGGCCACGTACCAGGTGGCAGCTCCTGAGAGTCCCCAGCTGCCTGTGGAGCACAGAGAGCCTGGGACAGGTGGAGCTGAGATGGCTGGGAAGGACTGGGTCCCCACTCAGACTTGCTCAACTGGGAGGCACAACAGAGTCTAGAAGCTGGGCTGGGTGGGACGGGAGCACAGGAGATGAGGCCCTATGGACGACCACAGTGCTCTAGAGGGGAGCAAAGCCATGGGTCTGGGGGAAGGGGAGGTACAGGCTGGAAGGCAGGGGGCACCGAGAACATGGGAAAAGTCTCTTTAGAGAGGTGCCTGGCTTAGTGCTAACCTTCGGGACCAGCCTCGGTCAAGGTGGGAGCTAGCTTACATAAGTAAGCACAAAGGAATGGGGCTACGGTTCTCGTGGAAAGAGGCACTCTGGGTCTTCCTCAGGCCTTCACTGTCCTTAGAGGACCTGAGGCCCCAGAATGTGCACTGTTCTCCTAACTCCTCACTGTGTGTGCACTGTGGCCCTGACCTCGATAGGTGGGCACACCCTGTATCTCTCCCCCACTGCCCCTGCACCCCAGGTAAGAGGGTCTGCCTCTGGCCAATGAAGCAGTCCAAAGCAAAGGGTCAGCTCCATGAGCTGGGCAGCAGCAACAGGACAGGGAGCACAAGAGATGACGGAGGGCTGGAGCACTCGACTCAGAATTCAGAGGCCTGGGATGTGATTACTCTGCCACTCATTAACAATGTGGCCTTACAAAAACCATTTAATTTCTCCAGTTTCCCTGTCTATAAGGAAAGGATTTGACTGATCTTCACACACTTCCCATGGGCTGCTGTGAGGAAAATATGTGACAACACAGGTGACAGTGCTGGATGAACCCAGAGCCTAAGGAATGTCAGGTCTCTCCCCTCAGTTAACCTCATGGATATCAGCACTGCACTGTCTCGCTGAGCCCAATCTCGAACTGGCCTTTTAATCAGTTTTTGGCTGAGATAACTGATAGCCAAGGAGTGATTCTTCCCGGAATTCTAATCGCTGGACTTCACCAAGAGAAAGACCCATATTCCACCCACAGAAATGCCTTCTTGAGATTACAGTATAACGGTGTGGGTCTTATCAAGAGTAAATATAAGAACAAACAAATGACTCTTCTACTTCTACCAGATGACTGAGAAGGACGTTTTCCATTATATTGCCCACTGACTTTCGTAAAAAGAACTTCCAAGAAGCTCCCTTTGGAATTTAGCACCGGAGAAAAGATGTGGTGGCACATGTACCAGCTCTATCCATAACCCACAGCATCTTCAAAGTTGCCTCCAGGGCTGGACAAGTCCTGAGCTATACAGCGAAGCTCAAATACCATGGCTTTAAATGTTCTTGAACAGTCTAACTATACTTTCTTCTTACTGTAGGATACCTTAATTTTTAAAAAGAAATAGACACACACACACACATATGTGTGTGTATATATATATATATATATATGTATATATATATATATAATATATATATATAATAAATTAGAAATAAATGCTGGTGAGAGGCAAGTGCACAGGTTTTGTTGTTAAAAAGAAATTGGTCCTGTGGGTACTAATTGGGTACCCTTGGATAAATCACTTTGCCTCTGAGCCTCTACTTGCTTATGGGTATAATGGAGATAATCATACTTGATACAGTCTCAGGGATGAAATGAGAATTGGCGAACACAATGCTATCCGAAGCCTGGGTAGGAAGGCCTCTCTAAAGGCCTCACTTATTTCCCTAGTTCTGGGTCAGAGGTCATGGGGTCCCTGGCTTCACAGCCCAGTAGTCTTGGCCGCCAAGCACAAACGCGGGGCTGCAGCGACCCCTGGGGTTTTCAAGGGGCCCGGGAGCCCCTACCTGCTGTCCGTGTCCTCCTCGGGGTACTTGTCCACCACATTGATGATGTCCAGCACCACCAGCCCCACACACAGGATCTGCTTCTGTTCCATGAGGCGGCTCCGGGAGCTTTCTGCTCGCCCTGCTCCAGGGGTTCCTCCTGGGCTGGCTTTTATCCTGTAGGATTGTGTTCTCGCTCCCGGTGGCTGCCTGGCTCCTCCTCCGCGACCCGAGCTCCTCCTCCAGGGAGCCTCCTGAAGCTCTGAGAGGGACAGTGGGGTGCAGAGAAAGCAGGCGGGCCCTTGCTCCCCACGCCCACCTACCCAAGCGGGCCTGCGAGCGCAGAGCCCCGGATCTTGCTCCACTACCTCTCCTAAGCAAGTTGGGCCAGCAGATGGCAACGCCTCCCACTTCTTGGCCTCAGTTTCCTCACTTGTCAGACTGACTTGGGGCTAATGCAAACCTCTCTGAAGCACCGCTAGGCAATCTCATGAATGCAAAGAGAAAGTGCAGTAGAAAGACGCCCCTTGCCCCGCCCTTTCCTGCACGGGCGGCTCCCACTCCGCACCCTAGACCCTGGAACCCGCCTTGCAGCTGCGGCGGGTCGCACAAGCAGAAGCAGTGGCTCACGAGGTTGCTGCTGCTCGGACGGGCCCCCAAGACCCAGCCAATCCCGACCCCAGGTCCCGCCTCCGCGGCGGGGGCCCGCAAGGTGAGAGGTGGTGGTCACGTGACGAAAGACCTTACTCAGCGCCCCCTGGCGGACGCCGGCGAGACTGGCACGACCATGAAGCGCGTCCCGCAAGGGCTCTAAGTCGCGGACGCACCTAGTGTGGCCCGCGTGTCTGGAGCAAGTGCGGGCAGAGCCGTCTCGCGCAAAGCGGGGGGGCGACCCGGATTCGTAGCCAGGGGCTCCCCGCTCCTGTCCCCTGTGTCCTATCTACCCCTGAACATACTGAAGCAGACGGTGTGTTTTGTTTTGTTTGTTTTTTTATAAAAACCAAGTGTCTTTATTCCTGAATAGTTTAGTATGGCGTTGGGGGCCGGAGCACCCTCAGGAGAGCCCTGGAACCCAGGGAATTGGCCTAGAGGCCAGTTGCAGGGAGCAAAGGGTGCCAGGATCGGCTCCTCCATAGCCCGGGTCCTGCAAGGGACAGTGATCAGGCCAAAAGTCCGGACGAGGAGACTCCGGTGACCCCACCCCGGTGCGCTCCGTTCGTGGGGAGGAGGCTGCTCTGGGAGCCTGTGCCGCGGCGGGTCCAGAGACGGCGACTCGCCCGAGTCTGGGGTGCCCCGATGGCACCCCGTCCAGGAAGGGGCGCCCGCCGCCCCCGCTGGCTCTTTGGCAGGCGTAGACACTTCGGGCCGGTCGGGCCCGGCCAGGCGTCTACGCCTGTTCTAGCTCCAGGTCCCCGTAGAGCAGGGCTCCGCTGAAGATGGTGAGCGGCTCCTCAGAGTGCGCCAGCTGCCCCATGACGAGGTCGATGCAGACCGTGTCCCCGGCCTGCAGAGGCAGGATGAGGCTGAAGACGCCCAAGGCGCCCGGGCTGGGCTGGCTCTCGGCCACCGGCTTATTTTCCAGGCCCTCAGGCTCGTAGCCACCTGAGTCTATGCGGGCCACGCCCAGGTTGGAGCGGGACAGCACAGCCTCCACCTTCTCATGCCGATGACCAGTCAGCACCGCACTCAGCAAGTAGCGGCCGGCCAGCGGCGCGGTGAACACGCCTGAGGACAAGGATGGCAGTTAGGAGAGACAAGTGGCAGGGGCCGGGAAGACTTCGAGACCCAGAGCTCTTGGACTAGGGAGGGACCTGCTGGGTCTTTTCACCTCGCTTCCAGGAGCATGTAAGCTCCACAAGGGCAGGGGATTTGATGTTTTGTTCATTACTGCATGCCCAACACTCAAAACTGCCTGCGCAAGAGCAGACCCCCAATAAAAGAGCTGTCAAACCATTGGCTCCTCCCCTCCCCACGCCAGCGTTCAACCCAAGCTGTGGTGAGAATGAATAAATGGAGGAAAGAATAAGGCTCTCCCCAAACCAGAGCATGGAGAGAGAGATTCGCTTGGTCTCAAGGGGCAAGGATGAGAACACAGCGCTGCACAGCCTCCCCGCGGCCCGTGGTTCCCCGATGCAGCCCGCTCTCAGGCTTACCCGTCTCTGGATCATAGTAGTCCCCATCGTTGAGCAGGACTCTGTCGAAGGGCACTGTGCCTGGTTCAGACCGGGGCAAACTCAGGGCAGCTGAAAAGGCCACCCGGGGCACAGAGGCTGCTGGTGCCCCTTCCACTCCTGGGTGGGGATAGGATGGGTGTCAGAGTGGATGCTCAGTGCAGAGCTGCCAAGCCCCCTTCCACTCCTGGGTCTCTACCCCCAGGACTGCCTGAGGCTTTCCATCCTCCAACCCCTAGTTCAGTTCTCCTCCCTCCAGCAACAAATGAGAACTTACCCTGTTCACCTTGGGGACCTGTGGGAGGAGGAAAGGGAGCAGTGAGAAGTAGGGCAGCTCTCGCTAGGACACTCAGCAAACATCTGCTGAGTCAGTCCTGCTGTGCTAGGTGCTAGGCAGACTTTAAAGCAGGAATGGAGGTACCAAGAAGTGAGGAGCTATGTCCACTCTGTTCAACTGCCAGGCCATAAGCCCTGCCCACGGCCTTTCACACTTGACACAGCTTTTGTAGGCTCAGCCTTGAGTTCAGTACTGAGACCACCATATCCAATTAGTCAACACAGTGACTGTCCTAGCTCCTAGTCACTTTCATAGTCACTATCAGCCATCTAAAACCCCCAATTTCTCATCACTTTTTTCCCCTTCCCTGTCATATTCAGAGTAGAATGTCAAGCCTGGGGCTGCCCATGTGGGGTGGTAACCCTGGCTGCAGCAAGGACCTCAGCCCACATACCTGGTGGTCCAATGGGCCCCTTTTGTCCATCCTTGCCTGGAGATCCTGGAGGTCCAGCAGGGCCCGGGGGTCCCTGCACTCCAGGAGGCCCTGGGGGTCCAGCCTCACCTGCAGGCCCTACAATGACAAAAGTTGAAAAAGAGCCATAAAAGGAGTTCCCAAAGGACAAAGAGGGTGGTGGCTCCATGGACAGGTTAATGGGACCCTCACTGCCCATGCTGGAGACCTGGCTGGTAGAGCAGCACCCCACCGCCACCCACAGGCCTGTCCGAGCTGCCAGGGAAGGACTGGGACCTGGGACCTTGGATCATCTCTTGTGGATAAACCACCCCCCAGGTCAGTGGTGGGTCTGCATTTTGTGCTGGGCAGAGCAAGGAGAAAGTGGATGAGGTTAAGGCTGGGTTGTTGCTGGGGAGCGGGGGAGGACTTGAAAGGAGTCCCTGTGCACTGCCCCGGGCCTCCTCTTGCCCCCTTACCAGTGAGGTCCCTCAGGCCGAGTTGGTGAAGTCGGTCCTCCAGGAGCAGTAGGGAGCTGTTCAGAGCACCAAGCCGCCTGCCCAGGCCGGCCTGCCCCGCCAGCAGCTTCTCCAGCAGGGCTGCCTGTGTCTGGCTGGTGCTGTTGGTTTCCCGTAGCCCAGCCCAGAGCCCAGCCACATGTCTTGAAAGGCCCTCACGTAGGCCCTGCAGCCCCCCAGCCACCGTGTCCAACCGCTCACAGACTCCCTCAAGACGGCCCAATCGTCCCTCTAGGCTGGGGCACTGGCCAGCCTGTGCCTGACCCTCTTCCAGGCCTCGGAAGCGCTCTTCACTCTCTGTCACATGCTCTGTGGCCTCCTGCTGCAGCCTGTTAATCTCAGAGATAATGCGGTCCTTGGTGGCTCCCAGGTCAGCCAGATCAGCGCCTTGGCCCTCTATCGTGGTTTGGAGCTCATGCAATGAGTCATTGAGGGAGCTGAAGGTAAGAATAACCTTAGAGAGCTCTCCTTGCAGCGCCTGTAGGGCTGAGCCTGAGCTGCCCCCGAACACACTGAAACCATCCAGAGGCCCACGGCTTGGCCCCCCAGCACCTGGGCCGGCCCCAGGGCCCCGTGGGGGAAGCAGGGGGCAGGAGCAGCGCTCCACGCCGTCCCGAAGGCGGCCCAGTTCCTCTTGGACGCCACCGCAGGCCCCACAGCCCTCATCCCCACGGGCCTGCAGGAGGCCCTCCAGTTGGCCCAGCCGTGCAGCTGTGAGATTCAGCTGAAGTGTGAACTCTGCAGCTGTCTCATCTTGCGCATCGACACGACTCTGGAGCTGGCCTACGACCCCCTGCAGTCCATCCAGCAAGGTCTGCCGGGCCTCCCCAGCTTCTTCCACCTTGCGCAGTCCCGAGCCCACCAGCTGCAACTGTCCCTCGCTGTCCAGCATCCTGCGCTCCAGGGCGCCGAGGATGTCACTGACCTGGGAGTCCTGCTCCCCTGGGGCCCCGGAGCAGAGCTGCCCACATGCCTGTACGGCCCCTGCCACCTGCTCTTCCAGCAGGTCTAGCCGTCCACCCAGCTCCCCACTCACATTGGCCAGCAGCCCCTCTAGCCTCTCTAGTCGGCCCCGGGCAGCTGGCAGCCAGTGTCTTAGTCCCCCAGGACGCACAGGCCGGCCTTCTTCCTGCTCCTCCGAGGGGCCCAGGGTGGAGTTGAACTGGTTCTCCAGGCGAGAGAGGCGGGACGCTAAGCTGGTATAGCCGGGGGGATGGCCCCCCTGCCCGGTTGCTCCTTCCAGCTCGGTGCCTCGCCGCCCACTCAGCACTGTCACTGAGCCAGCCACGACCTCCAGCCTCCGCTCCAGATCCGCCAGGCGCCGGCCCAGCTCTGGAGGGCAGCATTCCTGGGGGGGCCTGCGGCCCAGGACCTGCCCAGCGAGCTGCCGCTGCCCCCCCTCCATGGAGGCCAGTAGCTTCTCCAGTGCTCGGAGCCGCTCTCTGTCATCTTGCTGCTGCCGGCGGAAGCCATCCAGCCCCGCCAAACACACAGAGCAGGACTGCTGCAGTCGCTGCTCCAGCTCCCGTAGCAGCTGCTCGCTGTGGCCAGGAGGGGCGGGGGTTGGGTCCAGGGCCCTGCCGCCACTGCCACCGCCACCACTGTGATGGTTGTTGAGATGACCTAGCTCCTGGTCGTGGGTGGAAACGCGGGTGTCCAGGAGCTGCAGCTGCTGCTGGATCTCATGGAGGGTTTCGTGCACGCCGGGGCGGGCGGCGGCATCTGCGGGCTGCTGCCTCCCATTAAAGGCTGTCTCCACAGCCTTCTGGACATCTTCTGCCAGCCGCCCACTCAGTCCCTGCAGTACACCCCGAAGGCCCTGGAGCTCTTTTGTCAGGCTCTGTACCTGCTCCTCCAGCTGCTGTACCTTCTCTGACTGCCCAGGACCTGGCAGAGAGGGGAAGACATAGCGGAGGGGCCGGGCCTCAGAGCCGGGTGCCTACCTCCCAGGTCCAGCTCCCCAGTTCCAACGTGAGGCCAGAGGTCTTAGCTGATTCCACCAATTTGGGTAATTTGGCCAAGAAAAGATGGAAGGAAACTCCCATTCACTGAAGACCTCTAGGCCAAATCCTTCCCCCTAACAACTCCATTGGGCCGCTACCATCAGCTTTTCCCATTTTGTAGGTTGAGAAAGAGGACCAGAGAGATTAAGTAACTGGGCCATGGATTACAAGCTTAATAAGTGGCAGAGCCAAGTTTCTAACCCAGGTCATCCATATGACCACCAAACCCATGTTCTTTCCACTGTCCAGAGGGCCTCTTAACTTTATGGAAATTGTTTTCTCATCTGTGAAACAGATACATGATGTTGCTCCCTCAGGACAAGTGAAATGGGAATGTGGGGGAAGCACTGTGCACTGCATGACAGTGGCTCTTCCTGGGCAGCACCTCTCCCCAACACCACAGGGGACAAACAAGGTTCAGTGGCAAGCCTGCGGGCTCTAGCTGGATGGGGGGAAGAGTTAGCCAGAAGTTCCTGTTTTCATAATTACAGCATGGTTATCTCCCTGGCAGGCAAACACAGCACATCCGCAGTGCCTGGCACGTAAACGGGAAGGCAACAGGGACTGCAGCATTCTGGGACCTAGTCTCCAGAGGCCACCGAGGGGCCTGGGACCTGTAGTCAGTTGCAGTGCATGCTAGGATTTGTAGTCTCAACTGCCTATCCCCTTGGACCAAGCTTCTCAAAGGAATTCCCCCTTCCTCCCGAAACTATTCCCAGTTAGGAAGTATCTTGGCCACATGTGGGCGTGTGTGAGCATATTCACTTTCTCTGCCTTTTTCTCTCCATCTCTCTGTCTGGTACATACACACACGCGCGCACGCACACACACGCACGCACGCACACACATGCGGCACACACGCGCGCACAAGCCCGCAGACAGGGAAACTCAGGGATCTCATTAACTCCCTTCTGTCTTTTTTTCTTCTGACTTGGAGCATGATGTTTTCTCTCAGCACCCTGGCCCCACATTTTCCACCCAGCACCGTTTCCCACTTCTCTCCTCCCAGGGCTCCCATACTCACCTTCCCCCCCTAGTCCACTCAGGTGGCTGCCCGCACTAGAGCCAGAAAGTTTAAGGCGACCGGGCCGGAGCCGGGGGCGTGGCGTGGGAGGTGCGGGACCCAGTGCTGGGCCAGGACTCTCAGCACAGTCCTCACCCCCATACCCCTGACAGCACTTCCACTCCATGTCCGTCACTGTTTTGTAGGCCACGCGGTAGTGAGGGCGGAGGAAGCTGCGGTACCTGGGAGAGGTGAAGGGAGGGCTCTTTACTCCTCCCTGTACTGTCAGTGACCCTGTACCCTGTCCTCAGAGATGAGCAGCTGCTGGTGGGCAAGACCTGTCCCTCAGGCTGGATCCCTCTTACCATCCAGCATGTGGCCTTGCTCAGTTGACAGCTGTCAGCTTGTTGGCCAAGGGCCAAATCCCTGTTGTTCCTCCCCTTGTCCTGTGCTGGAACCTTGAATTCCTCTCCTTGAGCATGACCCAAGCCAGAGAAGGCATTTTGGGGCTGGCAGGGAGGTCTAGGTAAGTGTGCCCTCAATATCTCACCAGCCAAACTTGCCTCAGCATCTCCTCAAAATGGCTCTGAGAGAAGGCCCTGGTCCTGCCCCTTGCTACCTGCTTTGTACAAATTCCCTGAGTTAGCCACCCACCTGCTTTGCTAGCCCAGCGCCCACCAATTCCCCAGCACTGGGGCTCACATGATGCTGCGGGGACACTGGGGCTGGCCCCAGCCACAGGGCTGGTAGTCGGGCTTGACGAAGGTCTCCACTCCATCCTCAAGGACACAGCTCACTGTCCGAGTCACCACGTAGGCACACCAGTTCCTGCAGGCACAACCCCAGCTGGGCCCAAGGGCCAGAGACACATGCCGCAGAGGAGGGCAGAGGGAGGGTCAAAAGATCAAGGGCCCCTGGGGACCAGTGGGAGCCAGGGTTTAGGCAGGGGCAGCTCTCCCTACGCCTTCCTGTGTGGACAGAGTCAATAAAGACTTTTCAAGACAGAAGAGGAGTCACAGAATGGAAAACCAACTACGAGAAGTCGATCCTCACGGCTGGGGAGGGGCTCCCGGGGAGCCTCTGAATTCACACATTCATTCGTTTCCCTTTCGGTCTCAATCCCCAGCTTGGCATAGCCTGTGTGAGCGGCCTGGCTGGGGCCCTCTGCTGATTCCCTGGATGCTGGCTTCCACCCACCCTTCAGGGGAGAGGACCAGGCAGGCAGGGGTCCAGCTGGGGGTTAAGCAGAGAATAAGCCATTGATGAGCCCTGTCCCCTGTAGGGTTTGCAGTTCTACACTCTTGGCCCCATTCATGCTGGCCTCTGCTTTATGTCGGGCTGGAGAGCTGAAGGGAGCAGAGCAGAGTGGCAGTAGAGTCATGGATTACGAGATGGGCCAAGGAAGCCCTAGAAAGGGATAGGTCTGCTGGAGGATCCCAGGCTGGTGCGCAGCTGGCAGGAAGGCCTGACCCATACTCCTCAGGGTAGTTTTCCTAGGCTCCTAACTGCTGCCCTTACGGAAAGGACACTGCAGCCGATCCCCCTGAGATCAGACAGAGGAACCTATCTACTCAGGGGGGCCCGAGAAACACCCGGCGGGAAAGTGGGAGTGTGAGGCATCATCTGATGGATGGGCTTCCTCTCCCTCTCCTCCCGCACTGGGGACACAGCTCAGGAAAGGATAGCCAAGGTGGGGGCCAGGATACCCATTTTCTGACCCGCCCTTCCACCTACACCCAGCCTTGGGCTGGGACCCAGACTCTTACCTGTGGCGGCTGGCAGGCCGGGGGGCACTCTGGGGCTGGGGCCCCCCAGGGCTGAGGGCCCCGCCGTTCCCCGTGTAGAGACTGTAACCGCGAGGAGGGTAGCTAGCTGCCCCCACGGCTGTGGTCAGCAGGCAGCAGAGGTAGCAGCTCCAGAGGGTCCTGGGGGCCATGGTGGGGGTGCTCGGCTGTGGCCCTCAGAGGCACATCCCGCCTGACCACTGGTGCCTCTGCCTGGAGCGAGGATGCCCGCTGCGCTGAGAATCGGGTCCTGTCCCCAGCTTCCTGATGGCAGCCCCCGGCCACACGCCTCCTCCTTGGCCTCCTGGCCTGACCCCTCTCCCCCTCCTCCTCTTTCCTCCTCAGGCTCCTGTCTGTCCCTCCCTCGGTTCCTTCCGCTCTTCTCTTCTCCACCTCAGAGGGGAGTTTGTTCTCTGTGCCCCTGGGCCTCCTGCGCCTGGTTCCTACCCCTCTCAGATGCTGCTTCCTGGGCCTCCGCCCCCTTGCCCCTGCTGGCCCTTCTCTGGTCTCCTTATCCCTTCTCCCCAGTGACCGGATCCTGGGGGTGACAGGACTTTACCCCTGTGGCTGCTCAGAGGCGCTGGAGTGGCTGCGTGGGGCGGGCCCTGGCCTCCAGCCTCCCTCTCTTGCTCATTCCCCTCCCTTCCCCCTGTCTGGCTGGCGGTCCAGCCTCCCCCTTCCTCCCCCCACCTCTCCAACCATCGTGCGCCACATCTGCTTCTTGTTAACTCCGGGAAAAAGAGGGAAAAAAAAAAAGGAAAAACAGAGAAATGTGGAGTTGCCGCCAGGCTTGGGGCCAGCCTCTCAGACGGGCCGGGACTGGGGAGGAGGCCCAGGGCCGGCTGCTTAGGCAGGGAACAGGAGCTGGGGCCACGCTCTCCTGGGGTGAGGGCAGGCCTCCCCTGGGAAAGAAGACCTGAGAGAAGGGCCCAGAGAGGAGAGGAGGTGGGGAGGACTGTAAAAGGAGCCTTGGCTTGGAGGGCTCAGCAGGCCATCACTCACCATCCAGTCCAGCTCTCTCCTTATTTATAGATATGAAAAGTGAGGCCCAGAGCAGGAAAGTAACACAGCACAGTAACACAGCACGTCAAAGGCAAGGCTGAGATTAAAATCTAAATACCTAAGACTTGAAGAAAGAAGGAGGAGAGGGCTGCTGGGCCAGGGAGAAGAAGGAGAAGGACTCCACTGAGGCAGGGAAGAAATTCAGAGAAGCCAGAAGAGGAGGAAAGGAATCTGGAAATGGGGCACAGCCTCCCGTCAAACATGGAGAAGACATGGGCAAGAGGAGGAAGACTCATTCTTAAAAAGCCAAATGAATATGGGTCCCAGGCTCATCTTAGTGAGGGTCAGGCCATAAGTGGGGGAGGGGAGGGAGGGAAGTAAATTGGGCCCTATCTATGTAGCAAAGGAAGCCATTCTCTGGCCTGGAGGCAAGTCGGAGAGCCTTTGTAGCAGGCGAGGAACTCAGACTCAACCATCAGCCTGACCCGACACTCTTTCTGAGAAGTTTGACTCTGTCAGCTGGCCCCTCATCACCACCTGGCCTTCGGCATTGTGTTCAGGACTCCCAGTGTGGTTGGACACTTATGAGAACGAAATGGAAGTACTAAACGGGAGAGCTGTGTGCCGAGCACTGTGGAGATGTCCAGGTAGCAAAAGCGTATATATAAGATTCAGTAAAGAGCAGCTGGAGCTTTTGGGAATGGGACACAAGCTCCAAAAATGAGAACTAACACAAGGCAGGACAGACAGAGTGCTGAGTGGGTCAGACAAATGGATGAGGTGTGTTGTGGGTAAGAGGAGGGGAAAGACAGCTGGCTGCTGAGAGAGCCAGACGAGAGCCATTGGAAGTGAAAGAAACTGAACAGTTTTGGGAGGAAAGTGAGAAACAGAGATGGAGAGAGATTTCAAATCGAGAGAAGTAGTTTGCCTCAGTTTCCTCATTTGTAACATGGGAATAATACTGAGGACTTATTAGAATTTTAATATCATAACTTGTGGCCCATGATTTGGATTTTTGCAGCTGGAGCTCTGAAGCTGCTTGCAGAGCATAACTTTGCTATTTTGGGCTCTGGAACACCCTGCAGAGCCAGCAGCCCCCTGCCCAGCCCCGTGTTGATTGTACTGTTTTATACATCATACTCTTGCATCTTTGGTAAATAATACTCCCTGTACTATAATTGTGTGACCAGACAACCTTTTTGTTCTACAGGTCTGGGCTGAAACAAGGACTTGATAAATGCTTAATCATATATTACCCATTGTTCTCACCTCACAACACCATTTGCTGGATCACTGAGTCAGCCAGCCAGAGAAAGTCCAGAAAATAAACGATGTAAGTTTATGATCTTATTTCCCCTTGCAACCTATCTCTTCGATCATCATTAGCTCCTTGCATCTTTGGCCTTTGTAAATCCTGCCCTATTCCTCCATTTTGGAACTTTTTTTTGGTTCACATCAAGGACTATATGTTTCCTGGTTTACAAATAGTTACCTGAATAAACACTTCTTTAAATTTCTTTAAAAAGGCATCTCCAGATTTTTGTTTATAGTATCCTCCTTCCTAGGTTTGTAAGAATTAGGTTAATACATGTAAATCACTTAGAATAGTGTGGTAAATGCTCAATACATGTTAGCTCTTATTTGTGTCAGGAAGAAGTGGCACAAAAAGATAAGTCGATTGTGGAAAAATTAGGGAGAGGCTCAGATGACTGATTAAGAGCTTGGATTACAAAGTTTTGAGCAGGTGGTCAGGACACATGCAGAAAGAAGACATTGTTGGCAAGAGCAATGGGCAGGGTGGTAGGCCACAAGGATGCCAGTTCTGGCACTTCCTCTAAGTGTTATCACTTTGAGCAAACCCCATGACTTCACTGGGGATATGTTGCCTGTTGTCTAAGGTCCTTTCTAAATTCTACGTTACAAAGGTGCAGAGCTGGAAGAGAAAGCTGTGACTACTTGGTAACTGCCTGGGTAATGAGGAACCAGATGAAAGGAGACACCAGGGAAGATTGGGGTTCTCAGCCAGGATGGTTAAGTTGAGAAGAGGAGCAGATTTGGAGGAAAGAAAGGCAACCTTAGTTTGGACATACTGGCATACCTCATTTTATTGTGCTTTGCTTTACTGAGCTTCACAGATGTTGCCTTTTTTACAAATTGAAAATTTTGCAAATTTTTACAAATTTACTTCCTTCTCTAGCAAAAAGATTACGATTCGCTTTATTGTGATACTGGTTTTATTGCAGTGGCCTGGATCAGAATCTGCAATATGTCTAAGCTATGCCTGTACTGAGTTTAAGATGAGAGTAGCACATCTCAATGGAAATAAGGGTCCAGGAGTGGTTAGAAATATAGGTCTTGATTCCGGGAACCATATGCAGGATAGTAATTAGAAACTGTGAAAACTGATGCCACCAAATCTTCAATGTGAATCTGAGGGATCTGCCTCTGAGGTTCCATGGCCCAGAACATGATGCTGATGGCTGGGAACAACGTTGGTGAAAAGACAGGACGGTGAAAGTAAGCACTGGAAACAACAGAGATGGAAATTTATTTGCATCTGCCCCTTAGAAGTGTGGGGATCAGCACACAGGGATATTTGAAGAAAATTGTCCTAGAAGATCCTGATTTCAAAGTTGCTGTCGATGGAAGGATGCAGCTTCGTCCCTGGTCTCAGCATCAGTTCTAGGCCCCTGGCCATTGGCCCTGGCAGGAAGCCAACCCACTACCCCACTAGGTTGTCCTGGCTACTGCTGTGGGTTATCTTTCTCCGCTCTTCCCCCTCTTCTCTCAGGGGCTTCTGGCAAACTGAAAAGTCATCCAAGTCATCTTGTCACTGCTCAGTTGTCACCCATTCCTTTGCCTGCCCCTAAAAAAAAAAAAATCTGTTGTATTTTAAGTGTGTCAAGTCAAAAATGTTGGCTTTGAAATACAGTTGAGTAGATTGCATTTCATTTAGTCCTGGGAGATCTCAAATAAATCGGTGTCTCTGGGTTCACTGGGGAGGACAATTTCTGGGTTCACTGGGGAGGCCTGAGGCATTGGGCAAGTAGACTGCAATAGAGACTAAGGTTAGAGAGAATGCAGTGATGGTTGCGGTTGTGGTATTGGCAGATAGCCAAAACTTCAAGAGCAATTGGCAAGAGAATCCTTGAGATCAAAACAATCTAAGTCCTAGGACACTAGGACAATATCTATTTTATAATCTAAGATAGGGGGATTTTCAAGCGTCTAATGCCATTGGGAAATCTTGACTGTACCAGGAGACTAACTCATTCAGTCAAACATCACGGACTGAGCAACAAGCTCATGTCCAAGGGTCAGGACAGCCAGGGGGCACTAACAGTAAGAAACATTTTATGTCTAACACAGTCAGAGGACTGAATATGGGGAAGGAAAAAAGGGGAATAATATGCATTGGGCTCTGGGCCATGCAAACCCAGATGGGAATTCAAGCTTGTTGGGACCCTTGAGCAAAAGTCCACTCCTACTCAGATGTATATATCGTTTTCTTTCCAAGATTTCTTACAGATAGAATACTATAGGTGCCAACCTGTCTGGGTTGAGGGTCCAGGCTCCTTTCCCCAGGTCTTGCTGCTTTTTCACTTCTGAGTCTAATCCTAACCTCACGCCTTTTCCTCGAAAATGTCACACTACTCACAAAAATTAAGCTCTATACACCTGCCCCACTCCAGATCTTCTCCCTCCCCTCAAGTCCCTCTAGGATGAGACTTTGTCCGTCTCATTTCCCACATACTCTTCCACTCATTTTTCAAGCCTTATTTGTTCTCATCTGAGTCTAGTTTTCTCTTGGAGACCATTTTTAATTTCAGTTCTTCCAGGCACTTGGCCAAATGACCCATTCAAGGCTGAAAGTCTTGCTGACCTGGGCACAGGAAGTTCTCAGAAGTGAAGGACATTTCTGAATAGTTCTAAAAAAAATCTTTTTCTTCTTGTCCCTGACCCAGGATAACCTACTAAGTCCACAGTCTAACATAGAGTATGGAATAGAAGAAACAGAATCGGGCGACACTGTCTCTAATCAGTTGTAGGACTTTAGTCAAATCAATTACTTTCTGGGTCTCAGTTGTCTTCTTTAAAAAATGATCTTGAAGGCACCCTTCAGCTCTCATGGTCTAGGATACTTTGCACCCGGCTCAGCTGGTCTTAGGACAGCCTTGGAAATCTGAAGTACTTCATGTCATTTGCAGTCTAGACAGTCTTTGTAAGGTGTAGGTCTCAAGGTCTAGTTCTAACAGGAGATCTGAAAGTGTTTGGATTTGGATGTTTCGAATTTACAGGAGACATGAAGCATAATGTGTATAATCCTTTAAGACCGAGACCCTCATTTTCTCAGAGAACTAGGAACACACTGCTCACTGAGAGACACATGAGGGAGTACATGCCTGGGGTTTCACTGTTATGTGCAGGAGACATGGGATTGGGATTCTAAATAGGAAACTTCTGGAAAATACGTGGTAGGGGCTGGGGGTGAGTTGGGAAGGCCAGGGGAACCACAGGCTACTAAAGGGCAGAGACCGAGTTTAGGAGTCACTGGAGTAACCGAAGGAGTAACTGAAATTAAAAATGGTCTCCCAGAGAAAACCAGACTCAGAAGAGACTAGCTGGAGCATGGAGGGCAAATTGCTGATGGTCCCAGGACAGGGAAGGCAGCTCTGTACTAGTGCACCCTAGCTCACGGTGCACACAGGCGGCAAGTTGGTCCCTGACCCATCTGTTCCCGCCCCATAGAAGCTCCTGAAGTTTTCTTTGGCTCAGGGAAGCAGAGGCCTCCCCTGAGCCCTGGCCCCCCTCTACCGCAAAGCAACTGGCTTCCATTACCCCTGACAGCTCCAAAGCAATAGCCCAGCCCAGCCCAGCCCCCGGCCCCCGGCCCCAGTCTGGCTCAGTGCCATTCCCTTTTATGGTGAAGCTGAAGGAAAGCAAGGAATGAGAGGGGAATCGTTTTGGGCTGGGCAGAGGCTTGTAGAGCCCCAGAGTGCCTCTCCCCTCACCAGAGACCCACAGTCATCTTTCTCCTCCACAACCCACTGTGCTCCGAACCCACGACCCCTCCTGCTTATCCCAGCCCTTCATCCCCTCCCGCCTCCTTCATATCCGGGGGGTGATTTCCCACTTGGCCGACGTCCCACGGTTTGGGTTTAGATCCTGGGAGGGGCTGCACTATTTCCGACGCCCACCTCCGGGGATGGAGTGGGGGGAGGAAGCCCGGATGAGAGAGGCACTGATCAGATCACAGGCAGGATCATTCCGCTTGGCGTACGTGGGGTAGAAAGGCTGGCGCCAAAGAGAGGAGCACCCAGTCGCCCCAAACCTGTCTCCATTATGCACAGCCTCTTATCCCTTTCCTCGCCGCCTGGGCCAGCGAGGGGACCCTGAGGGCAGGGCCCAGAGGAAGCACCTGGCTGGGCTGGGCCGGGCCGGGCCGGGAAGCGAAGCTAGGCAGCAGCGCGGGGGGCCGGAGCAGGAAGCAGGGTCAGAACCTAGGGTCAGGCCGAGCCTCCCTCCCGGCCCCGCCGCCGCACCCTCGTCCTAGCGCACTCCTCAGCTCCCAAGAGGCGGTCACATTGCTGATAACCGCTTCCCGTGGCGCGCCAGCTGTGAGCAGCTGCGCCTAGCCGGCCCCAGTCACGCCGTCTCTCCGAGACCCCGCCCCTTGCGAGCGCGCCTGGAGAAGCAGGCGAGACGGCGGGGCTAGAGAGCCCGATCCTGCCGAGCCGCCCGGCCGGAAGTGCCCTGATTCGGACAGAGCTGGTGCTACAAACTTCCGGCCCAGGTCTCCTACCTCGAGCAAGTGCGCAGACTGCTTCGGAGCGGGGGCCAGCTGATCAGGTGAGAGGCACGCAGGCGCGGTCCGTGGCCCATCTGGTGGTGGCTGGATTCGGGGGCCTAGGACAGGTCCTGGTCTGGGCGAGGAGTGTGCCGCCCAAGGCTCAGTCCCTCCTCTTTGCAGGATGATCACAGACGTGCAGCTCGCCATCTTCGCCAACATGCTGGGCGTGTCGCTCTTCCTGCTTGTGGTTCTCTATCACTACGTGGCCGTCAACAATCCCAAGAAGCAGGAATGAAAGTGGCGCTTTCTCTGCCCCAGGTAACGGTCCGGGGCTGTAGCGCCCAGCCCCCGGAGAGTGGAGTGGCGAGGCCGCGCCAGGGCCTGCAGGGTTCGAAACTTCAAATAAGACAGTGTCAGGCCAAGCATGATACAGTCCAGAACCGAGCCCCATTATCCGCTCGGAGAAGGGAGTGCCTCGCGGTCCCGTGTCCCTCCCCCTTAAACTGTTTCTTGCTAAAATGGGGGTGGATTTCCTAATCCCTCGGAACCCCCAAATTCATGTGGTCCTCAGATGTCCAAGTTGAGGGTACAAGGAAATATGACACCGGTAGGAATAAAGGTACCCAGGATGCCATCCACGTAGGAAGCTGTGGGAAGTTCACGTAAATAGTCCTCACTTTTCCAAGGTTGTTTAGGCTTTTATTAAGGCAGAGTTGTTTTGTGAGGGGCTGTAAAGGTACAGAATTCTATTTCCATGTTCTGGGGCAGAGGGTACTGATTTAGGGGTTGGCTACTGTAGACTCAAATCATAGAGAAGAAAGGGGGTAGTGGTGAAGGGCTTGGAAACCAACTTTAAGAGTGGGTCAAAGTAGAAAGGGGGAAGAGGCTGGATGAGAGTTGATTCCTGAAGGACTTCCTCAGAGGAAAGCTGTGGCATTTTCCTTACCTCAGATCTTTCCCCCTCTTTTCTAGGGTTCCAGGACATAGTCTGAGGCAAGATGGAGGGTGTGAGGGGCCTTCACACTTCACTTCATCCCTTCTGCCCATCACAACATACAAAGCAACTACACCTGGATTTTTCCAAACAACTTTTATTTCCTCAAAGCCTTCTTTAACCCTATGGAACAAGAAGCTGCCACTGAATAGGGCCCAGTATAGGGGCTGCTTTCTTTTCTACTCCCTCCCCCCCCAATATAAAAATATAGATTTTTTTCTTTGTGGTCCCAAAATCTTGTGCTGTGGAGGGAGGGAAGGGGTGGCATATTCCCTGCTTTGTCCTGTTTTAAGGTAATGCTCTGCAATGCCTCAGAACAGTGTGGCTGGCATGGTTGTCACATGGAATCAGCAGCTGAGGGAAGGGACTAGCACGTTTCTCACTGTATTCCCCATCTTGTGGCTATATCCTGGGCATGAAGGTCAAGGCATCAAACCCGGGGAGAAACAGTGAGTGGGGGAGATTTAGGGACAAAACAAACCTCAGGTTGGCCCAAGGGCCCCCCGCTGTAACAAGTCCGGGACTGGGAGTCAGATAGACTACAGGAAATAGGAGAAAAGGCAGGGGCAGAGCGGGGCCGTGGGGGCCCGGTCTGAGGCAGCCTGCAACAGAGAAGGGAGAGGAATCAGTGCTGTGAAAACTCTGCCCCTCTTCTGGTCTGTTAGCCAGGGACTGGGAGATGAGAGAGGTGAGATGTATAAGGATAAGCATGTTGAGTAGTGCATAGTGGTCTGATGCTGGAAACAGCCAGCTCCTAGGCCTTAGACCCTAACTAGAAATTGTTTTCTTATCCACTGGAGTGAAGACTGAGGCCATGATGGGGAAAAAAATCAGGGACTAGATTCTTAATGAAAGTACATTTTAGTCTTTTTGGGGTCAGAGGGAGTAGGGAGGGAAGAAAATGGTCCTGTATGGCAGAAATGGGAATGAGGGAATAGAAATGAGAGATGGGGCAAGGGACTGGACCCCGGTGCTCACCCTCGTGTAGAATGGGGTCCCAGCTCCAGCTCACTGCTCTCCCTGGTCCGGGGGATAGGGGATGTGGGGCCCGAAGAGCCTCTCATCCCTCTGCGAGTCGGCGGTGAGCCCTGGCCCAACCTGGGCCTAGCCTGTGTGGACAAGGGGTGGGCTAAGAAGCGAGGTTCTGTTATTAACTACTTTGCTTCTGGAGTTTCCATGAGTAAGAGTATAGTTTAGTGGTCGGCACAGGCACAGGGACCTTGAATGTATGGTCCCTAGCTGAGGGTAAGGCAGTATAATAGCTGCGGACCTCTTGCATTCAATCTACAACACTATAAGTCTTACTTAACTAGAGGAGGCAAAAGGATCCAGTATTTAACCTCCATGGTTATACCGTGGCCAAGATCTGGCTGCGTAGAGAAGTACTGTGTAGAAAGAGATTAGGGGGTTGGTAGATCTTCCTCAGAGCCTTCTGTGCCTTGGCCCCTGCCAGAGCAGCTTAAGCTTCACTCAACCAGTCATTACTTATACCCAACTTTAGTCAACCTAGCATGGGGATAGGGACTGAATCGGAGTTGGTGGCACAGCTGTTCCTAGGAGCAGTAACCAGATGTGTTACCTGGGGAATCCGGGACCCCTCTTGGCGGGAACTCTCCTCGGGCAGGTCTGGGCAGAAAGAGAGGAGAAGCTAAGGGGAGGGGCAGGCAAAGCCAAAGCTAGCAGGCTGAGGCTGGGGTATATCTGGCAGGGACACAGGTTGAAAGCAAGCAAGAGACCTGGCTGAAGGGGATGGGGACACTGGACAGGCAGGCATTCGGACACCAGAGCAGCTCTCTGATAAATTGCGGGGAAGGTTGTAAAGCAGTGCTGGGCATTTTCCCTCCCACTACCCAGACAAACATTGCCTCGCTGGGCTCTGCCAGAGTGACGCTGGGGACTGGGGAAGACCCAAAAATGTTACCTGTAATCGGGTCTTGATAGAGGGAATCCGAGGTCCAGTCCCTAGTAGAGCTTTCCCAATCACCATGACAGCCTCTTTGTCCCCTGAGGACAGGAGTGAGCAGCTGCTCCCTAGGGAACAAAGGAAACTGTTATCAGGGTAGGAGCCACTGGCGGTGTTGACGTTTTGGGCTGGATACTTCTTTGTCATCTTGGGCCATTGTAGGATGTTTAGCAGCATCCCTCGCCTCTACTCATTTGCTGGCATTTCTTCCCCTGCCCCCTCTCCATTTGTAGCAACCCAAAGTCTCCAAACATTGCCAAATGTCCGGGGACGGCTGGGTGGTTACTCCTGGTTGAAGAGCTTTACATGTTATAGTCTAGTCCAAGGGGTGAGCAGGAACTCGGAGCTTGAATCAGAACCATTCAAACTGAATTATTCTGTGAATTTGTAGACCTCAGAGCCTGTTCCAGTCAAATGTGTAAGCATTTAAAGATCGAGTCAGCAGTACCAGGACAGGTGGACTGAGGGCTACCCAGTGAAGAGCTAATAGGTGAACTGAGGGCTACCCAGTGAAGAGCTAATGGGCTCTGAGGAGGGTAGAAGATGCTGGACTACAGTCTTAGAAATTGTTCCCATCCAGTGTTTTACACAGTGGGGTCTGTAACTTAAAAGGAGAGCAGACAGCCAATGTTTTATGTGGGTGATATGGTCACATTTTCCTTCAGTTTTGTCTAATGTCCAGCTCCTCAGGTTTCTCAACTATAAAAGTGAGGATTAAATGAGATAATGTGCTTAGAGCAGTGCTTGCCACATGATAAATGTTCAGTAAATGGTAACTCTTATTTCGTTACCAGAATGTTCATTAAATTCCATTTTCATGTACAAGGGCTTGGGTGTTAGGGGTTTAGGGTAATCCAGGAGGATAACCAATGCCCCTGGTTTGGAGTGGCCTGTATTACATCAAGTCAAGAAGGAGGTCCAGAGCAGGTGACAATGGAGCTGGAGGGATTTCTTCATGCCTAGTCAGGAGCCTGGTCTGTGCCCTGCATGGTAAGTCAGCAGAGGGGCTGGCCAACTCTGATTTCAGTGGCAGTGGGTACAGACCTGATATGCCGAGTGAGTTGGACAGTAGGCAGGAACCCATGTTGCGTGAGGAGACTAGACTAGAACTGGCAGGAGTTGGGAATGGGGCCAGGCTGCTTGAAATAGGACGATGGGTCAGTGGCTGCTGCCGCCGTCTCCTGTCCTGGCTTCTGGGCTCTGAGTGGAAGAGACACAAGCAAATAAAAGGGCAAGTGAGGTACTGTCACTCCACTGCCCCATTGGCTCTTCTTGGTCAGAAGATGCCTGTTTTCAAGCTTGTCATCACACCAGCATCCCTCTGCTGAAGTAAATCTAAGATGAGTAGAAAGACCTCTATTATTTATTCCAGTTACCCAGTTCTTGGCCAGTCCTCATCCTGCTTCAACTCTGTGTAGTTAACCAACCTACTTACCCACCAGTTCATTCTTCTGGCAAGGAAGTTATTGAACTTGGCTTCTAAAACACAGCTTTCCTAGGTTCTCTGTTCTTCAACTACTCTTCCTGCCCCTTAAATGTCAGTGTACCCCCACCATTCTATCCTTGGTCCTCTCCTGTTCAACATACTTTAAACTTCCAAATTTCTTTCTGGCCCCTTCTGAACTGCAGTTCTATTTGTCCACTGGACATTTCTACCTGGCAGTGTTATGACCCAAACAAAATTCATTTTTCTCCCACACTTCCTTTTGTTCCCCCTATATTGGTACAGAATCTGCTAGAAACCTTGTTTTATCTTTCAATTCCTTGCTCACATTTAGATTTGTGTTTAACCAAGTCTGGACAATTCTACCTCTGCCTTCACTTGAATTCCTCCTTTATTTTCCCTTGCCATTGTCAGTATCCAGATACAGGTCATCATCACTCATTCAGGCTTTTGAAAAGAAAAAATCATCACTGGTCTCTCTTTATAATCCATCCTTTACACAGGTGCCAGAAATTGTTATTCTAAAATATAGACGTGATCAAAAATCATTCTGGCTCAGGAAACGGGGAGATACTGTAGGTGTTTTAAAGGATAGCGTCTAAACCTTTCACATAGCATCCAAAGCCCTGTCCGCTGGGGTTCCGGTCTACGTGTCCTGAGCAGGATGCTGACTTGATCCTTCACACCCTGTACTACAACTCCCATGGCTACTATCTGTGTGGTTCCTCTGCAGTGTCTATTTTTTAGTGAAACCTTGGATATCTTATATGTCCTGTCTCAAATGTCACCTATGTGAAGCCTCCTTGACCATTACCGGTAGAATGAATTGTTCTGGCTTCATTGTCCTTTGCTCACTTGGCTAGTAATTGTTTATGGTTTCTGTTTCCTTAATTAAATAAGTTAGTACCTGTATAAGAGACTTAAAATAATGTCTGGCCGACAGTAAATACTCAATAAATGTTGCCAATATTCTGATTAGAACTTGAGTCTCTTGAGGGTAAGGACCTTCTCTAATACTGTATATCTCAGTGCCTATAAAATACTTCCTGGAAAAGCAGAGACCTTAATAAGCTTGTTGTTTACCTGACAAGCAGACACCCACTGCAGACCATGAGCTGGTTCAGTAACTTTAAGGGCATATTATTATACCCTATGGGGCAGCTCTCTAGTCCATTGATTGTGCTTAAGTCGCACTGTTAGAAGTTCTGAAAGGTGAGGGCCCACTGGCTAAATGGTTGCTGGGTGGGATAAGTAGGTTCTCAGGTTTGACATATGCTTCCTCACCACAGAAGGACAGCAGGTGCTAAATGATCTCAAACTGAATGAGCTATTAACCTTCATAGAGTTGAATTTGATGGGGTTTCCAGGATGCCAGTTGACACCTAACAAAGCAACATATGTTAGATGTGAAAAGCCTCCAACTTAGGAAATAGGCGACAACTTCACCTTGTCTAGCTATAGTGAGAAGCAGCAGGCAGTAACAGTGTTATTTTTGGAAAGGCCCAAACCAATTTTTAAAAAACTGATACTTGCATGAGTAAAGACTAGAAGAAAAGGAAGAGATGTCAAGGAGGAGTTTGCTGAGATGCTGGGTGCCAATTAAGAGTCTTAAGACCACAGCCTGGAGAAAAACAACCAGACCTTATGGGGCTAGCAAGAGTTGGGACAGCGATGCCAAAACAACAGAAGTCAGATTCAAGGCCATAGTCAAATAACCTGAAACATTAGCTACCACCAATGACTTAGGAGATACTGTAGAGCCCACACCTGAGTATTTCTTTGGTTAAAACAGGGATGTCACTATGATGTCCAAATGACAGTGTACAGTACGCAGCAATAATGAACTTGATAGAGGGGGAAATAGGTCTCTGGACAGTCTGAGAAATCTCTACACACAGAAGCATGTTGAAACGACATTAAGGGATGAAGCCTCACCCAACGCAATAAAGGATGAGAGAGCAAGCAAGAAAACGGGTGAAGGCCTTTGGGACATTTGTAGGTTCTAGTAAGAAACTGCATGACACTCAAGAAAGTAAGAAGCAAAACAGGCAAATGGTGTTAAAAAGGTCAGTGTGAAATGTAGGGGTCGTGGGAAAGATACTAAGGTTACAACTGAAGAATCCTACCCCTAAAGAAAGTTTCAGGATAGAAAACAAGGTGTGGTTTAGTGGGCATGCCTGTTCTGAACAGTGTAAGGCTTTTAAAGATAGCATTTCAATCATCACTTAAAAGACTATCTTAAGATCTGTCCACGTCTGCCTATAAATTTGGCAGTGTGAGCACACAGCCGTTTCTCATGTCTTGGCTTTTGGCACCCAGTGTAATCCAGGCCTGCGCAGTCCCCATTGAGACAGAAATTGGAGGAGCTCCAACTCGCTTATGTTTTGGTTCTGAGCTATAGAAATAGCAGCTTAAGGCTGGGTGAAAGAGTGATATGTGATCAGCTACTACAGGTTGTGAGATGATGATAATCAGCTATAGGTTCCATCTGGGGAGTGGCAGGATAGTCCTGGGGCACAAGTATGAAAGGAAGAGCCAAACTGACTTCACTATTGTATGAATTAGAGTGGATACTCTAAGGCCTCACAATTTACAGTAGTTAGGTGACTTGGGCCTAAGTCCTGCATCACCTCCCCGAAATGTCTTCGGAACTCTATGTGTAGCACCTCAGATCTTATTTAATCCCTGAGACGATCACAAACCTGATTTATGCCCTCTGAGGGATAGCAAAGTTACACAAGTATTCATGCAGCTCCCAACTTCTTGCCTTTTGTTTAGCAGGTATTCGCTGATCATTAGTAAGTGCTAGGCACAGTGCTAGGTACAGTGCTAGGTGATAAGGGAATAAGTAGATGTGTTAGGAGACTTTTCCTGCCATCAAGTAAGTTTTAACCTGATACTTAACATGAAACTTGTTTGCAGTGGAAAAAGTAAAAGTGGTGATGGTGCTGGAGGCACCATCCTTTGACTCCCTTCTCAAAGGAACCTCCAGAACCACTGGACGAGCTCCTCTACCAAAAGCTGCCTATTAGCTGAGCCAAGGCATCGTATAGGCCAAGGAGGGGTTCTAGTAAACCCCAGGTTTATCTTCCAGAGCCAGGAAAGATGAGAGTGGCGGAGACAGGACAACAGCTGAAGACATTACACTTAAGTCCTTTGTCTTTTACCCCAGTATCCTGCTGGGTAGGCTGGAGGGCCAGGGCATGTTTCAGTTGAGTCAAACTGTTGCTTGAATCCAGGGCCAGGACTAGGATGAAGCGAGAGGCATATAGGGTGTACAATATAGGGAGGCCCTTTCTTGGCCTTGAGATGAAGTGCCTTTTTAAATTGTGTGTTGTGGGCACCTCACTGACCTCCCCACTAGTCCTTGCCCTGTTTCCATCAATACATAACCAATAGGAGCTGGTTTACCGCTCCACCCTCTTCCTAGCAGGCCCTCTGAGCTGTTTGCATCTGCTTTTGCACAGCTATCTCGCAGACTTCAGACCTCCCTCACTCCATCATTGTATTAGCTATTCCCAAGTGATCTCTCCTTCCTCCTTCTCCACAGCTGCTGATATTGCTATCTGCACTTCTGAGCCAGTGGACAAGAACTTGACCACAGGTCTGGGAAGGTGATGTTTTGCAGCATGGGAGAAGGAGGAAAAGATCCTGGCACTACGGTCAGGGGACACTGGGCGTCAAGGCTTACTTAGAGGCTCTTCTAGCCCCCTACCCCAGGAACGTTCCTGTTCACCCCAAGTTAATATGTGTTGACCTTTTAAAATGTAATTTTCCAGCCTCTGAGAACAGATCTAGCTGCCTAGATCTTTCCTGAAATTTTCTAGATAGCCCAGTCTCATGTTTTGTTCTAGCCAATAAAGGATACTAATTACATAGTTAAATATGATACAATTTTTATACACTAGTGGAAATTTTAATTATAAATATAAGTTTACAAGTCATAAAAAATCCTTTATCAAATCACAATCCCAGTTTTGGGTTTGGAAAGTATAGCTGCTTTATAGGAAGAGTTTAGAGGAATGGGTGTCGTGTTCCTGTCTGAGAAGACCAAGTATGTCTAGGTACAGCCAGATGTGTGGGAAAGGAAATGTCACAAAGCTGCAGCATAGATCACACTGGACAGAGAAGTAGTTCCAAGGGTTGAAGATGCCAAGTCCATACAGCATCTGCATCACAGGTCCCTGTCCCAAGCCTGGGCCAGTCTCCCATCCTGGAGTCATAGCAGGGACTTTAAATAAGAGACAAAGCAGCATCAAATGCCCAGGAGAACACAGGAGGCAAGAGTCCCAGGTTCTGACCTTTCAGATCTTCACAGTATTCCTGATTGGTGTTATTAGTAACCACCTTCTTGACCCCTTGACTTTAGAGACATAGTTTCTCAATTCTTAGAAATATTTATTCAAGTTCCTGGCATGTGTCTGTACTCAAACCAGCTCTCTTTCTGCTTCTAACTTCTAAGCTCATTCACCTGGAGGAACACAGCTTCTCACTTGGTTTTACCTATACCTGTATGTGGATGACTCCTAGGTCCAACTATAATGTCACCTTTTCTAAAGTTTGGCCCTTTTTCTGCCTGTAGGACATCTTTATATTGATAGCCCATGACATCCAAGCATGTCTAAATCAGATAAACTCATCGCTTTTTCTTCAACAGTGTCTTAATGTCACCATGACCTTTTCTTTAGCTTGTGGCATTGAAGCTCTCTTAGTCCATCTCCTCTACCATCAGAGTCCTGCCACTTGTTTCTAATAAGTATATTCATCTCTCCTTTCCGGGCCCTGGTATAGGCTCTAGTCTTCTGTTGTATAAACTCCTCCAAGGATCCCACCTCCCTTCCCTTGCCTGATAGATACAGTTCACAGATAGCTCTCTCACATAAGCCTTTTGTTCCCATTATTCTTAGGAGCCAGCTACTACACTTGCTTTTTCTCTGTGCAGTGGCTCTGTTCCTGGCTATCATCCTCATCTCTGGAATGTGTTTGTTAAACTATATGTCACCACCCATTCTTCAAAACCATTTCTCAACTGAACATTCTTTGGCTAATTACTCTTGTGTTTATCTCTGACAGTGGCCTCCCCAAGTCCCCTGTATGTTTATAATGTGTGTGTGCTTTTATACTGTGTTTACTGTCCTGTGTCGCCTATTAAGTTTCAAGTCAGTCAACTTTGTACTGACTATGCCTATTTTCTATTAGTTATTTGTAACTAATTTGTAACTAAGTAACAGAGACAGAATTCATGTTCCTCACTCATTGGGAATGGGGACAGGGAGGATGTTTAAAACTGCCCAGAATTATCCAGTGAGGGCCTAGAAAAGGCTCTTTACTATTTCCCTTTTGTGGACAGAGAAGGAAAATTTATGATGCTGATATTCCTTCCCAGGAACTATGAGTAAAGAAGAAAAGAAGTTAGAAGAAAAACTTTTCCTGGATTTCAGATGGGTAACTCAAGTATACCCGAGCATGAAAAGACACGTTTTAATAACTCTGCCACTTAATAGCTGTGCAATCTTAGACAAGTCACACTTAAACAGCCTGTTTCCTCGTCATAAAATGGAAATGCTATCTATTCCACAGGGTCCTCTTGAGGATAAATATATAGTTTTGTTCACTGTTTAATGTTATTTAAATATAAGGTATTACTGTTATTTTAATACTCTCCTTCAAAACACAGTGTGCAAAAGTTTCCTTTCCCAATAAAGACACAATCTCAGAATAGAGCTTGGCAAATAAGCGGAAGTGACTACGATGCATGTCAGAGCTGGGAAGGACCATTGCTCTCCTCTGGTTGCTCTAACTGGCACAATCTGATCACCACAACATTGACCCAGTGCTGTTTCCAGTCCGCACCAAGAGGTCTGGTGCAAGCTGAGTAGCAGGGAACTGCTAACTACGATGAGAGCAGCTTGAGAACCAGCAAAACTCTTAGTTCCAGCTCACAAGCCTCCTCCATACTCTTGCAAGATTTCTGTAGCCCAGAAGCCACATACAATATTGATTTGTGGTTTAGTGTATTTCCAGAAGTGGCACTGCAACAATTTCTCCCCACCACAGTCCACATCACTCCCAGGGAATGGCTCTGTAGTCTTTTTCCTTTTCTTTTTCTCTAAAGGCCCATCTGTTTCTGGTATACATTTTGACCCAGAATCTCTTGTCTTACCAGGCAGGGTCTTATCAGGCCAAACTAGGGGTAATGATGCAAAGTTGAACAATTGTGGCTGCTGCTGAAAGGAGCAAGACTGCCTAGAACAAAAGCTGTCTAGTTCCATTTTTCTTTGTAAGAGCTGGAATCCTGACATCACCCTCTGATAGGCTCTGAAGCCAGGAGCAGTTCAGCCCACAGGACCTTGGACAGGACTCCCCGTCATTCCAGTGTGGATCGGGAGGTCATTTCCTTATCCTGCCTTCAGTGAGACAGCCTGGCATTGTCCTTGAAGTGGAGGCTCCATGTCTCAGTGTAGCCCTGCTTTGGCTCATGTTTCATCCTTAGAAATTCTGCATGTGCTGAAGCACAGATTCCCAGGACTCCTGCCTGTGCCACACACAATACCACTCTGGAGCTCATGCGCAGGGAACACCGAGGTCACAGGAGAGGCTACAGACTGCTATAAACTAATTTTATTGATTAACCCCTTGGTCCCAGGCCAAGTGTGTATCTTCAAGCTCTCACTTCCCCCAGCAATGCCCCAAACAACTGAACACCTGTTGCAGGGGCTCCCAGACTAGCTTACCTCTCACAGGGCCCAGCACCCGGTGGCTGACCTTTTGGGTGCTAGAGCCCAGGCCTGGCAGCCCTGCAGGCCGACTGCCATGAAAAGGAAAGCTGGGGGAGTTCTTCGTCTGTGGAGAATTTTGTTGGCTGCTGCTGCTACCGCCAGCACTTGTGCCAGTGCTAAAACTTCGTGTGCGGCTCAAAGTATTTTCAGAGCAGGAAACAGGCAAGCCACTGCAAAGAAGCAGATGCCAGTTAACCCTGGGCCAGGGAGGTTGTGTCTCAAGTCTCTGCATGGTCTGATGCTCAGTAAAGCTTTACCTCTGGGGTGAAAGGAACAGGGACTTATTCCAAGGAAGAGGAATCCTTGTCGATCAATAAGGTATCTAAGCTGGGTATACCGGCTGATCTCAGAAAGCCTAGGTAGGTGTCCTTGTTCACACATACATGCTCCAGCAGAGAATATACCAAGAGCCATAAGGGCTGTCCCTGGGCAGCTTTAACTCCCAGTGAATTCCCCCTTAGTGCCCTGGTGCTGGCCTTTGGACCCCTTTTATAAGTCATTCACAACCACTGGGAGCTGAGCCCTGTCCCCACCCCAATTATATTTGATTTTGAGTAGGGCTCTGATTTTGAAATATCTAGGAAGTCTGAAACTCCAGGTAAAAGGGAAGAGGATTCCATTCTCAAAAAATGAGCTAATCTTATGAATGTCCCTGAAAATATTCATCATTTGGTCCTTTTGGAAGGAGGGGAGGAACACAGATCTCAGAACTCACTCTACAGCCTTGTTCCACTTTCATACCCTTTCTCCCGTCAACCCTGCTGGTCTTACTTGTTACTTTTGGGTGGAGTTCGAGAGCCTTTCTTTTTGTTGACACCCACGTTCACAGTGCTGCTTAGGCCTCGGCTGCTACGCACATGTTTTAGCATCCAGGCCCGGAGGTTTGTGAGGCTGCTGTGCTCTGACAACACGATTCGGGGCCATGGATTGCATTCTGCCATGTCCAGAGCTGCAATGGCCATAGCTCGTCCCACCTGTGGGGGAGTCCAGTCTGGCTTAGTGTCTTGGTCTTCCAACCCAGGCTGCTGTGTTGAGGTGGAAGGGAAGGAGAGACCTCAAGTTTGTTCAATGGGTACCCTAACCTTTGTGCATGGGTGGTATATCCCAACTAGATTTAGAGCTATTCCCTAAACTATTGTTCATTTGGAGGCCCTCACCCATTATGAGCTGGGGCAAGTGTGCTTTCTGGCTGGCAGCAGGAAGGAGTTCTCCCAGCAAGAGGAGTTGTTTGGATCTCTTCTGTAATCCACAGCTCTCTTACTCTTGTGTGTCCCATAGAACACTGGGGATCATCGAGACCACTGTGTGTGTGTGGGGGGTACTTTTAGTCTAAGAATTAACTAACCCAATAGAAAGAGGAAGACAAGCTCAGAGGCAAAGATTCTGACTCGGATGTGCTGGGAGATTCTCTGTGGCAGGCAGTCAGAAATAGGGCCCAGTCATCCGTTCAGTACTATTAGTCAGAGGCCTGTACCTATCGACTGAGAAGAATAACCAGTGGTGAGATGGCAATAATGGTGAGCCTCATTTCAGAACTTAGGGTCAGGCAGCAAGAGTGAAGGCTTTTCCAGACTTTGAGGTTCCCCCTTTCCCCACTTATCCCGTGTCTTCATACCTGCTCAAACAGTTCCACAGTGTATCTGGAGGGGAAAGCCGGTGGGGGAGGGGGGCTGGCACGCCCATTGTCGTGGCAGGCAGCAGGGATGCTGTTTACTGAGCGTCCAGTGTTGTAGTTGCATTCAAGTGTGTAGCTAAGACACAGAGACTTTTATTAGTGTCCTGCCTGGACAGAATCAGGACAAAACCATGGGGGCAGCCTGTGTGGTCTAAGAAAGTAATCACTTGTAAAAAAGTGGACACGAAGAGAAAGTCCTAATCCCCAGCAACGAACGTCAGCATTTTATCACATACCCAAGAAGTCTCAAAAGGTAGAGTCCCAGACTGAAGACAATAATGCTAATTGTGAGCCTGCCTTTCAAGAAGACTTGGGCCGTCCCCTGCCCCTAAACCCTCTAGACCAGGTATTGCTTTCTTTAGGGAAGTTATTTCATCAACCATATCCCAGTTTCCACCCAACCTGTGGATTATCCCTGAGGCTTTGTAGATTGCAACCCGGCCGCTTCCCTCCTTAGACTGGCCATCTCTGCGGTCTCGGGCATACATGTTTTTCTCTGAGAAATTGCAGCCCTGGAAGTCGAAGTGGGCTGAGTTCAAGGAGATGAGCTTTGGATACAGCATATTTTCTACCTGTTCAGGGGAGGAAAAAGGCAACTCAGGAGGGATAGAGAAGGGTCAAGGGCAAGGAAGAGATGGCAAGCATGGGGCCATGTGATTTACTAATGGCAGATACCTTCACAACCATCAGCACTAGTCAGTGTTTCTTGAATACTCAAGGAATGTCTGACGTTATTTCCAGGTGTTAGAAAGGTACAATCCTACCTCTTTTTAAGTTCTTAGCTTCTCTCCAATGATGCAAAATTGTCCTTCTTCCCTGGTTTCCCAAACTCTAGAAAACACTATGATGCCAACAGCTTGACCCTCTTTCAGAGGTCATGATGTAATGACTGAGACATAAGGCCCCCTGCCATCCCTTCTTGGCCCTTGTTCAAAAGTGCACCTTTTTCAGCCTTAGGCCTTCCTGCCAGAACGTCACGTGCCCTCTGTTCGTGCCCTAACCTTTTTTTCCTAACCTGCAACACTTCCCACACTCATGTGACATTCTATGGATTCCTACCTGGGTGTTCTCATCACTAAAGCTGTTTCCATACATGAAGCAACCCCTCTTGGAGGCATGTCCGTGCAGGTCCACATAGTAAGCAACACCACTCTCTTTGGGGGGGATGGTGTCGGGAGCTGGCTGCTCAGCCTCAGTGGACTGTTGTGGCGCAATCCACACACTGTTAGGCTTCTGTTCTGCTGGTTCAGTCTGTGTCCAGGTCTCAGGGTTATCCCTGTTAGATGAGTGCCCAAGGTGAACTTCGTTATGGAGATTGTTGGCTTTCTCAAGGTCAGAAAGGGAAACGTCAGGAGAGAGATGAGGACTGTGCTGGTGCTCAGAGGGGCTCTGGGAGTTCAGACGGGAGTGCACGTGGTGGTAGAGAAGCACAGCTTTAGCCCCGTAGATGGCTGGGTGCAGGACCGCATCAGGCTTCAGGTACTGACGGTTCAGATTCACTCCACGTGAGTCTGTGCTGAAGGGAAACAAGGACTAAAGCAGGGTCTAGAGGTCTGGGCCAGCGAAGGAGACACCAGAGTAGATGCAAAGGAGACTACGGGAGACTGACTTATAAAGTGAGAGGCTTAAATTACATTAGGAAACAACTGAGGACAGGCCCTCTCCTTGATCTGCTGTCACTCCCACCACAGAAACCTAAGGATATGTCCGCAGTTATTCTAGCTCTGCTCCTTCCAGAGAGTGCCACTAGATGAGATCTCATTTTTCTCGGGTCACTGGATGACTAAAGGGGCTTGCCCTTGTATGGATGTAAGAGGACTGGGAATACAAGAGAAGTCAGATGAGAAGCTGACAGTACTTCACTGAAATGCAGGGATGAGGGGGACTGGGAACAACCCAGACAGGCTGTGGAGGCTTCTTACCGGTAGTGGCCCCGGACCACACCATCAGGGTTCAACATGGGAATCAGCTTAAAGACAAAGAGGCGACGCAGGGTTTGGGCCCGGGGATCATCAGGTCGAAGGATGAAGTCCAAAAAGCCATTGAAGACAAAGCTAGACGGAGTCTCCCCAGGGTGTACCCTACTGCTTAAGAAGAATATCTGAGATGGAGAGAAAAGCAGTCATTAGATCAGTTACCCTGCTGTTCCACTGAACAGAATATAGGGTGGCAGGGGTGGTAGTGGAGGATGAGGCAGGAATAGCCACTGGACTTCTAGTTGGCTGAGTTTGCAAGTAGAGTGGGAACTGTCACACTTGCCTCAGACTGTAAGCTGAGGCTGTGCCCAAGATGCCTAGAGATAACGCAGCCTTAAGCTATCAGCAATGCCTGGACTAGAGAAAGACCGAGGTCCTACTTTTATACTACTCCCACTCACCTTCTTGCCTGTGAAACAGAATGGTCGAGGGGTACCGATATCAGGAAATAGCTGCTCTAGACGGGGCTCTCGATCTTCTCGAAGCCCATGGCAGGAACTGATTGTTAGCAGATCTACACGAAGTCCATCCAAAGAATAGCAAAGGATTTCCCGGTGGTAATAGATGGTATCTAGGGGGCTGAAGAGATAAAGGTCATAAGCTAAGAGAAGTCCCTAAAGTCCTAGTGAGAGGTAGGCTTTGTCATGAGCCCAGGACTTGTAAGCCCCAACCTAACCTTTGGGCCTTATAGTCCACACTGTCAGAGGAGGATGCGGATTTGGGTGGGTCTTCACTGCTAGAATGCAGAGCACAGGATGAACCTGTTTTTTCCCCCCAGTTTATGGCTCCCTAGATAAACACAAAGTTGCCCTCTGTTGGGACTGAAAAATTGGTATGCTGAGCAATGGCAGTGCTGGCTAAATTCTAGATAATTGATGGAGATGGGATATTAAGGGCTTGAACTGGGCAGGTGGGTGAGTAGCGTGTATAGGTGGTAATATGCTAAGATCAAGGTCACACAGAAACATTTGTCAAAGGTATCCAAAGTCTCACATTCTGTACAGAGAAAAGGAATGATAAAGTTTTGACAAGAACTAAGGCTCTTAGAGCAAGTTCCAGAAGCAGCAGAGGTACTGTCTAGTCTAGGACTGTGCAGCAGAAGTAAGAATAGGGTTGGCACCTGCCATGGGTAGGGTAGTTCTCCAGAAAGCGCTGGTCTAGCTGGTTTAGCAAATCCTGGCAGTCACTGTAGGAGAAGGGGTAGCAGAAGGCGAAGAAGGTGGTAGCCCCACGGCCCTCCACAAAACGGTGAACAAAGGATAACACAAACTGCGTCTCTGTCATCTGAAGAGCAGAGAAGGAAGAGGGAGGGGCAACATGCCATCGGTGTCAGAACTAAGATCCTATTGGGGTGACCAGGCACTGACCTTACACCCTCATCTCATTTACCAACTTCCCTCCCTCTGAGACCTTCCATTACAGCAGCCAGCTCCTTCGAGGCTTCCTGGGGCAGGGGCTTATCTTGGACTCCAGCTAGTGCTGCCAGGAAAGCTGGTACCAAAACTTGGTGTCCTGCCTGCCTAGAGCTCTGTATCGAGGGTAACACCTCTTTCCTGTCCCTCCTCTACTTTTAGCACCCAAGTCTTTTCTTTCTCATTAAGAACTTACCTCAAAGGTGGGCCGATCTCTAATGCGTTCCCAGCGTGGCCGGGTAGGCAGTGTACGCACAAAGGGGGCCATGCCCTGGGAATACAGCTTACTTTGCTTGTTCATGTTCATAATATTGATCTTGATGAGTTTTCCTGGACATCCTCCCCGGACACTGAAGTAGAACCATGACCTGAAGGCCAGAGTAGAATAGATAGGTTATTATATACAGGAGGGCTGGAAAGGGGATATGTAGGGAAGTAGTGAGTGGGGAGAAGGGGTGGGGAGAAGAGAAAGGGTAATGTGCTGGTATGAACTGTAAGTCAAAGGGCTAACTGAGCTGGTTTTGGGGACAAGGACATCTCCTTCTTGTCCTTCTTCCATCTTACGTTACTTTCCTCTTACCTGTTTCCATTCTCAAATTCTGTTTCAGCACAATCTGGTCGGGTCCACACATTGAACTCGTAGTCAGGGGAAGAGGCAGTGCTGTTGGTGGGGGCTGATACCCCACCTGCTGCTCCTTCCCCATCACTAGACACAGATTCCACTTTCTCCACGTGGGCTAGGTTCCCTGAATCAAAGCGAGAACTGAACAGCAATCCCCCACAGCGCAGTTCCATGGTAGGGCTGGGAAAGCATCCTCCTGCCCCACTTTGGCCCTGAGAGCTGGGGAAAAATGGAGGGTGGGGTAGGGAGGAGAGGGAAGAAAAATGAAAACAAGTTTTCTGGGTATCTCTGGATTAACAAGAGCTACTCTCAGGAAGTGCTCTAGGAAGCAAAAGGCTCTCTTACCCTCAGAAAGTGTAGAAGTGGCCTTCTAGCAAAGGCCAAGAGAAAACAGTATTCTGTCCTCACACTAAGGGTTTTAACTGACCAAAAAAGGACCCCATTTTACTACAGCTTGGCTATTCTGAAATACTAGACTTAGAGATTCTTTGCAACTCAAAGTTTACAGAATTAGAGAGGTTAGATTGCCTCAAGCTAAGATACACCCACCACAACACATGGCCATTCTTGAAAAATGGGGCGTTCTAGATATCTGCTTCCTAGATTGGCTTCCCACTCTCTAGCAGAGCAGAGCAGAGAGAACCAAGTTTCTAAGTTTAAATGGGCAACTTCCTGTCTCCACTCCTCTGTCCTCACAAGGACTGACGGGGCATTCTTCTGTTGCTCCCCCGAGCCCTGAAAAGGCTAGTTCTTCCTTTTTTGTTACTACCGTATGCCTATTATGGAAGAAAACTGGAAACTTGTGGCCTTTGCCAAGCCAAAGGAAACTGGGCAGAAGCCACCTGCTCACCTAAAGACTGCAGCTCAATTCCAGTTGGGCCATGGGTCTGTTTCCACCCTTCTCCTGCCCTGTAAGCACTGGAGTTCTTGAATAAGCTACCCTGGCAATGGTGAATAATGGTGTTCTAAACACTCCTTAAAAAGTGGCTGGTAGAAACCTACTTGGTGGCTTCTCAGCCCTCGACTCTTAAGGACCCTCACACTGATCGAGCTTGCCCTGGGCAGGGTGGGGTTTGGACAAATGAGGATGGGTCGAGACGGAATCACACTCGAGGTAGGGCGGGAAGGCAGGGAATAGGGGTCAGAGGTGAGGCCATGGGAGTGGGGGTGGGGCAAGGATCAGTCGGGGCTGAGCGGCGCGGAGGGCCGGCCGGGTGGCGGTGGGGCGGGGTGGGATTCCAGAGGTGCTCGGGGCTGAAGGGGGCTGAGAAGGGGGCGGGGCCGGGGTCGGCGGGGCCCGCACTCCACGCAGAGCCCCTCACCTCTCTCCGGGCCGGTGATCCCGCTCCCTCTCCCGCTAGCGAGGCGCCACCTCGGGCCCCGGCACCTGGGCCCTCCACCCAGGACCCAAACAAAACCCGAGCGCCGCGGTGCCGGGACCCCGCTCTGCCAGGAAACAAGAAGTCTCTCGCCTATTGGCGGTGGGTACAGCTGGCTACCCGCCCAGTAAAGCTCGCTGCCATTGGTCAGCACGCTGGGGTTCCCTCGCACGCGAGTGGGTACCTGAGCCAGTGCTGTTTGGGGCTTAGCACGCCCGGCGGGCAGGAGGGTACCGTCCGTGTGTTCTCAGAAGGCGGTTAACGGCCTGTCGTGCCAGGAGGAGGAAAACAGAAAGTGACAAAGAAGTAAACTGCAAAAAACCTGCAAAATAAAATGACAGTTTGTGAAACTAGTCGTTTTCTGCCTTGCTCCTCTGTGAATCGCGAACATCCATCCGCTTCAGCTAGCCTCCCGCTGGTGGTAACTCTCTAACGCGTGGGCAAAAACCGAGTGGAGGATGCGGGCATCGATCCCGCTACCTCTCGCATGCTAAGCGAGCGCTCTACCATTTGAGCTAATCCCCCAGTTGTTCCTAATGTTCTTTCTTTTACCTTACAGGGTGTTGCAAGCTGTCCACTGACCAGTTGACCACCCGCAATTTAAGACATTTAGCAGAGTGCAATAGAATCATGGGCAAAATTTCAAAAACAGGACATGTGATAAATACACATAGCAATAGTAATAACACCTTGTTTAGAAACATTTTAATACGTCTGCATTCAACCTACAAGAGGGTTGTGCCGTAACCTGGCTAATTACTGAATGTACGTTACCGAAGATTGCTATTGGTAGTACTCAGTTAAATTCAGTCCACCTTTGAGAAAACCTTTTTTCCGTCTGGGCAGTTGAATTAAATAAATATTAAAAAGGTTGTACGAAGTCCTTCGAGCCGGAATCGAACCAGCGACCTAAGGATTGCCACGGCTCAACCACTACAGTCCTCCGCTCTACCAACTGAGCTATCGAAGGCCCCGCTGTTTTAAAGGCCTGCCGATTCCCCTCTAATACTTACCGAGGCCGCACCACTCCACTGCCCAATAGACTTTTGAAGTCTGGCTCCAACCTTCTAATGAAGTTCACCTACACCGAGTCCCTCTGGGCTACACAGAACAGAGGAAGCCAGAGACAGAAGTGCAAGCAAAGGATGCTACTGAAGGACCCGCTTTCCAGCCCTGGACGTAGGAAACACGGGCAATACGCTTCCCTTCCATTTCCCTGCTTACTACAAAACAACACCCCCCACCCCGACCCGACGCAGTGGCTTCTATAGGATTGTGGACGCTTAGAGATACTGTCGGCAACCCTGAGCTTCTGCACCGCCTTGCCCAGGGGGCCGGTACGCACACGTGCTCTACAATCGCAGGCACAGGCTCTGTTTGCAGAGCAAATAGCTTTTGCTATTTCCACTCCACATTTCCCTTCGGTCCTCCGGGAGCGCCAATAAAATCCTATTGCTCTCCTGATGTGAAGGATATTCATTCATTAACTAACGTTTTGTCAGAATCTGTTCGTTCTGACTAGGGCGAGAAAGATCCAAACCACGGAACTGCTGGAAGCTTGGAGGGTAGCGTGGGACCTGGCCGCGCCTAAACCCCGCGGTGCTGGACTGGCTGGCCGGACGGGAGTGGGACCCTGAGCAGCGGCATCGGCCAGCCGGCCCGCGCCACTACTTGGCTTAACACTTTCACCTCTTATTCCTTGCGCCTGCAAAGGCAACGCACAATCCTTTGCCCACAAGAAGCTTTCGGGGTTTTAAAAACAAAGAAACCAACCTAAAACCCAACTCCTCTGTGAAGCCTTGCTTGGTTGCTTGGAAGGGTGGTTGTGCGAGGACACCTGGTCTCCATTTCCAGCTCTGCGGCCGACTCCCTGGGCTGCCTGGAGTCACAATTGCCCTGGTTTCAAAACCCTCGCAACTCCGACGTTTTAAGTGTTCTCTCAGGCTGAGCTTTAAATCCTAGGCCTCTGATGTCATTTTGCACAACAGTCTTTACACCCACCCACAAAGCAGGAGGTTAACATCTTGGTTTAACTTCATTCTATTGCTGCAAACGCTACCATTGTGTCCTAGAGCGTTTGCTTGGGAGTGGGTTTTTTGGCATGGTGTTTAGCACTCTCTTTGTGGTGGGGGATGTGTGTGTGTCTGGGAAGCACAACATATTTGAGGTTTTTTTTTTAGGCAAAATTCGTACAATTAAGAACTTTAAAGTATGAACAATCCAGTGACATTTAGTGTATTTACAATGTTGTACAAATTGCCATCTCTCTCCTTTCAAAAATGTTTTTTTAACCACCAGAGAACACCCCCTACCCTTGAAGCAATTACTCCGTACTACCATCCCCTGGCAAAACACTAATCTGCTATGGATTTGTCCATTATGGAGATCTCATATAAATCATAAAATATGTGGTCTTTTGTGTCTGATTTTTTTACTGTTTTTGAAACTCATCCATTTGTAGCATATACCAGTACCTCCTTTTATGGCTGAATAACATTCACTTGTATGGCTATACTACTTTGTTTATCCTTTCGTCTATTTTGATAGACATGGGCTATTTCTACCTTTTGGCTTTTATGAGTAATAGTGCTATAAACATTCGCGTACAAGTTTCTGTTTCTCTTGGGTATATACCTAGGAGAGGAATTGCTTGGTTTTACGGTAATTATATATTTAACTCTTTGAGGAACTGATATTTTCCAGTGTCTGATCTATTTTACATTTCCACCAGCAATGTAGGAGAGGTCCAATTCCTCCACATCCTTGCAGATACTTTCTGTATTTTTTATTATAGCCAACATTTCAATAAATCAAGCTCAATTAAGTATTTTCCTATCATTAAAGCTCCTTTGAACTCATTTGAAAAGCCATTTCCCATCCTTTGGTTTTACCAGTTGACTGAAATATTCTTCTTAGACGGACATAGTTTATACCCAAATTTTCATTGTTAAAATTGCTATAGTAAATGTTCTGATACATAAATCTTTGTCCATATTTCTGTTTACTTCTCCATGCTCCAGAATATATTTTTAGGAGTTGAATTACTTGGTAAAATAGTATAAAACTTTTAAGACTTTTGATAACTATTACCAAAATACATACCAGAAACATCATACCAATTTCTATTATAGCATTGACTGAGTATATTATCACTTAAAAAAATACTTCTTTGATAGGCAAAAGTAAATGGTATCTTACTTTAAACTTTTATTTTTACCAGTGAAATGGATTTTCAAGTCTATTGTCCATTTGGATTTCTTTTATAAATTCTTTTATCCATATTTTTGTTTTAGCATTTTTCTTATTGAATTGTAAGAGTTCTTTAACATTAAGGATGTATTTATAAGCTCAGAAAGAAAACAGAGGCCTTGATCAACACATCAACTAGACCTGACATACACAGAACATTCCACCCAACAGCAGAATACACATTCTTCTCAAGCACATGGAACATTCTCCAGGATTGCTCATATGTTGTTATAAACCTTAATAAATTTTAAAATGGTTTAAATCATACAAAGTATTATTAATGTAAATAGCAAGCTTTGGGTGACAGTGATATGTCAGTGTAAGCTCACTGATGTTGATAGTGGGAGAGGTGTGAGAGGGGCAGGATTATATACTTTTTGCTCAACTTTGATGTGAACCTTAAACTGCTCTAAAAAATTAAGCTTATTAAAAATTAACTTGTGTGATGACACAGTAAAAAAAAATTATACCAAGCATTTCCAAAAACATATCTAAACTCAATGTTTTTAATAGGCAGAATATTCAATACTCAACAAATATTCACTCACACCCTGAACAGTAGACGCTCCCCTCTTCCCCAATTCCTTCTTATACCTGAAATCTGGGGCAATGAAACTGCTCAGTAAAAACGGAATACCACAGAGGGAATGGCAAGGTCCTTTATCCCTCAAGCCCTTTTGGGAACAGGACCATGAAGAATATGTAGAAAACAGATGGCTCACTTTAAGTGTTACTTAAATCCAAACTCCCTTAGAAGACATTAAAATGGCAAGGTTATCTAATCATTGAAATTTCTGTGTAATTGACCACCGGGTTATTCTGGAATAGGGCAAGGAAGGCATGCCCATCTCGGTGGGAATTGCTCCACTCCATTTGAGAATGGACCAGCAATGCTGTGTGTGAGCCCAGCAACATCTGCCTGGCAATACTATCTGCCCACAAGTCAGGCTGGCCCATCAAGTTGGGCTGCTCTGAAGCCATAGCTGTAAACTGGGTACAAATAACCAGAGGAACCTGGAAACACACTTCAAGACTTAAAAAAATGGAAAGAATTGTTTCAAATGAGTCATGTGATATAATCTGCAGGTCCACACAGAACTGGTAATATCTAAAGTTAGTATAATCACACTTCAATTACAATTTTATGGCATATTATCTGTAAACTCCAGCTGGGTGTGCAAAATCATGATGTCCAGATGTGACACTCCTGAGGTGTCAGTTTACGTGTTTTCAAATAACACCGAGTCACCAGCCTCCCGTCAGCATCAGAGTGTATTCTACAAGACCACACTGGTTCAACTCACGGGTTCAGTTTGGATATGTTTTCGGCAAAAATGAAACATCTGGATGTCTCGCTTAGCTTTAATGGACAGAGGTACAGTGCTGGCCTATTCCTCTGACAGAAAAATTCTGGACAATTCTAATCATGGTGAAACCAAATGCATGTTAAATAAAACCAATTCAAGTGTCACTGTTGTTGAGAGGCTGTGGAGACCCCAATTAATCCTCTTTCAACTTGCCTGGAATACAGGCCAGTTCCAAAGATTGGTTTCTCATTGGTGAAGAGCTGAGGAAATGGAACATGTCTTAGACCTTTGGACAGTCCTGCCTAGCAGTCCTAAACCATAGCTCTTTGCCAGGCAGTGTTTCTTTTTTTTCTGGGAAAAATGGTCATGGCTAAGTACCACTAGGAGAACAGGGTTCTGCCCAGCGTGGCTGTTTAATTCTCAAGATAACATAGTTACATCTTAATAGGGAAAGGGAACAAAAATGTGATGCTATAGTTATGCCCTCACTTTGTGCCAAAATTTTCCTATGCTTGCTACTTCACAATCTCACCACTGGAAAATAGAGGCACCATGTCAGGGCAGCACATGCAATAAAAAGTGGTAGCTGGCCAGCAGTCCCGCTGGTTATCTCAGGTGTTCATGATGGTACAGAAACCAACCAGTGGAAGGTGGAGTGGGCAGTGCACCTCTAATACTGCTTGCTTTGAAACATTCAAGGAAAGAAACTTGAGGTGAGAGCTGAAACCCATGCAGTTATGACACTATGATTTCAAGTCAAAAATTAAAAGGGACTTTGGTGATAAACCTTTAATCATATATCTCCTGGAGTTCTAAATCTCTCACTGCCTTAGAAAAACAAACCAATTAATAAATTAAAGTCCTGGCAAGAAAGAAGTTACCCCTGATCGCTGGCCAAGAATTCCCCTAGGAGGCTCTCTCCTCTGCTTTTCCAAGCAAAGAATACTCAAGTTGTCAAGGCAAATCACAAGTGGGACACAGATCACAGTGACAAGTGGGACAATACAATAGGGGAGCAAGAGGAGCATATCTAGAACCCTCAATAGGCCCAAGTTTAGAATGATGGGTGCGGGCTTTCCTTGCCAGCAGCTCAATTACTGCTGGTGGCTACAACCCCCAGGAGGTTCGCCTATGGTGAACACGCAGGTGCCCATGCCCATATTCTGTTGTCCCGTCTACAACTATGGGAATTCCTGTATGAGGACGCAGAGAGGAAAGCTAGAAATCAAAAGTGTCCTTTATTCCACCTAGCAGACATGCCTAGGAGCCATATGCTGAACCCTGTCTTCACAGGCTGCTGGAAGGTTCCCTGGGCTCTGCTCTCCAGAGAGATGGTAGGGGTAGGGAGTGGAGAGAAACTGAACTCTGAGGCAGAGCTCCCCAACCCTCCCCAGTGCTGGCACTGAAGGGGAATGGAGCGTGAGAAAGTGGGATCACAATGGAGAGGGCAGTGAGGGGCCTTGATGGACCTAAGCTGGGCATTCTGGGGTGAGAGGTTTTTCCATCCAACCCTCTATGTCCACTGACAGCCACACCAGCCTGTGGGTACCGGTGGAGCTGTGTTGCTCACTGTGGTGCTGTATTCTCCTGGAAGTCCCTTTCTTTTTTCTGTAGTTAAAGTTTGGGAGCAGAAATCATTCATTAGAAGAATGTAGAAACCACTTGTTTAAATCTCACCTTTCTGAAGATGAGCTGTTTGGGGTTTCAGAAATGAAATGGAAGGAAGTGGAGAGCAGGAGGAAAAATAGGAGGTAAAAGAGGCTACCAGCAAGGACAGAGGCTGGGAGCTACGTGCAATAGGGCCAGAGAAGTGTTCAGTGGAATCGTGGGTAGGAGGCTGAGATATCCTTGGGCTCAAGTCACTACCAAAGATGGAAAAATTGGGGCAGAGGCAATAGGCCACTTGACTAGGAGACAGAACTCAGGCACCAAGTAGAAGAGACCCCACAGAGAACTACTCGCCTATTCCCCCAGCAGTCTCAGATGGCGGGCTCCAGTCAAAGCCCAGGGACTAGGGAGGCAGGGTCTATTGCTGGGAAATCATAGCAAGTGCCCAGTCCAAGAAAGCCACTGTGATGTCCTGTAGGTAGAGCCAGGTCCAGTGGGCAGCCTCACCGAGCTGTGTCTTGACGCAGTTCCAGGTCACCTCACCTCTGGGAGGAAAGCAGAACATTTGTGGGAGTTAGGAAGTAGTGGTGTGCAGCTGTGTCAGGTCACAAGTTTGCAACTTGGATCCATAACTGCATACCAGAGTGGCCAAGGGATGAGTAAGGGCCACGGCTGAGTAAGAGACTGAATGGAGAAGCCTTGTCCCTGAAGAAAGGGCATGGGGCCACTGGGGCTCCTGCTGGAGCCCTGGATGGGGGTCTCACCTGCACGCCTCGTAGCAGTGGTGCTGGGCCCGGGCCAAGGCCTCAAGTAGCATGTGCCACAACGGCAGCAGGACGGTCTGGTAGAGAAGCAGGAACAGCTCCCTCACAGAATAGAGCAGCTGGTTCAGGGCATCAGGGAGCTGGAGATGGAGCCGGACCATGGAGAACAGGTGGGATTAGAGTGCCTGGAAAACGCATCCTGGCCCTGAAGACCTAGTGCATGCGGGGCTGCACCTTCCCAAGAACTCAGCCCTTGGGGAGAGCAGCCCTTCTCGGACCTTCCTGTCTCTGGCTTACCCTCTGGGAGAGGCTGGTGAGACTGTCACCAAGACAGGCAAGGTGGGAGGCACAGTGGGCAGAAAGGAAACTGACTGTGGCATTGATGTGGGCACAGGCCAGCTGCAAGCTGGGCCTCATCATGGACAGCAGCTGGGAACCGCAGGCTGGTAATGTCTCCGCTAGCCAGCTGTAGACGACAGGGGGAGAGAAGCAGGCTGAGTTTCCTCAGGCAGCTTGGCTCCCATAGAATAGTTGGGGGAAGGGAGGCCTTGGAAAAGGAAAACCACAATCACTTCTCACTGTCAATGTTGTCACCACCCTGAACACCCAAGTCTTCTCTCTCCCCTCTCCTTCCTCCCTTTCCTGGAAGATACTCACCTGTAGCACTGCAGGCTGTAGGAGTAGATCTTGGCACATGCTTGTTGGCCAGCAGGCAAGAAACCAGATGACTGAAGCAACCGGCCAGAAAGGGAGGCTGAGTAGAGAGGGCCTCTGGTGAGCTGGGAGGGGACTGGGCAGACAAATACTACAGGCCCCAGAGCAGGCCAAGCGAGGGAAAGGGGCAGAACCTAAGCGTGTTCATGGGGCTGCAGAGAATGCCTAGCAGGAGGGATGCAAGCCCAGGAAGCTGAGTCCATTTCTCCTGCTGGGCCAGGTGAGCAGGGATGGTGCAGCCAGGTAGAGCCCTGGACTAGGAATCAGAAAGCCTTGGGTTTGAGATCTGCCCTTCTACTAACCAGCTGTAATATTAAACTAATTGATAAATCTGAGCCTCAATTTTCCCAGGAGTTAAAAAGGATATAACACCTGCTTAAATGAGACCATGAACATGCAAACATTTATATACTGCAAAGCACTAGTTAGATCTGAAGTGGTAACATCATAGCTGTGGACACAAAACTGTCTGAAAAGTGTCTGTTCTGCAGCATCTAGGGAAAAGTCTGTGTGTGCTGGGAACAGGGGTAATACATCTAGCTCTATGCCCCACCTCCATGTATCTCCCTTGCAAGCCAATCCTTGCTTACCTTGGAAAGAGCTGTGTGACCGGAAGTCATGGCACAGGAAACCTATGGCAAAGATTAGCACCAAGAGGAGTACCTGTTTCCAGGGCAGCTGGCAGCCCCGAGCGTGCTGCAATAGAGCCTAGGAGAGAGAACAGATCAGAAGGGAGAGGGACTGGTCTTGCCTCCTAAGGCAGACCTCAAGCTAGGCCTCCTTGGAGTAGGGCCAAGCCTTCAAGTGACCCTAGAGGTAATGAGGGCTCCAGGGATGTGATACAGGCCTCACCCAGGGTGTGCCAAGACAGAGTGTACAAGTTTGTGGACTGGGGAGGGCTGGGTGCTGGCACCTTGCAGGCCGTATCACAGGTGATGACATCATGGTTATTACAGCTGCCTTTCCTTAATAGTTCCTGATTGGTAAGCTCGAAGGACTGAACGGTTTCTTGCAAAAACATCCGTGTCTATAAAATAAGAAACATCTAGATTGAGAATGTAAGATTTGGCCCATGAGGGAACTCTGAGCCTCTATCATGCTTCATTTTCCATGCCAAATGTACTAACAGAGTATCTTCTCACAGGGCAACAGTGGCTGAGGGGTACGAATCCAGAACCCAGAGAAGGCTTAGCCTACCATGTTCTCCCAGCTCACCTTCTTAGGAATCCGCTCCCAGGACCTGAGCAAATGCTTCAGCAGCAGGCTGTAGGGAAAGCACAACCCCTTCCGGTCAGGGGGCCCACTCGGCCCCTCCCATCCTCCATTAGGCCCCAGCTCCTTCCGCTGACTCTCCACCCCCAACTGCAGAGAAGCAGCTTCCTAGAAGCCTCCCAGCAATGTTCCCACTCAACTTCAGAGGCATGAATCCAAGTTACAATGACAAATGTTCCTCTTCTGCTTCTAGGACAGAGACAGACTGGGAAGCATAAACTAAGGCTTCTCTGTGTGGATCAGAGGCAGGTGACCCCCGCCCCCCACCTGCCTGGATTGTGACAGGTGCTTAGGGTACAGCTGCCTCCAGACGCTGGCACTGAGGGGGTCCACCATCAGGCACTCAGTCAGGCTGCTCAGGAGCTGCAGAGGAGAGGGAGACACTGCTGGGGCATGGGGTTAGTGGAGCTGGAGAGCACTGAGAAGGGAATACCTTCTCCTAAGCGAGGCTACATAGTCAACACACCCACCGTAAGGGATTGTGCCCAGACCCTGGAAATTGCTGAGAGGCTGGGGTTCTCGAGCTAGACCTTGAGCTCAAAGATCACTCATCGGCAAGGGGCAGAACATCAGAGATAGACAGACCTGAATGTACTGTCCTTTCAGCTCTGTTCTCGGGGGTAGAGCATAAGGGAGAGGGGCAGGAGGCTGTCAGGAGTATGTTAAGGGATGCACAGGAAATGGGTCCATGAAGGCAGGGCCTTTGTCAGCAGATAGGGACCTCTGCAGCTGACCCTTGGAAGGGAAGATGGAGCCTCCCACCATTTCCTCACCTCTTTCTTCATCTCAGAAGGGCAGCTGGGGGTAGCTCTGGACAGGAAGGAGGGGAAATAGGTATGCAGGGTGGATTCCGGCTTTGCACCAAATGCCAGCACCTTCAGTCGGGGGTAGAGCTGACACAGCTGCTCCTGCAGGCTGGGATGGGGGTGGGGATAGGCTCTGAATGGAGTTGTGCACACAGTGACTGTGTCCCTTCTGCCTGCCTCAGAGTCCACACCCGAGGAGAGGAGTCACTAATGGCCTTGTAATGGCTCTGGATCTTTTTAGACTCAGAGACTCCTTGGAAAATCTATTAAAAGTCAAGGATCCTCGCCCCAGGAAAATGCCCATTTGCCAATCACTTGAGGGTCCATATAACATCAGGGGGTTTACTAATCTCTTGAATTTACAAGTTGAGAATCTCAGATCTAGGGTGGCTGGAGGAGAAGGGACAAGAATAGATTGCCTGCTCATAACCTTCTGCTGGGATCCTTCACAGCAGATATGTCCCAGGGTAGCCCTACCTGGGTGACAGAGAGTTATTGGGCATATAAGCAAAGTCCAGAAGTGGGAAGAAGTCCTTGGGGCCAATCATGCCAAACCCCTTCATGAGGTTAGGGTACATTCTGTGTGGGAAGAAAGAAACAGGCTTATTGGGGACCACTACCCAAGCCACAATCCCAGCTAAGACCAACAATAGGAAAAAGGGCATAAACTCTACCCCACTCCCCCTCCCTTAATGGCTTCCTTCCTCACCATCACATTCTGAGTTGGGAGGAGGTGATCCCGATTTTCCTCATAGTTTTGGACACCAGGATCCCAGCATCTTATTTTGCTGAAACAGCCACTTGGAGACACCCTGTGCCCTCCCCTTGGCATCCCCCCAGTACTCACAGGAGCAGGCGATCCAGGTATGCAATGGCAAAGGGGGACAGGGACTTGATGCCCAGCACAGGCATCATGAACCCCAGCCACACTGTGGAGACAAAGGTCAGGAAGGAAGCCTTAGGCTCAGACCCACTGGGGGCACTGAAGAGCTTCCTAGCTCCAAGACCATCCCTCTCTCTTCCCCACTGCCTTAATACCTTTCAGTCCCTCGGTGAGGCTGGCAAAGCCTGCTTGACCCAGGGCCCACATGATGGTCAGACACTTTGCTGGTCGGTTCTGGTGGGACCTCAGCAGTTCCAAGAACTGAGGAGACCAGGGGTAGGGAGGCAGGTTGGGATAGAGCAAAGCACCAGGAGCACCCCGAAAGCCAGGCAGAAAGAGAGCTGTCAGTTGGGGGAAGGATAGGCTGAGGGACAATGGAGCACTATGGGAGTGATTCAGAGCGTAGGCTCTTGCATCAGACTGTGGCCCTCATCTATACTTGCCACTTACTAAATGACTGACTCTAACAAAGTCATTGAACCCCTAGCTCGATCTTCTCATCTGTAAGTGGGAATAATGGCAGTACTTGCCTTATATGTATACAAAGCAGACACACACTAAGTGCTAATACTGTCAGCTATTATAACTAGTCCTACAGGATATTCCTCTAGCTCTTGATTGGGTCTAACAGTGTAGATTCTGCTCAGCTTCCCAAGCTAGACTCCTGGTGACTCCACCATCACCCTAAGCTCACCTTGCCCAGGTTGGTGGTGGTGATCTTGGGCTTGTCTTGCAGAATGGCCTGGATACAGATACGGTAACCATGTAGGGACTCCCCTGGAAAGACACATGTTCTCAGACCCACACACAGAAATAGGCATCCCAAACCTGAAATCTCTTTTGGCAGCTGTAGGCCCACAACCAGGCCCTGAGTCCTCATTTCATTCTTCCTTTCCAAAAGTATCAGGATTAACATTTCTCCACTGGAAACAGAACCACCCAGCCGCTCTTGATGGAGAAAAAAGGGAGAAGGTGCCCAAGATGGGGCTGGGCTATCTCTCACAGGCCCTTCTCACCTGGCGTCTTATCCAGCTCTTGCAGCATGGTGAACAGACAGTGGTCAAAAAAGAGCTCCAGAGACCCCGCTGCCTTTGCCAGTAGCCCTCGGATGATCCCGCGCAACTCCCGGCTCACCAGGCTGTAGGGATAATCTGGGGTGATAGGCCTCCACATGAGTGCTAGAATCAGAAGCTTCTGCCAGCCCTGAGTATCTGGTGTGCTCCCTGAGAATGGTGAGTGGAGGCAGAGGTTCCTGCACCTTGGCTTGCATCCTCCCTATCCCAATGAAGTCTGGAAACTTTCACAGCCATGATGACCTGAGAACAGCTCAAATCACCCACAGAAATCAGGACAGTTGGGCGGGCAGACTGGGGTCTGTTACTAAGTAATGTGATTACACACAACCCTTTCAGAATTTTCTTAAAACTTAGCTTGAGGGAGTTGGGAGAACTAACCGTGAGTATGCTGGCTTAGTGTGGGTTCACTTAGAGGTGCTTGGAGCTTGTAATTGAGATAGCTGGCCAGATCCTTCAACCACACGGATGGGTTCCCAGAGAAAACACTTTGGCTCTTGTCCAGTTCTTTCTGCAGAGCTGCCACGTCCAGCTGCCAGGGACACAGGCCCCTCATGGTCAGTTGTGGGTGAGTTGTGAGTGTAGAAAAATTGGGTAGAGGTGGGAAAATGGTTGAACTAGGTGGTGGTAGGAAGAACAAAGGGTTTCTACTTTTAAGCATAAGTATACAGAATGCCACAATTTTGCTGCAACCAGATCTCTAGAAAGTATAAGACAGCTGAAAATTTTGAGCTCAAGACCCAGTACTTTTAGGCCCTTTACATGTTCAAGGGGAAAACAAAGGACAAGATACAAAATGAAAGATCACTATTTCCATGGGATGAGAACAGTGAATGGTTTCTCTAACCCTTTCTGGTATCCACGAGTTTCAAGGCTCTCCTCTCACTAATTTATGTTTCCCTCTAAACTTATTTTCTTTTTATGCAAACATTCTATCCCTTGGGGTTTCCATCCTTCCCTGAATGCCTCCTCTCAACCAATAGTGTCCCAAATCCCATAGGTCCCTGTGCTGCCCATCCCCCTCCTACTCCTTTCAGCTTCTCTACATCTCAAGTCCTCCTTCTCTCCACACCTAAGTCTAGGCACACTCACAGCTTTTAATGCCTCCTCCAGGCTGCGGAAGCGGCCTTGCTTCTGGTTTTGGTTGGTGAGGGTTGCCACCTTCTTAGTCTGCTTCTTGTTCCCGGGTTTCTTAGGATCCACAGCAGGAGGTGGAACCTGCTCCTTATTCTGCTTCTTCATTATTCTCTCAAAGCCCCGTTCGTAAAGGGTGGTTGTCGTCTGAATTGGAGCTGCGGTGATGACAGGTAGAGAAATGGGGGCCATCCTTGGGTCATGAGGGCCTCACAGGAACAGTGGTCCCTTCCCCCACACTGTCACCTAATTCATCTCCAAGGAATAGCAACCTCCAAGCCCCTCCTTGCTGTCTTGACTAGGGAGCAGGCCTGGGAACCCTCTTGGTTGCTTCTTCAGTCATCACAGCTCTTAAGTTCACGGGCTCTTTCTCAGAGATGAGGCATTTAATAATAAGCCGGAGTATGTGGGAACTGGTGAAGGGGTTGAAGACAGAGGGCTAGCTAGCTTCTTGGGTAAAGGGTTATCAGTATGAGAGGTCAGGATTTTCCCACCTTGCTTCTACCCCAGTTCCTCGTGGTTCAGATATGACAACTCTTTAATCAACAAGTGGCAAGCTTTCTCTACTACTCCAAGAGACTGAGGAAACACGGTCACTTAGAATGAGACTTGGTGGGTGTCCAGACTGTGAGGTGGGTCATTTCTCCCACAGTTAGGCCTCTGGTCAGTCCTCCTCTCCCCGCACCTGCTAGTTAATTGAGGAGGCACCTTCGATAATGAACCAGAACGCCTCTTCCCAGCATTAGGTCACCTGCATGGAGGGGCAGGCTAGGGTCTGGGAACAGCTGGTAGGGTGTGTGTGCAGTGAGCTGAGCGTCCAGCAATGGAATCCTCGTCTCCTCTAACACGTGATCCTAAGAGTGGCATCTAACTTCACTGTGCCTCAGTTTACTCATCTACGAGATGAGGACAACCGGCCACCTCCCTCGCGCTGTCTACCTCCTGTGATGCTCGAAAGAGACAAGGCAAGGGTTGCGCTCGCTGAAGCGGGAGGAGCCAATTGGCAGTAGGGCTCTCGCTTCGGGGTGTTCTGATTCTCTGGGCTCCGGCAGCTACTCGTTACCACCCTGGTGGGGCAGGCCCCGGGCCGGGAGGCGCGGGGGGCGGGCCGGGTGGGTACTCACGGGTCAGGTCGTATTTCCATACTCCATTCGCTTCACCGAGCGCCCGGCGGTCCCCTCCGCCGCCTCGCCCACTGTTGCCGGCCGCAGGGCGCCTCCCCTTTTTCACCACCTCCCAGCGCCCCCCACCCGCCGTCCTGGACGCCATGGCTCCGACCCTCCCGCCACTGCCACCTCCCTGGGCTTTCCGGTCCCGTGCGAGCGCGCTGCGCTCTGCCACGTCTCTTCGCGGGGCCTCGAGACGCGTAACGCCACCCGCAAGGCAGCCTGGGACTTGTAGTCTTTCATTTTTTGCCCAGTTATTTCTAGAGAATGTTCGGGTTTGGGGGTCAGGGCTCCTTCGTAGCAAAAAGCATCCAGGCAAAGAGGTTGAGGTGGGAGGCTGTACATTCAGCAGACTTTTAGTGAGCACCTACTGTGTGAAGGCTACTGCATTAGGTGACTTGGTGGAAATTTAACTGTTTCAGTTTTTTGTTCCTTTCTTGTAGTACTAAAAGGATGGAATGGAAATAGTTTTCACCTCTGGGAAGAAATTGGAGATTCAGTGCTTTCCTCCTTCGAGAAGTGCTCGTTTTTTTGTTGCTAGTTATTAAACTTGAGTTTAGTGGGCTGTACAAATCTATTGTAAAGGAACAAGGAAGAGGATGGAGCTTGCGGAAAGAGGCAGGTTTGGAGGGTGGAGAATGGAAAGTTCTTCTGATAGGAGGTAGAGAAAAGTCTGGGGGTCTGGACAGCCAGGGCTGCGTTTCCCCTTCTAGGAAATGGGAAAGAAATGGCTGTGGCTCCAACTGCAAGAGTTAGTCCCAAGTCCCAGATGTGTCAGGGAACTGATCAAGAGCCCCAGATCTGAGGAAGCACACAAACGGGTTTCTGCTCAGATATTCACTATCCCTGGAGGGCTTCCCACCATGCATGTGGTCTCCCATCATGTGAGACCACACAGCTTGAAGCGTCCCAGCAGGGAAGGGTGAGGGAAGGTGAAATGAAAGTAATTGATCACAATTAAGGAAATGTGCTGTTTCATTTATACTCCTACTATACTTGAGGATGATATTCATACCTGCCATACTGAGGTACAAGGCAGTTCAATCTTTGTAGTAAGAGCTAATAAGAGTCCAAATTACTACAGGAGGGACAGCTTAGGAAGGAAATTAGAGAAGGCTTCCTGAAGGAGATGGTATTTGAGATAGGTCTTAAGGAATGAGAGAATTTTTATTTGGTGGGGATTGGGACAGATGGAGAGAACAGGTCAGTTGTATGAACTTATTGATTTAAGCAAAGGCCTAGATGTGAGACACATCAGGGTAAGGCTGGGGAACTGAAAGTGGTTTAGTGTAACAGTGCTTACTGGGGTTTTGGAGGTGATGAGGTTGGAAAGGGGTCTGAGCCTATTTGCCATGGCCCCTGCCTGCCAAATTTGGACTTTATCCTCCAGACCCTGGGAAGCCAGTGGAAAAGTGGCGTGATCCACTTTTTTGGAAAGATAAATGAGGATGTGTGAGGGATGTGTTGGGGTCAGAGAAAGGTAAGAGGTAAGAGGTAGGAGATGACTTGATGTAGGTGACTTGATGTCACCTACAGCCTCTTCAAGCCTGATCATGGCTGGCCTTGCCTTGGGTAGCTCTGAGGTGTAGTGCTTTTGCTGAGGACCATATTTGAGCTGATTATTAATCAATTCATTTTTCAGATCCTTGGTTTAGCTCTACTCAGAGTCCAAAAACAATATCCCCTCTTTGCTCAACCTCTTCTGTGTCACATGTATGGTCACAGAGGAGACACTGTTTTGAGAAGAGAAACAGAATAGGCCTTCCATAGAGGCAAAGGAGGGGGATGCTCCAGGAAGGAGAAAAATAGAAGAGTGGGAGGCTTTCTCTCCTGTCTTTCCTTAGAATGGTCTGGCAGGTCATCTGAAGTAACTTGGCATATAACTTGGACAGAAGTCATTTACTTACTTATCCAGCAGCATTTCCAAAGCACCTTCTCTACCTAAGCACCTATACCTCATTTGCTTGTGAGGAGCTCCAAGACTGTGTGGGAGACAAATGTGTAATCAGAAAGTGACAGTCCACCATGTTAAATGTTCCACGGAAAAGTACACTTAATGTGAGTGAGAAGAGGTGGGGCAGGAGGCAGTGGCTTTAATCCCTGAGCTCTGGATGTTCGAAGGGCAGCCTTAGACACTAGCCATGGAGGTGGGCTTGGGCAGGTACTCACACCAGGTTTGAGGGAAGAATCAAAGATGTTGGGTCAAGGGGGTCAGGTGAGTGTCTAGTGTGGGGGCAAGAAGAGAGGCGAGTTCATAGAAGCACAGTTTGACCTACTGTATTAGCTTTCTATTGTTGCCATACAAATTACTACAAACAGTGACTTTAAACAACACAAATCATCTTACAGTTCTGGAAGGTGGAAGTCTGACAAGAGTCTTGCTGAGATAACATAGATATCTGTAGGTTGTGTTTCTTTCTGGAAGCTCTAGGGGTGAATCTGTTTCCTTTTCTTTCCCATCAGTGAGGCTGCCCACATTTCTTGGCTCATGATCCCATTCTGTCTTCAAAGCCAGCAACAGTGGGTTGAGTCCTTCTCACATTGCATCACTCTGACCTTCTCTTCTGCACCCCCTTCCACTTTTATGGGCCCTTGTGATTACCTTGGGCCTACCCAGGATACTCTCCTTATTTTAAGGTCAGCTGATTAGCAACTTAATTCCATCTGCAATCCTAATTCTCCTTTACTATGTAACCTATTTGCTGGTTTCAGGAATCATGACATGGACATCTCTGGGGGGAGGCATTCTGCCTACCACACCTGCTTTACCAGTAGGGTGAGGTCTTGGCTGAAGATGAACATTAGGCAATGTAGAACAACTACCTTATCATTTTATAGTATCTACCTGGAATAATGAAGGGAGAGCCTTTTAGAATTAATTGGGCAAGGGGATTAAAAAATTATGATCCATAAAATTAGGTAAGAAACTTGTTGGAGAAAAAGAGAGATAGAATAAGGCCAGAAGTATCTGTATATGGGGGTGGGAGCCAAATAGAGTAAGTGAAGAGAATGAGGGATGGATAGGGATTACTTTTTAAAGGCTTTATCTGGAGTCATTAGATAAATTGTCATGGTCTAGAAGGAGAGTCATGCAGCAGGGCCACAAAAGCAGCACAGACTCAAGTAGACCTTGGTTGCATTCAGGATGAGGAGGAAATATCTACCAGGTCTTGACTGAAGCTAGAGGAACATTCTGGAGGTGATACCTCTGTGGTCTTTGGGGATGAGCACTCCACCATAAGTCAGTGGTCTGAATTGTAGTCCAGGTTTTACCACCTTGAGCAAGTCATGTCACTTGTGGGCCTCGGTCCTTTCATTGGTAAATGATGAGGGTGCTGGTCTATGTAAATGAGACTGCTGAGGCTCTGTTCGAATGGGCCTGGTAGCTGCTTTCATTTCAGTGCCTTCAGCTCCCATTTGGCTTCTAAACATTGGTTATTAGGGCCCTTTGCTGGGCCACGCATCAAGAATGTAGGCCTGTGTGGATGATGTGAAAGTTTTTCCCATTAGAGCTTGTTCTACAGAAGGAACCACACAGGCATTGCTGTCCTAGGCTTCAGTGCTCAGAGCTGCTTGCTCTTTGTCAGCCACTTGGCTCTGTTACATGAGCTCGTCCCAGCTGGATCACTGTTGTGAGGTGAGTTAACTTTGACAAGGGATGGGAGACAACATGCAGTCTAACTGGCCCAAAGGAGACTGAAACAAAGCAGCTCTTGACCAGGTCACACTGTTACCCGCCAGTCACTTTACTGGGTTGCCCATTGTCACAGCCATGGCCCCGAACGTTGTTCCTCCTCAGGGACTGGGGGTCAGGCCTCCATGCCTTCCCTTAGGACCTTGGCACCAGAATTGGAAGATGGGGTCTAGGTCAGCGCTGATTCCTGAGGCCAAATACCAATGACGGTTTCTAGGCATAAAGGAGGTGGCCGTGGTGCCGTGATCCATGGCCATCACCTCTGGAGAGGGGAGCACTTTGGAGGAGAAAAGCATTGAGATCCAGGCTGTGGCTTGGCTGAGAAAGACACGGCATGGACTTTTACCACACAAGTTTATTTAAATAAAAGTGAACACATACATAGGCTGGGTGGCCTGAGGGGGAAAGGGCTGGGGAGGTGGATGGATGGGAGGAAGACGCACAGGGGGGTCTGGGCAGAGTCTGTGTGGTATGAATCAGCTGCAGAGGGAGTGGCTGGGGACCTTGGGGCAGTGCTGGGCTTCAGGGCTGGGGCTGGGGGCTGAGGGTGGGTGAGCCTGGTGCCAGGAGGGCATTTCCATCCCTCGCATGCTCCCCTGGGGTCTCAGGCACCCCTTCCTCAGTCCCCCTATCCCTCTCCTGACACCAGCCTTCCCCTCAACTACTGGGAAGTCAAAGGACAAAATAAATAAGAATCGGTGAGTCCTGCCATGGCTGGCAACGGGGAGGGAAGCCAAGCCCGGCAACTGCCCTGGAGCCCATGCTGTCGCCCTGGGAAAAGAACAGGTAAAGTGCAAGGAAAATCCAGTAAGTAAAAATATACAAATGACTTTGTCCAATATACAGCTGCTGGCTGTCAGGGGGGCAGGCGGCTGGCTGGGGAGGGTAGCAGCAGCACCCTGGGAAGTGTTGGCCAACACAGCATAGAGACAACGGAAATAAATAGGGGCAGGGGGTGGGCAGGGGTCCCGCCCACCAGGCCAGTGCCACAGGAGGACGGTGCCTCCGCCTGCCCACTTGCCCCATCCCCTCAAGCCCCCCTTGCCTGACTCCCCAATGCTGCCGCACTGACACAAAGCACCCGGCCGACCAGCTGTAGGGAAAGGATTATAATGTGGGGGTGGGAGTGGGGTGGGGAGGCGTGCAGTCAGCCAGGGCTGGAGCCGCCCTCAGTACTCGTCCTGGTCTTCTTGTTGGTGTTCTTCAATCTCATCATCCTCGGGAGGTGCAAATCCTTCCTGGAGGGTGGGAAGGGAGAGGGAAGTGGTGAGACAGGCAGGCCAGGCTGAGGGTGCGGACTGGGGTAGGCAGCTGGGGAGCAAGGGCCTAAGTTCTAGTCTTTCTTTCCCTGCTTTCTGTGACTTCAGCTGGTTCTCCTCATCAATCCATGTCCCCAAGGCCCCTTCTGATCCTACCCCTTCAGGTCTTAGGGCCAGGCGGAATGGGGGAGGGCCCAGTGGGCCTGCGACACTAGTGGGTAAAGGCAGAGCTCACCTCAGTGGCATAGAGAATGCCAATGATGCCCGAGATAACAGGGCTGTTCTCACTTTCGTGTTCCTGGCAGATGAGCTCTATGTCTCGGAGTTTGCTGAAGTAGAAGTCGCGCTCTTTCTCCAGGCCGTCCACCGTCAGCTTCAAATCCAATAGCTGCTTGGGCAGAAGGCGGTGTTCAAGCCGGAGATCCCTGCCTCAGACTCCTCTTCCTGCTCTGATGACCCTGCTGTGGTGGGGTCATCTCAGCTACCCTTGTCTACCCCACTCACCTGCTGGTTGAGTTCAAGAATTTGGGCATCGGTCTCATGGCCGCCATTTCGGGCTGATGGGGGATTCTTCCGGAGGATGCAGGGCGGGGCCACGTTGCTCAGTCGGCCAGAGGTCTGCATATTTTTGGGGCCTGTGGGGGACGTCCTCTGTGGAACTGCCCAGAGGAGAGAAGTTGGATGGGGCCTCGTGAGCCAGAGCTCACGAGGCACAAGACAGCCTGGTGAGATGAATGCGGGGGCAGGCCCATGCGCACGGCAGGCACTCGTCCCCTCCCCTCCCGTCTAGGAGGGCCATCTACATCTAGGCCCCAAGCCATGGCCACAGGTGATACCACAGCAGCTGGGCAGCCCTTTGGCAAGCCTGGGGGAGCAGGTGCTACAGGGAACTAAAGGTGTACGTTGTGGGTAAGGGATGAGAGCTGCCCTGAGGGACAAATGAGAGGAAACAGAATGGGAATTTGGGAAGTGGGGCTGGAGGGGTTGGGGGCCCTCTCGTACTGACAGCTGGAGCCTGAGGAAAAACAGCTAGTACAGGGTCTTGAATCTGGTTCTTGCTGGGTCTTCCCTAATAGAAACCCCAGCCCAAAGCCACCCTCCCTATGGGTGACCTCAGAGTCTCAGGACTGGAGGACTCAAAAGAAACCTGCCCCTCCCAGGCTCCCTGCATCAGGATGGGCTCTGTGTCCTCTGCTGGGTTTGACTCAGGGAACAAACATGCTGTGGCTACTTGTTCTCCAGCTGGGGCAGCTCCCTAGACAGAGCTGGCTACTTCTAATGCAAAGCAAGCAGGTGAGTGGGGGCAGGCCCAGGCGGGGCAGCAGCGCAAACAGAGGAGGGCTCTGCTATGACGGGTTCAGATGCGGGCTGGGGCTGCTCCTCTCCCTTTCCCTCCCAACGCTCTCGTCCCCAACAGGCCCTGCCACTTCTTTCCCTCTTCCTCTAGAACCCAGACAAAGCCTCATTTCCAGAGACTCATCTCTTGATAACTTAGGGTTATGGGCCTTTGGAATGGGGGAAGATATGACCAAGTGTGGCAAACTCTTGTCCCTAGGCGTCCAGTGGGCAGAGGGCAGGAAGGGTGTGCAGTGCTGGTACCAGGCCCCTGGCCTGGGTGGATGTGGATGGGGAGCCATACCATGTGCTGCTGCCTCATCATCTCGAGGCCAACATGTTAGCTCATGCTACAGAAAGAAGTGCCCTAGGCCTCCCACCGCTGGCCGCCACCTTGGCTGGTGCTGGTGGCTCTCCTTTTGCAGCAATCTTTGGAGCCCTCTCCTCCCTACTGTGACGCCCCCGGGACTAAACGGGCAGCAGGCGGCGTCATCTGAACTCCGTGATAACAGTCTCCTCTAGGCTGGCAGGGCCGGGCCGGGCGGCCCAGGGGGCACTCCTGGCTGTAGAGCCCCGCCGGCCCGGCCCCCCACACTCCCTCCCCCAGCTCGGGCTCGTTACCTGCTGTGCCAATGAGTTTCTTGGATTTGTTGAAGATCTGATCACCTGGGTTAGGAGGTGGCGCTACGTCCTGGCCCTGCCGCGCCAGCAGAGGGTTGTATTCCTTTCCATCATAGTTTGCGTCAAAGAATTTCTTAAACCACTGAATAAACTCAAAATTATCTTGGAATTTTCCTTTCACTAATTTCTCTACAGGAATTATCTGAAATAGACCACATAAGCAGAGAACTTTAACCACCTGCTGCTGGAGGGCTGCCTTCCTCTGTGAGAGGGCCACTGCTCTCAGGAAAGCCAGCCCCTGGGCTGCAGCATCCTCCATCTCGTGCACCTGGCCCCCCTCCCGTGGCACCAGAGCAAATGCGCAGGCTGCAGGCCCTGGCCTGGGATCCAGAGACAGCTTTTTCCTCCAGGTGCAGGAGAAACCGTGTGGGGAGGAGTCCCTTGGTGCTGCTGCCTGCACGTGGGGTTGGGGCTGCTGGAACAAGGGACCTGGGGACATTGAGGCAGTAGAGTGAGCAAGAGACTTCTTTTGGGCCCTAGAGAAGAAACTTAATAGGAGCAGTACACTAAGCCTCAAATGCTGGGAAAGATAGGGTCCAGAGAGGAGGAAGGGGCAGGAATGTCATCAGGATGGGATGTCAAGTGTGGGGTTTTCCATTGTGCCTTGAGCTGGGGGAACATGCCCTCTAGAGAGTCGGGGGTGTGTGTGGAGAGAGGTGTGAGGGCTGGAATGACCCCGGCAGCCCCTGCTGCCCTGGCTGGTGGGCCATCTTCTTCCCCACGGTCACATAGCTCCTCAGGGCCCCGGGGAGCACAGGCACCTACTTTGTCAACACCCATCTTCTTGAAAGCTGCTTGCAGCACCTTGAAGTTGTGGATGTATTCATGCTCTAGCTTGGCCTGGAACTTCACCTTCCTCAAGTGCACACAGCCAGGGAAGAGCATGTCCATGAACTGGCAGTAGGCTGCCCCTGTGGAGAAGCATGGTCGACGGGGGGTCCAGGCCGCTCCGCTGCCCAGGCTGCTCGCTTTCACTTCCCCAGGCCCTCTGCTGGCTTACTCCCCTGAACAACCCCATCTCCTCTTTTCTCTTCTTATTCTGGGGCCGGGGCCAGTCCTACTTGCAGGATAGACATGGCCAGAATCCCCCCAGCTTTCTAAAAATAAAAGCAATTGCTGTTTATTGATGCAATTATGTACTAGCATGGCAAACACTGTATATACATAATTTTAATCAACCACCCTAGTTAGACAGGTGATGCTATCTCCATTTAATGGATGGGAAAACTGAGACCTCGAGAGGTGGAGTGACTTACCCAGGGCTACTCTACAAGAAGAGCTGAGATTTGGACCTAGAGTGGCTAGACTGGACCTCGTTCACCTCTGGCTTCACTGCCTATCCCCACTGCCCCGCCCCTCCCTGTGTCACTCTCTCCTGTTCTTCCCATTCCAGGGCACCCCCATTTCCTTCCTTCAGTTCTAAACACCAACTGGTTTAGGGCTCTGCAGTTCTACTAACTTCTTAATTACAAACTACATTGTCTGCTGTGGATGTTTTGCCTCCCACCTCCCCTCCCTTTCCCTTCAGCAGGGCCCCCTTGCCCTGTTCTCAGCCTCCTACCTGAACAGAGCTGTTCTATCTTGGTATAGTTGAGGTGCAGGGAGTCATTGACCCAAGCAAGCATATCATGGCGACTCAGATTCTCACTGGTCACGGATGTGGAGTACACATTGACGGCCATACCCCAGCTTCAAAGAGAGGAGAGAGGCAAGGTCAGCACTGGAGAACTTGTGCTATTCTTTAGCTGTAAGGAGAGCAGGAGCTGGACGATCCCCGGGGGAAATGGGAAGCACCTTCCTCCAGACAGCCTTGCAGTTTCCCTCCTAGAGAAGGGGTACCAAGTCATTCTTTAAACATTTAATGAGTGTCTATTATATGCTATGAACGGGTGAGACAAAGTTAAGTAAGATGCTGTCTCTGCCTTCAGGTTTACAAATCCCCATAGCAGGGAGTGACGAGGCACACACAGAAGCTCGGGGATGGCACACAGAAGGGAGTGATCGCTTCTGCTTGGCAGGATCAGTGAAGGCGTCAGAGCATGGATGCTGGAACCAGAAAGGAGCAGGACTTTTCCAAACATACAAAGAGATGGGGTTGAAGGGCACTGCAGGCCCAAGGACCAGCAATAACAAAGTCATGGCTTAGTCTGGGCCTCTGAGTTGCTCAGCAGGCCTGGGGAACAGGTTTTGTGCTGAGGTGTGGCACAGTTGGCAGGGATGGAGCACCAATCACAAAGGGCTTTGTTTACCATGAGGAGCAGTTGGGACTTTCTCTTCAGACAACAGAAAGCCATTATAGCATTTTGAGCAGACAGTATCCTGACCAGATCTGTGTTTTAGAAAGCTGACTAACCTTTGCCTCTGCTCTGATTTCAGATCCCATATTCCTGTGGGGCCTGTGGCCTGCTGGCTGATTCACAGCACCTACATTCCACTTGTCCAGACCTTCCCTTCAAACATGCTTCTGCTCCTGTATTCATTCTCTTGGTGAATGTCATCCAATTACTCACGTTAGAAACCTGAGGGGTTGTCCTAGACCCTACTGTCTCTCACCCCCATATCTAGTCACGTCCTGCAGCTCTGCCTTCCCAGTGTGCCCTGCTCTTCACCACCTGTCTTGCTGCCTCAGGGTTGACGCTGACATTCTCTCTGGCTGAGGCTAGCAGAGGCCTCCCAGAAGGCCTTCCAGCCTCCAGTCTCTCTCTCCCCCGAGACCCTCCCTGACACTGCTGCAGTCAGAACCTATCTAAAAACAGCCCCACCACTCCCTAGCTTTAAGCCCTTTCAATCAGCAGTAATAAATGACACACTCACTGGCCAAATCTGCCTCGAAGACTTGAACTGTTTAGCACTCCCAGTGTTGGAAACATTTTTGAATTAGTGCCCAATATTTTAAAGTTGGGACGCTTCACACGATTTGGGATTTCTGACTTCTTTTGGCAAAGCTGGGCCTATGTTCCCTGCACAACCACCTATGGTTGGAGCTGAGCCAAGGAGCCCCCTGTGGCCAGCAGGCGTGAGCTCCTCCCCACCCTGCCCCATTCCCCGCAGCAGAGGCCAAGTGTGAGCACTGTTTATCACTGACTTGGATTGTTAAGGGAAGAGGGAAATATTTCTTGTAGCTAGGTCTCTATCAGAAACGGAGAAACAGAAGGTGGACTGAAAGAAAGGACTTTGTACTTCAGGAGTTGTGAGAGTGCCTATTTCTGGAGTGAAGACTCTTTCTCTAGGTTTAATTCTCAAAGTGTCTCTGTGAAGGAAGAATACAACCCAGTCCACTTCCCTGTCCCTACTCATTCTGCCTCTTATCAGATTGGATCTGGAACCAGGAGAATGAAACACAGCCTGCCCCATGCACTCTAGAGGTTCTTTCCTGGGAAAATGCTTCAGATTCTCCTGCAGAGACTTTCCAACAGGCTGGAGTGAAGCCAAGCATGTGTGCATGGGTGTAGAACTACATATATCATATTTAACTACAGTATCTTTATTGCTGTATATTATTATGTGTTACAACTATATATAATACACGACACATACTATAATATACTATGCAGAATATACGTAATTTAAAAAATACTGCAGGTGATTCTGGTGCACAATCAGGCATTAGAACCACAGTCCTCATCTGATCTAGGAACAGAGCCCATGTCTCCACTCGGGACCAGCTCAGGTTCTTCGTGACGCTCCTCTCTGCCCTGGTTGGGGGCTCGGAAGACTCATCCAAGGCACCCAGGGTCCTTGGAAGGATTCTCTGTCACACTTGCTGGAGGATTATGTCACAAAGAAAGCAGCCTCCTAGTTCCCCTATCCTTCCTCACGACAGGGAAGGCAGGGTGCCCTTTTAATTTTCCTCTCCTAGATTTGGCCCCGTAAATGCAACTAAATTATGGCCAGCAGGTGGCACCCAGGTCCTGAGCAAAGACTCTTCTATGTGTTTCACCGTCCCCAAATCCTCCTTTCCTTAGCTCCATTTAGAAAAGGAGAGTCCCTTAGTCCCCCAGAGAGGAAGCCTGGTTCGGTCAAAGGCTGGTGGTGTCAGGGCAGGTGGGTGAGCGGAGTGCTTACTCCTGACTGGATGCCCTCTGAGAGCTGGCCCAGCTGGAGCAGCCTAGAGCACTGTGTCTGCTCTGAGATTCTGGACTGAACGAAACCAACCTCCCTGTTCTCCAACGCCACAAGTTAAACTCATCAATGGGTCCAGCTTCTGATGCCTTTTGTATTGGGGGTTGACTCTGGCCTAGACTCCAACCAGACCAGCTTCTGGGGGTGGAGGCATATAAAGCATTTGTCTGAGCATCGTGCCCTAAGTGGACCAGCTGCCTCCAATTAGAGCAGAGCCATAGTCTAAGAGAACTCTTAAAGTTAACGAACCCATTACCAAGGGTTGCTTCACCTCCCCTGAGATCATGGTAGGCAACCACCCAGAGGACGCAGGCTCTGTTCCTATGGCTACAACAATGGGGTCTTCCCACCCAGTCCCCATGTTTCTGCCATCATCTTTGGTACATGGTGACTGTCAGGAGAACAGCCCCTGACTGGGTTGTGAAAACATCTAGGTCAGTTGAAAACCCCATTCAGGATTAGACTGAGGACATGACCTTGGGAAAAGGCTGCTCTGCAAAGTCTTGAATCCTGGTATCAGGTGTGGAATCATGGGAAAGAAAGGTTGAGGAGGTTTAATCTGGTGATTTTGCTAAGTCATAACCTAAGTTAGGTCCATAAGGTTCACAGTGCATTCACTAGCAACAGAAAGGTAATTTACAGCTCTCATCAGGAGAGGTGGAGCCGACAGTCATCCTGTAGCCTGAGGCCTTGACAATCAATGATCATCGTGACCAAATCTCAACATCTTACAGCCAGAAGAGTTTCAAGAAACCATCCAGTTCCTTCCCAGATATGTAGTATTGCACTTAGACATAGGCATTTTAATTTCTAAATCATAAATAAGTCTGCATAACTCTGAAATCTCACATTCTAATATTTAAGAACCTTACCACCAGCCTGAATCTAATTTTGGTTTTTTATTTTTAAGTCTTCAGTGGAAATCTATCTTCCACAAATAGGTCTTGGAGATAGTTCAGGCCTCCTAGTCTTCTTTAATTCTGGATCTTAGAAGACCCCCTGGCAGTTCCCAGGCCTCTACCCTCTGCCCCACATGGCTATGAAAGACAAACCAGGACTTCCGGTCCTGCCGTGGGTGTTGGGCATGACCCCAGCAGGCTCCAAACAGCTGCTGCTTTAGCAACTCTGGATCTCCAGTCAGAACACTTGGATTTAAATCCCAGCTCTACCATCTCCCAGCTGTTTGACACTGAGCCTCAGTTTCCTCATCTATTAAATGGGAACAGTAACAGTCCCCACCTTATCGATCTGTCATGAGGATTAAGTGAGGCATGTATACAACGTGCTGAGCAGAGCCCAGCACATCGTTACCGGGGCAGAGAGCAAGAATCCAAGGCCACCTGTTTGAGAAGCAGGTACCCAAACACACATCCCACTTCAGGTCTCTGAGGTGTCAGTCCAGGAGGGAGACAGGGCTTTCCTCTGCCCGTTCTGCCTGGAGACAGCCATCTGGGCTTCATGGAGTTGAGCCTGTGACCCATTACCACCCCACCTCCAGATTACTCATATATTTTGCTTTGTAGATGCCATCCTACCAGCCAGGAAAACTGGAACAGATGCTACGGGATCAGAGGAGAGAGGACTCTGCGGAGCCTGCCAAAATGTTTCCCACTCCTGACATGGGGCTATGCCCATTGTCACTGGGCCACCCCTTCCTGTCCAGGCCCAGGGGGGCTGAAGTCACCTGTTTGGAAAACCTGCAAAATTGCTACCCCTTGCCCCCTTGGGTCACACATCCAGGTTATTCTGGGGTTGCATGGAGGCAACATGTGCAGGTAAGGATCGAGGGTTCTGAGGTTCTGGAGGAGCCCAGCCAGCGGGTCACAAAGCCCTGGCAGACCCAGCCAATCACCTTCTTCTTATGGCTGAGCAAGGATCTGACTCATCGGGAGGCTCGGCCTCTCAAAGCTGAATTAGTCAAAGGTAGAGACGGGGCAGGTGGAGCGGTTCCGGGGCTGGTGGGGAACCAGCACACACCCATTCCGGCAGATCCAGGACAGGCATAGGTTCAGGTAGGGACTGGAGATTCTACAGGGTTCTGTTCTCACAACACTTTAGATCTTGCAGCTCTTCCCTAAGATCCTGAAGGCTGCTGAGGTCCCAGCCACTGGAGCCTTGCACATGACCTGCTGAACAGTGATCTGAACTCCTGAAGGGGCTTTCCCCAGGCTGGCCTGGATAACGCTGCCAGACCCCCTGTAGCTCCTGTCCAGGACAAGGAGTCCTTTGGGGAGTTCTGGCCAGGATGCTCTATCTGACCACAACTCAAAGGGAAATCCAGGAGGGAAGTAAACAGAACTCCTCGCTTGCTAAAATTAATCTATTTTAAGGAAGGTCCATATAGGCGGGCAGATAGAAAGGTAAACCTTTCTAAAGGTTCTACACTGGAGATCTTTAAGTTCCTCAAACACCTATTTTTTAAACCAACAAACTTGCACAATGGGAGCCACCCATCAAACCAAAGCGGCCAGCAGCAGACTCCTGGAAGCTGTGCCAATGTGGTGAAGTGAGGTTTAAGAGAAGCTGTGGCTTGGCTGCAGGCTCTGCCTCCTATTGCCCGTGTGGCTTCAGTCAAGTAGTTTGAGGAATCCAAGCTTGTTTTCAGGCCTGAAGAGTCAGGATGATGATGCAACTGAGCACAGGGTTGTTGTCAGGCTAGTGAGGGACCCTATGTGTGGGAACCAGAGGCTGATCTGATGTCACCCTGACTTTGGGGGATGAACGACCTTCAAGGCAGGCAGAGGATGATCAACATGTTTGACCTATGCTCTTCTTTCCAGCACCATGAACAAAATCCCCACAGACCCTCCGATCAGGGTCCTCAGTGGGGAGAGAGCAAGGGATAGGCTTGGCTTTCAATTGTGGCCTTTAGGCAGAAAGACAGAGAGGTGCTTTTGGAGCTCTGTTGCCCATTTCTTTCTTTAATTAGCACTGTCTCAGGGTCCTGTACACAATAGCTGCTCAATAAATATTTGTTGAATAAATGAATGAATGAATGGGAGAGGTTAAACCACAGTGTGGGGTTTCAGGTGGTAGATGAACTCAGAAAGGCTAGTTTTCTGGCCTCATTTCTTGTTTCTCAACCTGAAGAGAAGGGAGGAGAGTAGAATGCTAGCTGTACTCCCTGGCCACACACCACCAGATGCAACGGGAAGCCTCTGGACACTCAGCAAGAGATTCGAAAGGCTCTTCCTCTGATGCAAGAAAAAGAGAAACTATAAAGCATGGTGCTGCCAGATTCTTCAGATAAGGGTTTTAGGATGGTTCTGAGCCTGGAACTTGGTAGCCTGCTGGGAGGACATCCCGTCAGTAGGCAGCTTGCCTGGGGATAGAGAGGGGAAGCGGCTGCAGCGTGTTGGGAAGAAAACATTCACTTCGGCAGCCCTATTGGGTTTGATGTCTCCTTAATAACCCTTCACTCTTCAAAAGCACACTTGGGTCTCTGGGGACATATATAAGCCATGTCACTTTATCTTCCTTTCAAATGATGTTTCTTTAGACTGTGTGGTTTACAGTTGTCATTGCGCCAAGTGGGATGTTTGCCCCTCCTGTGAAACACCTGGCTTTTATCATGTTCAGCCTATTTTTCCTTGAGCCAAAGCTCAGCCCTTCTCTGCTTTCATAGCTCCCTGCACCCCACAGACAATCTCTCTCAGAATCCTGTTTTTATTTCCTAGTCTTTTTGATAGACTGCTCATACAATCCTATAACCTTTTCACAAGAGAGTCTGCCTTGATGATGTCCAGAACAAATGTAATCATGCTGTGTTTGATTCTGCCTTCTCTCTCATGCAGAATGCAAATCATTCTTCACACTCCCAAGACTACCCTACCTGCCTGCCTTGCAGGAGACAGTCAGCCACCCTCAGTGGGGACATGCACAGGAGGTCAGCCTACTTTCAAAGAGCTTCTCTTCTGGTCTATCATGGTACCTGAAATTCCCACCATATATGCCACTCTTGTGGATTATAGCATTGTCTTCAAAAGCCTTTGCTATTTCAGTTTTAAATATGAGGAAATGAAGGTTCTGGGTTCAAGAGACTTGCTCAAGTTCAAGATCAACCATTAGCAATGCCAGAGCGCAAACTCAGGCCATCTGAACTCATGTGCTCCTTCCATGCCATCACACTGTGGCAGAAAGGGCAGTTTGAACTTGCACAGCTCAAGCATGTGACAGACAGCTCTAGCATGTGACGGCTTGCTCTGGTTTAGGCCTCTGAGCATTAGGAAAAGGGAAAAGAAATTTCAAAGGTTTTCTTTTTTACATTTCTCTCTCCCAGTTACTGCAACACTGCTTTCATCTCAATCAACAAGTGTTTATTGATCACTCACACAATGTGCCAACCACTCCACGACGTGTCATGAGGACATGAGACCATTTTAAGGCATGGGTCTTGTCCTCAAGGAGCCTTTGTTTGGTTGAAGACATAAGAGTAATTGATACAACAACAAGGGACCCCACAAACCAGAATATATGAGGTACTACATAGTGAAAGTACTCTTGGCTTTTAAAAAGAGTACAAAGAGTACAAAATGTGCCTCAGGAGTTAGTTAGCTTCTAGGGGAAGGTGGAACCTAATTTGAGCCTTTAAAGATGATAGGATGTCAGAAAGCAGTAAAAAGAAAATGAGAAATTTGGGACATGAGAAACATGTTTATTATTACTTTTATTTTTAAAGTAAGCATAAGACCAATGGCTAAATCCTAAAGGAATGTTAGGGAATGTGATCGAGAGAGGGGGGTCAGAGAGGTAGGTGGTGTCTCAGGAGAGAAGGGAGGGACTCATTTCAAGGAGGAGGTTACCTGCCTTCTTTAATGAAGTTACCAGTTGCTGAATGAAGAAATGGTCATTAGATTATTCAAGAAGAAATAGTGAAACTCTGAGTCATTTTGTTGGAGTGTGAAGACAGACGCTGGACCATTACCAAGTCCCAGATCGTCTGTCTATGGGGATGCTGTGGAGGAAAATCAGGAGTTTGCCACCAAGGCCATCTGTGTCTGCTGCAGCATGGCAGGAGGACTAGAGAGTGACTGCTTGCAAGGCGGAAAACACCTTGCTCCTTTTAATAAAAATTTAAAGTGATATACAGATTTAACACAGGCTCGTGCTCTTTATCTCGACGTTCCACCCATCTTCTTTAGAATCCATATCCTATCCTTGAGTTCTAGATCTCATCTATCCAAGGAGGCTCACGCGTACTACCTCATGGTCTTTCTAAAGCTTTGTACAACAGTGTCATGAAGGAAAAGAAAGATGGGAAAAACCTTATATACAATAACATCTTAACTAAACTGAATGTTTAAAATGTTAATTTACTATCTACAGCCATGCCACCATGAATGTGTCCGATCCTGTCTGATCTTGAAAGCTAAGCAGGGTCAGCCCTGGTTAATACTTGGATGGGAGAGCACGTTGGAATACCAGGTGCTATAGGTGTTAAAATAAATAAATATTAGTTTACTGTTCTGTTTAACTGTGGCTAATTAGAACCCCTTTTGAACTCTAGTTTTGTTGAAAATTTTATTAAAAATTACTCTATCAAGGCAGAGAAGAAAAGATGATATTTATTACTAAGGACTTTAAGAGCCTCAGATTCACTTACTCGTTTGCTGGAGTGTGTGTTACAGGCAGTGAGCCAGGCCTGGGGCTTATAGGAGGGGATGAGCCCCAGTCTGCGCCCTTGAGGAATTCACAGACTAGGCTGGGAGCTGGACAAGTGAACAAAACCAAAGAGCAACACATTACTCGGCCACACCCGGATGCAGGAATGGCATGCGGCTTCCTGGGTCAGGAAAGGCGTTGTAGTTTGAGTTGGGTCTTGAAGGAGAAGCTCATCAAGCAAATAAGAGTCAGAAGGAAAGAGGAGTGGACTGGGAGGAGGGAGAGGACGACGAACAGTTCACCCCAGAATGCAAGTTAGTGGCGGAAGGAGATGTGGTTAAGACGATGGACAGAAGCCGAACGCCAGCAGCTCCGTGAGGAGCTTAGGAGCTCTTCCGTTCTGGGGGACACTCACCAGATTTTTTTGTAAAGGTTTACAGTGTATGTATAACAATACAAAAACATTTGTAAGAATACTATAATTAAAATAATCGAGCACAATTTCCAAATCTAAATTAGAGCAAATGAAATTACAGAGCTTAGAAACTGCATTACATTTATAATTCTTGAGACTTTATTTTATATTATCTTTTCTAGTAAAAACGGAAGATTCCCAAGTGCTGCTTGCAGAAATCGGTGCCCTGTCAAGTTTCTGTAAACTCTTTACTTTGAAATAATTTTAGACTCACAATTGCAAAATAGGACAAAGAATTCCCATACATCCTCCTCCAGCTTCCCCACTGACATCTTACATAACAATCGTTAAGGCCAGAAAATGACATTGGCGCATTATTAACTAAGCTACAGACCTTATTTGGTTTCATCGGCTTTTATGTGCACTTTTTTGTTGTTTGTATACAGTCTATGAAGTTTTATCACATGTATAGATTCATGTGATCACCACCCTGCTAGGACACAGAACTGCTCCATGACCTGCAGGAACCCCCTCCCCCAATGCCACCCTTTTAGAGCCACGCACTCCCCGCACTTGAACCCCTGGCAACCACGGGTCTGTTTCCCATCATTGTAATTCTATAATTTTAAGAATGTTACATAAGAGGAATCATATTGTAGCTTTTTGAGATCGGCCTTTTTTCCTTAGCATGACTTTGAGTCCCATTCAAGTCGCTGCCTGGACTAGTAGTTCTTTTTTATTGCTGAGTAGCGTTCCAAACAATGGTACAGTATGGATGTTCTACAGCTTATCCACTTACCCAGTGAAGGACATCTGTGTTGTTTCCAGTTTGGGGTGACTACAAAAAACCCTATGATAACTTTGCTCAGTCTTCTCTTGCTTTGTCCTTGAGAGTCTGGCTCTGGGGGAGATCTCTCCATACTTTTTCTGTTCTTTGGAATTACGAATCTGGATGGGGTTTATAGTTGAAAGGCCCATGCATTAGGCTAGGAGCAAGGGGCTGAGAAGACAGGTACATAAGCAAGTCTTTGAACTCATTGTTCCCAAAATTATGGGTTTGTCTCAATCTACACCTAAGCCTGTGCCCTGCAGGCCAGACTCCTGCTTCTTACATGCATTTACACTGTAGACCAGATTTGTGAACTTATCTTTCTAGATGGCACAATTACGCCAAAGATACTTTAGAATTATAGTAGCCAGTTCAGGGAGCTTTAACTATGAACAAAATTGAGAGGCATTTTAGAGCAAAAAGAGAATAAAATTTCAAACATCTAATTGTTTGAAGATTCCTGGGGCTAAATCCATCAAAGTTTAAAATGACTTGTCTAAATTTCTACCCAAAGTTGCACAAATCCTCTCAAATCAGAAGCTAAAGAGGGACTAAAACAGTCAAACAAAGGTATAGATTTACTCAGGACTTTGGGGCTATAAATAGAATAGTTATTCCCTGACCGAAAACAAATACTCTTTAATCTCTAGAGCCCCCTGAGATTGCATATTTTACAGTTTTAGATACATATTCTCCCTTGTTTAGTGTTCCTTTAGATCAAAACAGTCAATATTTTTTTCTGACTCCCCCTGGGAAAATTGACAATATACCTGGACTGTTATTCTCCAAACATTTGCTGAGGCTCCTCCTACTTTTCACAAGTCCTCAACCACAACCTCAAGGACCTCAAATTTCCCTGATTCTTTATGCAGATGACCTTCTGTTGGATCTTAAAGATAAGATAAGCTCTAAAACTGATTTTAGCTATCCAATGTTTTCTTTCAGAAAAGGCATACAATTTTCAAAGAGAAGTTACAATTTTGTCAAAGCCAAGTTCATTATCAAGGACATGATCTTTCTCAAGGAGGAAAATCCTGTACTTAGGTCATTCAAAACTTTCCAACTTTTCTGAAATTATCACACTTATCAAATGTGAACCAAATCCTTGGTATGCAAATCACTTCCTTGGAAATCTGAACACAAAGAAGTCTTTCATAAGCCTCCTACTCTGGGCTTACCTAATTACCATAAACATTTCTACCTATCTGTACATGTGAGATCTTGACAAACCTTTGGTGTTGTGACTCAACTTCATAGGGTTCATCAGACATCAACAGTCTACTGCAGTCTCTTCTCATCCTTGTCAAAGCCTACTCACCTGCAATAACTCTAGCAGCTAATCTATCGGGGGCTTCTGCACACTTGGTTTAGGGTCTCCTTTAAGTCTGATGGTCCTTCATGCTGTACAATATTTGCAGCTCACTGAAGAAAACACAACATTTCTCAGTAAATAGGCTTACCATCAGCAAAATCCTATTACTTTCTCCCCCACATATTTTTATTCATTACAGTAATATTTTGAATCCTACTTTTAGATGTCATGTTCTCAAGTCATTTTGTCCCAGAGGTTTCTGGTCTAGGAAAAAGACTGTTAGATAATTCAAGCAGGAGAAAAATTGGACCTTGATTTAAGAACCAAAACCCTAGCCACTCAAGGGAAACTCAGGGTTGCTTTTATTCCTTATAATGCCAAAGGTTTTCCCAGATCTCATGTATATAATTTTAGTTTCTCTTCCTTTCTTTTCCCTCATGGTGGTAATAATTGACAGTAGCTTCTCACACTCTGTGTGTTACCTTTCTGAAGGTCAGTGTAAAGTCTTGATGGGACCACCAAAATAGAATCCTTATCATTTCCTCCTTCCTGGAATCAGGATTCTGGAACTTCTTCTTATATTAAACGGGTGGTGGTGAGTTTCTGGGATTTGGCCTGTGTTCCTGTACTGAGCACAGGTCTTGCTTAGACTCATCATCTCCTCATTTGTTCATACATAACCAGGTGCCTACACATGGCAATATTTAAGAACCTACTATGTGCATAGAGATTATGTGGCAAAAGGAATCTTCTCATTCAAAGACGACTCCCTGTTTGGTGAGAACTGAACCTAGAGGCTAACTACTAACTAGGTTATAACTATTTCAAAGTGATGTGTTGGGATAATTTACTCCTTTGACCACCTCCCCAGGAAACTGCAGCATGTTGCAAAAGCAGCTTAATATGATTAAATACCACTGCCCCCCCAGATCTACCAATATTTTCTTGGTCTTTTCTCTGTTATAGATTATGAAGTAGGCCTATCTTACCTGCAGTACACCAGGTAAGAGTGAACTGATACTTGTGGGGAGGGCTGTTTCAAAAGAGGCCAGATCCCAGGTGCACCTCAATCCCAGACAAGCCAGGATGGCCTTGAAGTAGAACTAAGATGAGACAAATGATGACTCCACAGAAGTAGAAAAGACTTTCAAAATAAGAATAGGTAAGTGAGGTCCATGCTCCCCAGAAACATCATGAGCCCTCTGCAATGCCTGTCAGAATGAGGACCTGCACCAGCTTCCTGGGAGCCCAGGCCCCTGCAGTCCCACACACCTAGGCAGTGAGGGAGAAGAGTAGGGGCTGGCTGAGGTCCTTAGAGTCCCTGCTCTGGGTCCCCAGAGGTCACTGGGTGGGCACTTCAGAGTCTGGTCGGGGTAGTACAAAGTTAAATCATGTAAGCATCATAGGATAATAACTTAATGGTAAACAAAATTTGTTGTTGAGCATGCAGGAAATATACTCTTTTAAACATGGTTAGTGAGAGCATAATTTAGTACTATCCGTATGGAGAGTAATTTGGTTAAAAAAAGATATTAAAAGCCTTAATAATTTATATACGCTTTGACATTATACTTCTAGGAATTTTATACTAAAGCAATAATCATGGGCATGTAGAAAACTTTACATATGTGTATTTATAATAATGAAAAACTGGAACCAAGTAAATTGATCAACAATAATAAATTGTTAAATAAACCATGGTACATCTAGACTATACAGCTGTTTAAGAGTGATATTTTTAAAGAATAATTAATGGCTTTTTGGTACTTTTGGCTGACTGACTCAGCACCCGTTCCCAACACCCTTTGCCCCGGCCTATCTCCATTAGGGAGGTCAGAAAAATGAAATACTTGTTTCCCAGCTCAGCAGTGTCTCCTTGGAACCTTTCTTTCAAACACACACACAAACACACACACCTCTCGAGAAAGAGGCTCAAGCATGTGATTCTGATTTGCCTTCCAAAAGCTCTGCAAGTGATTCTGATTTGCCTTCCAACCTGTTTGAGAACCACTTTTTTTCTCCTAACCCCATCATTAAGGAAGAACTTTCCCTTCCTCCCCCATTTATTTTTTCATTTATCTCTTTATATCAGTATAAACTCATAGATTATTTTATAATATATTATTATGATTTATTTTGATGCTCAAATTATCTCAGCATTGGCCATTAGCAGCCTCTTCCAGATGACTCCTATGCCTTATTGACACATCCCCAACATTCTTGGAGAAGTTCCTTACTTTCTAATGCAATCAGGCTCAACTTACATTTTCTCTGCCTCAGTCTTGGAACAAGCCATTTCTCTAAGGATTCCTGGTCCTTTTAGGGGAGAGCAAAAGCCACTTTTGAAGACTTAAGCATCATATTAATATTTATGATAAAAGAGGACTGAACAAAGTCAGAAAAGAACAAGAAAGAACCCCCTCTGTGGTTATGACTAATAAGAAAGGGTTAGCAATTATGAACTAGAGCCTTTCTGGGGGGGGGAAATAATATATTTTTTAACATAGTCATGCTCACTCATTTACATATCGTTATGGCTACTTTCATTTTACTACAGCAGAGCTGAGTAGTGTTGATTGAGGCTGTATGGCTTCCAAAGCATGAAACGTTTACTATCTGGTCCTTACAGAAAACTTCTGCTGATCATTGAGAACACATATCTGTATGTTATAGACAGGATTATCTATCAGGAGGAAGAGTGTGACTTGGAGATACTCTACAACCAATATGTCTTCCTAGATGTCACAAGGCAGCACCTTTATCAATGCAAAATAAGCTACAAACTTGGAAAAACGGTAACATGTCATGAGGTAGAATGTGGCTGTAAAGGTAATTAGAAACAGAGAGGGCGGTTATTAAGAATATAGAATAAGGGATGGCTGGAAAGTAAAACGATGTTCGTGTAATTTTAAGATTGTCCAATGGAATGGCACTGTTTAGTTGACATTGGTATTCTGGTCACTAGGACAGTGGCTCTTCTAGTGGAGAGGGAGAATTAATCAAACTTGACCATAGTGTGGATGATATATCATTTCTTAACATCTTCCAACTCTATTTGCTCTGATTTTGTGCTCAACAATGAAGCTCCAATTGCCTGATTTTCAAGGTACCACAATATGGGGAAGAAGTATATCTCTTGCTATATTTAATTTACTTTCTGGCACAAATGTGCCTGAGCAAATAAATGTAAGTAGGTTTTCTCAGGGCTCAGAGACCTAAAGGAGAGCTGATCATAAAGAACCAAATCTAAAGACATGAGAGGCTAGATTCTGAATCATGTCAGTTCCCTTAGAACACGGCACACAATAAAACAGCCAGATCACCATTACGTTTCTTTCAAAGTGGTCAGATGCAAAAGTATGCTGAAATTTTGGACAGCTCCTACCTGCAAAATTAGGACTCCAGCCAAATGCCGGGGTATCCTGGAAGCATTCCTTTAAATCAATGTTCTCAACAGGTCTCTGTCTTGTGGGAGAGCATGGTTCTCGAGGTTTCCATTGTAGTTCTGGCTTTTCTGACAGCCATGAACTTTCAGACCCAACTAGTGATGAGGACCAAACAGGGCCTATGGTAATAGGATAAAGACCCCGAACTGTCTTATATCCTAACTCCAGCAAAAATTAGCATTGGTGAGGCTGAAAAAAGGGCAGAGGGCAGCTGGTCCTCAACTGGGCTACCTCAATGGGCAGGAAGTCATACCCTCGTTTACTAAATTACAGTAGTGTATTAAAATGATACCATGAATTCACGGGCATGGACAGTGTCTCGTATTCGTATTTTTAATTCCAAAGTATGACCCAAAGTAGCGGCTTAATGTTTGTTGAGTAGCCACCTTTCTCTTTCCCTTAAACAATCCATCCTCAACTCTTAGGTCAGTATTTTTTTAAAAACTATCCGAGAGTATTACTCAGTGAGAATGAGTGTCTTGTTTCCTCTAAAATGACTTTAAAATCATGTTTTTGACAAAAAGTGCTGCGTCCTCTTTCTACCCTACTGCGTGACAAGGTCTGGAGATGGGGACAGATGCTTCAAGGAATGCATCGTCAAGAACAAGGACATGGCATGTATTTAGGGATAATTGGTTTCTTAAGAACAATCCTATTAATAAGGGAATTTGGGTAGCACAAATTCTAGTTAACTGTAGACGCTGTACAAGTGGATTTCAAAATTGGCTCTGAGGAAAACAGTAAATTCCCTGCGTATGGAATCAGCTCCAGTCACCCTGATTATTCAGAATGCATAAACCCTTTATTTGAACAATTATTAAGGGAAATTCCTTTTGACACACCTCTTAAAAATGTTATGAATAAATTACAACAAGCTGAATTACTAGAACCAGTTTATACTCCTATTCCCACGCAGTTAGTAGAAAAATTAGTAAAAGATAAGAAATTTACTCATAAGCCTGTGCCTACTATGGAAAGGCCTCCTTTTGTGGCCTACTGGATAAATAAAAAACTAGCAGTTTAAGTTTGATAGAAAGGCTGGTTGCGTCAGGATCTCCTTGGTGCTTAAAAACAAAGGAACGAAAACTTAGCTTACAAAAGCAGCTTTGTAAAACTGACTTTTAAAATGTTTTCCTCAATACTGCACCAAGGAAACTGTCAAATGGCTATGAAAAAGTTTCAGCTTAAACTTTAGATAACAGCATAAATAAAGTAGCAACTGAAAGATTTATTCAGGCAAAAAGAAGAACAATGTCTGCCCACGAGCCAATATGTGCTGTTATGAATACCTCTATCTATCACCTTTACTTAAGTCAAACTGTATCTTACGTAATAGATATAAGAATTAAAAGTTTAGATTGTTCCATCAGGTAGTTCTGTTCCAATAATTAAGAAAAAAGAATGTACTAATTAATCATAAATAATAATTAAGATTTTCTGCTTCGCTTAACCATGGAAATTTAACTCTCTGCTACTTAACAACAAAGTATAATCAAATGACAAAATAGAAAGTATAGAAGTTGTACTCCAATCACAATAAAACGGAAAAGTGTCACACAGCCTCTGAGCTGTGGAGTGGACTGTATCCCGCGCCGATGCCTTGCACACCTTCGGGGCCCCCTGGATCCTGTCGCGGCTGGACCGCGGCAAAAAAGTATTTCTATAGCTTTTAAATGTAAATGTAACAAATATGAACATATCTCACTTATTCTTCTCCTTTAGTTATAGGAGTAATAAGTTTCTGATTTTCCAAAATCATGAGCTTAAACAATTATACACACCTGTTTCTCGTAGGAAGTTGGCACAAAGGAAGAATGTGTGTGGGATGGCAGAAGTGGTGGTGGTGAAGGACTGGGAATCAGTTCTCACATGTGTGGCCTATGAAGGTCAAGGTGAAAATCTAGCATGATTTACAACAGCAAGTTATTTCAATAAGGGAAGGGGAGAAGAAATGCCCATTAATTTTAGTGGAACGGAGAGAACACAGACAGCTGTTACATGTTTATGTCTGGCCTGGTTAAGAGTTCAAGAGTCTGATGTAGAAATGTAGGACTGGGAGCGGATGCCTAGAAGTGGTCAGGGCCTTCCAGAGAGATCGTTTAGGTAATATCATGACTGCAGGATTCTGGAGGGACAGAGAGAGAAAGGTGAACAAAGGGAACTGTGCGAAAATGAATCCATTTCTTTTTTATTTCTGTAGGGCTCTACAAAGTGACGGGGAGGTTTTTTTTTTTCCTGTTTTTAAAAAGAGTAGGGGTAACTTTGAGCAGGCAGTGATGGATCATAATTATGAAGTAGTGATTCTTAATAAAGTGAATGGCAGTGACCCACAGACCATTGGCAGCCAACTGACACCCCCAAAGTCCACTGTCAAGCTCTTTATTTTGTGATCAAGGCTGTAGGCAATATTGCTTCAACCACCACTATCACTTTCTTTCTGTTATTGTCCTGCTACTAATGTGATGCACTAATTGATGGATATGCTATGCCTCAGTGGCAGACCTGACTCCCTCTGGAGCTGAGCAACCAAGCCTCCCCAGATTCTGTTTTAGATCTCTTAAATTCAGTAAGTATGCACTGTGCACTAAGTTTCAGGGACAGTGCTGGGCACTGGTGACAGGTGAACAGGACAAGACCTCCACCATGAGGAGCTCACGGCTGAACTGTGGAGAGAGATGTGTGATGATACCTCATATACGAGGGCTATAACAGCATTCAGTTCTTCCCTGGCAATTATTCGAGCAACTACTCCCTGGTAATTACTTTAAATGTTACTGAATTGGAAAAATTACAAAAGTGGTATTCAAATTCAAATAATACAGAGGTGTATAAAATAAAAAAAGCAAAATTTCCTGGTATCAGGTATGTGTATTCTTCAGACCTCTTAATATACATATTCAAACTATATACACATATTTGTTCCATTGTTTAAAGAAAAATAGGAATAAAAATGTAAATATTCTGTGACTTTTTTTTCATTCCTCTAAAATATCATGGTTGTTCTTCCATGCAGGGTATAGAATGAGAGTCACCTCATTCTCCTTGATGTCTGCATATTCTTTTGTATCCAGGAATAATGAATTTCTTTGAAAGGTTAGGGAATGTTTTGGGCAAAAGGTGGTATGTGATCTGGGCCTTGAAGGAAGAGTTGGAATTCATTTAGTAGTAAGCAAGGCCAAGAGATAATGCTTGTGATGCATGCATGGGGGGAGGAACTGAAAGGGAAGAGGTGATTAAGGGGCTGAAGACAGGCTGAACATCTAAGAGAGGTGTTGAAATACGCAGCCTCTTTGGTGACCAACAGCGGTCTAGTGAGGACATGCTGGTCCTCAAACTTTGATGTGCACCACAACCACCTTGGGAATTTCTTAAAACGGCAGGCGCTCCATCCCCTACCTTGAGATTCTGATTCAGTAGGTTGGTGACCCCAAAGTCTTTGCTCTTAACCACTACACTAAGCTGCCTCTCCTTTTATGATAGTGTGTAGTCGCACCATCCTTTATAGCACAGGCAAGGCAAAGGAGGCCAACAAGTTCCCATGACAGCAGAGTAGAAAATCTTGACATCCTTACATTTTGCTCTCACTTAGCCATCACATTCTTAGTCTTCTAGCATCCTCTTCTACACCAACTCTTTACTTTGTAGTTTTATATAATCTTGCATCTGAGAAGTTCAAAGTATTCCCAACACTGACTTCATGATTGGGCAATGGGAGCAGTTAATAACCTTGTTTTATGGAAGGATTCACAGAGGCACCAGAGAGCTCACTTCCCTACCATGGTGAGACAACACCTGAGCTGAAGACAGAATTCAAGGCTGTCTTTCATTCCTTTCGTGATATTATTGTCCTTTCCCCTGAATTGCACGGGCCCTGCATCACCCTTATCATTAATTGAGGCAGTGTATGGAAAGCAGCCTGCACAGCGCCCAGCTCACAGCAGAGACAGGTCACTTGTCCCTTTGACTGCAACAAAGCAGGGGCTGCCAGGGGCTCTGGAGCTTTGTGGGTGTTCCATGACATTCTGCAAAACAGCCAGCAGAAATTCCACTGCATGGATTGTCTAAATGTCTAACTTTTTAAAATTTAAAAGAAAATTAATGAAAAAAAATTCCACAAGCCTTTTCTTCTAAGGGTATCAAGAAAAACTTCAGCATATCATCAAGCAATGAAAGAGGCAAAGACAGTTACATCACAAGGCTTTGCTTCTGTGTCAAACGAGAGAGCTGTAATGGCATAGCTGTTTATGAAAATGTTGAGGGGAAGCTGTCTGCCCGGCATTCAGCAAGAATGAATGAACCCTGGGCGTTCACAGCACACAGTGGTGCTGAGCTAGCGCACAACTTTTTCCTAGGTGCAAGGGCTACAGAGAGAGAAGCAGGATCATTTTTCTGCTAAGGAGTGGCAAGGGTCAGATATGGCTTTGGACAAAGCCTGTCAAGCCAAGATTGACCCCATGTACCTCAAGAAGGAACAGTCCTCAGAGCAGAAGTTCTTAGAATCACCTGCCTAGCCTATTACTAATGCAGATCCCTGAGCCACCCCCAGAGAGGGATAGGTCCAGGCTGGGGCTCAGAAGTCTGTATTTTTTGCAGGCTTTTCTCGTGTGTCAGTTACAAAATCACACTTGAGACCACTTGCCATAGAGAACATATACAAAATGTTCCCGTTTACCTGCTCCTGTCAGTGGCTTGACCAGCATTAAGCTGAGGCAGGGGGAAGCATGTTTCCTCATACTGCAGTTTTCCCTTGTCTCCAAAAGTTTCAGTCTTCTTTCTGGTTGGATTCCAGAATGTTGTGATAGAGTAAAGGAACTTGGGGGAACAAAAATAAAGAAGCATGCTGACTTCCCAAACAGGCATTGAAAAAAATTTCAGTGAAGGGTCATAGCTATTAACGACCACTGAGTTAACTGGTTTCTTCTGCCGCCATTCTAAAAGCAGTTAAATGAATGTATACAATGTTCTTCACTGATAATCATACATGCAAATTTAAAAAGAGAGCTAGAGACTGTGACAGGTATTACCTCATACCATCACAGACTGCTGAGACACTGGAATGTCCCTGCATTGGAAATTGTCCAGGAGGAACCTGTCCTTTCACCGAGTCATGATGCTAATCCCGTGAAAGACAATGGTGTCACTTCACTGTGGCTGCTCAGACCAGTGGGCCAAGAGACACACCACATAACAATGGCCCTGGCTGCTAGAACCTGGCCTCCAGCAGGCTGCCTGCCTAGGATGTGGGCGTAGTGCTGTCAACAGAGAGGTGGCCCCAGCACGGCGGGTTCTTTTCTGTCCTCTACCTCGAGCTTTATGCTCTAAACTAGAGCAAGTATCCAACGAACTGATTGTTTCAAAGCGAAATTCATTAACTGGAGTTTCAGACCTTGGTGTTATGAAAAGGAGAACTGAAGCAGAATTAAGCCTTTAATTATTTGTCAAGGTTCGGAGGCATCCACCACAATGTCTCGTGTTTCACAAGCACGCAGGACACCTTAATGCCTTGTCCTAGAAATGAGGTTGAGTGGTTAGGAACACAGATAGATAATCCTGTCCTAATGGCCTTTGATCCCTTTACTGATTGTCAAACCATTTTTTGAAATGCTCCAACTTTATATTCAACCATCAAAAACTTTTCCAAAATAGGCATGAGTATTTTCTAGTAGATAATTTTAATGTTGAGAATTAATTCTCTTCCCCAGTCCTAACTCTACTTCTTTGAAGTCAGCATGGCTTTCATCTGTAAATATGAAAATAAACATTAATAATTAATGTGTTCTCATCTTTTCCATGTAGGAAGTTTTATTTACTTCTGAAGAAGGAGTTATTATTTCCCAGAGCTAGAGAGATAAGCAGAAGCAAAATGGGAACTCTGCTTTTGAGGGTCTTAATGTAGATTCAAACTGCCTCGAGTAATTCCTAATGCCTTCCAGAGCAACCATTACTGGGTCACTCCCTCCTGAGCTCTTACCTCTACTTGGACATATGTTTCAAATGGTGGCTCTTCAGTTCTCACTGTCCGCTCTGACCAAATCCCCCATGAACCACCTTCATCTTTTATGAAAGGAACTGCAATATCTCTCACATGCCCTGAAGCTCTCTTAGGACGGTGAACTTGTCCCCATTACCTCTAATCCCAGTACCAGGTATACTTTTTGTGACTCATCCTTTGGCTCATCGAAGGGGGTTGTGTCTCCACAGGCACCAGATTTATGAGTGACGGCTACACGAAATGCCTTTACAGGCTCATTCAGCTCAGTCTGCCTGATAAGCACTAAAGGTGAGTGCTGTACAAGACCCTCCCCCTCCACACACACATCATGATCATTTCAAAAGCTTCAAGGGAGAACTTTATCTTATCTAGCTCACACTCATACCCCTATCTTTCAGCACAGCTGATCTTGGCCCTTGTACATTTTCTGCCTGAAAGAACCTGTGAGAGTAATGCATTTCATGTTTCCTAAAAAGAAGTGCTTCCTTTGATTCTGCCTTTCCCACTTTAAGGAGTAGCATTTAATTTGAACACTTGGGGATGTGGTGAACAGATCTACCATTCATATCCATGCCTGTTAGGACTACAGATTGTGATAGGTCCCCAAAGATGCCCATGTCCTAATCCCTGGAACCTCTGAATATGTTATCTTAAATGGTACAAGAGGCTTTGCAGTTGTAATTAAATTAAGGATTTTGGGATAGGAAGATTATCCTGGATTATCCAGTGGGTCTATTGTAATCACAATGGTCCATATAAAAGGGAAGCAGGATGGTCAGAGAGAAGATGTGACGATGGAAGCAGAGGTTGGGGTGATGCACGGCCATGAGCCAAGGAATGAAGGCAGCCTCTAGAAGCTAGAAGTAATGGGCAGGGAAACAGATTTTCTTCGAGATCCTCCAGAAGAAACACAGCCTTGCTGATACCTTGACTTTAGCCCACTATTCATTTTCTGTGGCTGCTATAACAAATCACCACAATGGGTGGCTTAGCACAACAGAAATTTATTTTCTCACTTTTCTGGGGGCCAGAAGTCCAAAATCAAGGTGTCAGGAGGGCTGCCTGTTCTCTCAAGGTTCTAGGAGTAAGTAATCTGTTCATTGCCTTTTCCAGTTTCTGGTGGCTCCAGGCATTCTGTGGCTTGTAACCACATCACTACAATCTCTGCCTCTGTGGTCACACTCTCTCCCTCTTCTCTCTCGAAACTCCCTCTGCCTCCCTAACAATACATGTGATCGCACTTGGGGGCCACCCAGATAATCTAGAACAAGATCCTCCTGTTAAGATTCTAAACTTAATCACATCTTTTATCATAGAAGGTAATATTTACTCTTGTCATACAAGGTGATACAGGTTCTGGGGATTAGGGCTTTTTGGAAGCTACCATTTAGCCCATTAAACCCACTCATAGAGTTTAAACTTCTGACCTCTGGAACTATAAGATCATAGATTTGTGCTGTTCTTAGCCACTAAATTCACAGTGATCTGTTACAGTAGCAATAGAAAATTAATATACAGACTGATCATACTTCCTCTCATTTGGACTCTCCAACCTGAAGAGTCAGTCCCCTTTGATCTCTCACTAGTGGAGGTCACTGGGTTATGTTGATTGCCCTGTAGCCTTAGCCCTGGTCTGAGCCAGATCTGAGGTGATGGGGTGGGCTTCCCAAGCCTACTTCTGCCATGTTCCTTCTGTGAGAATGGTTTCATCCACTCAGATCTACACTGTCATAACACCCCCTGACTAAATGGAGAAAGAAGATGTACAGAAGAGAATCTAGAACTAGAATACCATGAAACATCTTATGAATGAGGAGGATGGCCCAGGTGGGATTCTGCCTGACTTTAAGGGGCAACATCCTTCCCCACAGGGGAGAAAAGACTTTCAATGGCAAACGTGTTAACAACCTCTCTCAGGGCTGAAGCACATTTATCTAAACAGTACTAAGCAGCTGATACCCCAGGCCAGAGAAAGAATTCAGGATCTGGGCACGTCCCTTCTATTCCTTTCCAAATGTTTCAGTAAACTTAGGCAGCTCAGCTAGTGACCCCGGGCGCTTAGACACCTATAGGTCAGTCTTGCTAAGGCAGAGTTTTATTCTGCTCTTAAACAAGTCATTGCTCCCTCGTTTCAACTTTTCCACCAGTAGCAGTGAAAACATCCCCCAGGGGTGAGTTCAAAACAAAGTTCCCTGGCATGCTATTTCAGTCTCTCGGAAATAGTGCTACTGGGGACGAAACCAAAACCAAGTATAACGTTACCTGGGAATGGGAAGTGCTTTCCACATGCATCTTGCACTGGGACTTGAACATGATGACTGGAAAAAAAGTCTAAATGGATATGATTCTTATTTTAAAAAATGGAAGGAAAGGCAACGGTGGCAAGAGGTTTTCCGTACGGCCGGGTTCAGGGCTGGTGATCCGGTGAGGAGGGGCGGGGCACTAGCAGCAATGGCACATACTCGCATTTTGACTGTAGGTTTACTTGACCGGCTTTGGGTCAGCGGGCAGCACTGAAGCCCACCCTCACCACTCCAGAATGCCACTGCTGTCTGAGTGATATAGAATGATTAGTGATTTTAATTTTCTCATTTACTCTTTTCTCTTTTCCAGTTTTTCTATCAGTGAAAACTAGTAAGATTCCATATTTTTAAAACAAAATAATATGTTTGTATGTATGTAGGGAAAAAAAGGAACATTCGACAAAATAATAGCATTGATTATGGGGGGGGAAAGATTATTGAAGACTTCTACTGTCTGCTTTATGCATTTCTGTAATGTTTTAATTTTGAAATATTTTAAAAGTCCATTTTGATTTATATGTGTTATCCAAAAAAAGGGATGATGACTATTATACACTGGAGGCATTAAACACACATTGCTCTTAAAAGTTTCTCTGAAAATATGGACAGGGTAATAGTGATTTTGGAGAATATTTTTTTAAAAAAATTCATAGGACAGCTAGAGCACAGTAGGATGCATGGATTATTAGAGTGAGACTGAGACAAGTGATACGAAATCTCTCAAGAGTGTTCTTCAGTGGAATAACTGAGGACTTGGCAGCCGTTCGAGGACTCCTTCCAAACCCCACATCCCCACCACGGGGAAGGGACCAGAGGGGAGAGGCAGCTGCTGCTCAGGGACAACCTGCAGGTAAAGGCTCCTCAGGTGCTTCTCTCAGGTCACCTCCTGCCTCCAACAACCAAGCTGCAGCTTAGGTACCTGAGGAAGCTTCGTACAAAAGGCTGACAGGCGGCCTCTTTGGACAGGCTGTTAGAAGGGGCTGTCAATTCCAGAACATCAAGCTGAAAGCAATATATAAATTAAGATATTTTGGCTAACAGTTCTAGGAGCTCTAAAACAACAATTTATTCCCTCGTCCCTCCCAAAAAGAGCATCTGCTTCAGGCAGCAAGCAACATAATTTCCACAGAGTAGCCAGATGCTGGCAGAACTGTCTGAGTTCAAATGATGGACTTTAAAGGTTAAAGGGCAAATCGGACCTTCTTAAATACTCCTGATAAAGCCTGTGTTATCATTGGGTTCTCAACGCCCTCAAAAAGGCCTCAGAGGCACAAGTCCTCTTGAGTTATGACCTTTTTAGTACACTTGGGGAGCAGCTCTGGGCTAGAGCAGTGCCTGGCTGGGTCTTGCTCATGGAGGCTTCCAGGCATGGGAAGTTCTCTGGGCTACAACCAGGGGCTTGTGATGTCGGGGGAGGCACAGGGTACTCATTCTTCCTATTAGACTAGCTAGGTTCAGAAGGACACCTTGAGAAGCAGATCACTTCTCTGGAAGTGCTGGCAGGCAGGGCAGTGGTGATGCAGGGAAAAAGGAGTAGTGGATTCTACCTGTGGAACCCAGTGGGCTTCTGGGGTCAGGGTGGTCTCCCATACCCAGGAGAGTGGGAAATGGACACTGGGAGAGGTTACACTAGACAAGCCGACTTTCTCTTTACGTAAGCACAGATTATGTGGTGAATTCGGTCTCCGAATGTCCTGTCTCCATATGTCCTGTCTCCGGCTTGCTGGAAAGTTAACTCTGCCAGGTGAGGCCCGCTGATTAGGGTTGGGGCAGTGGTATCCTCATCCTCCCACTTCCTCTTAGAGAAGCTGGGTTGGGCCTTCCTGGTTTCCAGTGCCACTGCAACCTGGAGGCTGAGAAATCAAAGAACTGCTCTTTCTTCCTTCTTTAAAAATTTTCTTTTTCAATTATTGTTGCCATCCGATATTATTTTATGTCAGTTTCAGGTGTACAGCACAGTGGCCAGATGTCCATATAATTTACGAAGCGATCCCCCTGACCAGTCCAGCACCCACTGACCGTATTCCCTGTGCTGCACTCTACAGCCCTCTATTTTGTAACTACGAAATTGCATTTCTTAATCCCTCCCCCTTTATCACCCAGCCCCCACCAACCCTCCCACCCATTTGGCAATCATGTTTGTTCTCTGTATCTAAGAGTCTGTTTTCTTTTTGTTTGCTCATTTTTGTTCCTTAGATTCCACATGTAAGTGAAATCATGTGATATTTATCTTTCTCTGTTTGACTTATTTCACTTAGCATAATACCCTCTAGGTCCATTTCTGTTGTTGTAGATGGTAAGATTTCACTTTATTATGGCTGAGTAATACTCCATTGTATATATGTACTACCTCGTTATCCAATCGTCTATTGATGGGCACTTAAGTTGCTTCCATATCTTGGCTATTGTAAATAGCACTGCTGTGAACATAAGGGTGCATTTATCTTTTTGAATTAGTGTTTTGGTTTTCTTTGGATAAATATCCAGAAGTGGAATTGCTGGGTCATAAGGTAGTTCTATGTTTAATTTTTTGAGGAACCTCCAAAGTGTTTTCCATAGTGGTTGTACCAATTTGCAATCCCACCAACAGTGTGCAAGGGTTCTCTTTTCTCCACAGCCTTGCCAACACTTGTTTTTTTGTTTTTCGATTTACCGATGATAGCCATTCTGAACAGGTGTGAGGTGATATCTCATTGTGCTTTTAATTTGCATTTCTCTGATGATTAGTGATGTTGAGCATCTTTTCACATATCTATTGGCCATCTTTATGTCCTCTTTGAAGAAATGCCTATTCAGGTCCTTTGCCCATTTTTAATTAGATCATTTAATTTTTTGGTGTTAAATTTTATGAGTGCTTTATGAATCTTGGATATTAATCCCTTATCAATATATCATTGGCAGATATTTTCTCCTATTCAACAGGTTATCTTTTTGTTTTGTTTATGATTTCCTTTGCTGTGCAAAAACTTTTTAGGTTGATGTAGTCTCATTTGTTATTTTTTCTTTTGTTTCCCTTGTCTGAGGAGATAGATCAGAAAAAATATTGCTAAGAGCAATGTCAGAGAGTTTGCTGCCTAAGTATTATGGTTTCGGGTCTTACATTTAAGTCTATAATCCATTTTGAGTTTATTCTTGTATATAAGAAAGTGGTCTAGTTTCATTTTTCTTTTTTGCATGTCTCTGTTCAGTTTTCCCAATACCATTTATTGAATAGATTGTCTTTGCCCCATTGTATATTCTTGTCTCTTTTGTCACAGATTAAATGACAATATAAGTGTGGACTTATTTCTGGGCTCTCTATTCTATTCCATTGATCTATGTGTCTGTTTTTATGCCATTACCATCCTATTTTGATTCCTATAGCCTATAGTATAGTTTGATATCAGGTAGCATGATACTTCCAAATTTGTTCTTCTTTCTAGAGATTGCCATGGCTATTTGGTGTCTTTTATGGTTTCATATAAATTTTAGGATTATTTGTTCTAGTTCTGTGAAAAATGGCATTGGTATTTTGATAGGGATTTCATTGAATCTATAGATTGCTTTGTATAGCATGGACATTTTAACAATGTTAATTCTTCCTATGTATTAGCCCAGTATATGTTTCCACTTATTTGTATCTTCTTCAGTTTCTTTCCTCAATGACATAATTTTCTGAGTACAGGTTTTTTACCTCCTTAGTTAAATTTATTCCTAGGTATTTTATTGTTTTTGATGCAATTATAAATGAGATTGTTTTCTTAATTTCTCCTTCTGATAGTTCATTATTCATGTATACAAATGCAACAGATTTCTGAATATTAATTTTGTATTCTGATACTTTACTAAATTCATTTATCTGTTCTAACAGTTTTTTGATGACATCTTTAGGGTTGTCTCTATATAGTATCATGTCATCTGCAAATATTGACAATTTTACTTCTTTCTAATTTGGATGCCTTTTATTTCTTTTTCTTGTCTGACTGCTGTGGCTAGAACTTCCAATACTATGTTGAATAAAGTGGTGAAAGTGGACATCCTTGTCTTATTCCCAATCTTAAGAAAAATGCTTTTAGCTTTTACCTGTTGAGTATGAAGTTAACTGTGAGTTTGTCATATATGACCTTTATTATGTTGAGGTATGTTTCCTCTATTCCCACTTTGCTGAGAGTTTTTAATCATAATTGAAAGCTAGATTTTGTCAAATGCTTTTTCTGCAGCTATTGATAGGATCATAGGATTTTTATTCTTCAATTTGTTAATGTGGTGTATCATATTAATTGATTTTCAGATATTGAACCAACCTTACATCCTAGGAAAAAATCCCACTTGATCATGGTGTATGATCTTTTTAATGTATTGCTGAATGTGGTTTGCTAATATTTTGTTGATGATTTCTGCATCTATGTTCATCAGAAATATCAGCTTACAATTATTTTTTTTAATGTCTTTGTCTAATTTTGAAATCACAGTAATAGTAGCTTCATATAATAAACTTGGGAGCCTTCCCTCTTAAATATTTTGGAATAGTTTGAGAAGAATAGGTGTTAATTCTTCTTTGATGTTTGGTAAAACCCACCTGTGAAGCCCTCTGGTCCAGGACTTTTGTTTGTTGGGAGTTTTTTGATGACTGATTCGATTTTATTAGTAGTAATTGGTCAGTTCGAATTTTCTGTTTCTTCTTCACTCAGTCTTGGAAAATTGGAAGATTGTCCAATTTGTTGTCATCTAACTGTATATTTTCTTATAATCCTTTGTATTTCTATGGAGTCATTTGTTACTTCTCTTTCATTTCTTTCATTTACTTATTTGGCTCCTCTCTCTTTTTTTCTTAAGGAATCTGGTTAAAGGTTTATCAATTTTGTTTATCTTTTCAAAGAACCAGTTCTTGGTTTCATTGATCTTTTGGATTGTCTTTTTTAGACCATATATATATTTTTAAATTTCCATTATTTTCTTCTGTCTACTCACTTTGGGCTTTGTTTGCTGTTCTTTTTTGAGTTCCTTTAGGCATAACGTTAGATTGTTTATTTGAGAATTTTCTTGTTTCTTGAGGTAGGCCTGTATTGCAATGAATTTTCCTTTTAGCACTGCTTTCACCATGTCCCCATAGATTTGGGGTCATTGTGTTTTTATTTTCATGTCTCAAGGTGTCTTTAGATTGCTTCTTTGATCTCACTGTTAACACTTTTATTGTTTAGAACATGTTATTTAGCCTTAATGTATTTGCGTATTTTTCAGGTTTTTCGTATAATTGAATTTTAGTTTCATACCATTGTGGTTGGAGAAGACGTCTGATATGATGTTAATCTTCTTAAATTTACCGAGACTTGTTTTGCAGACTAACATATGGTTGATCTTGGAAGGTGTTCCATGTGCACTTGAGAAGAATGTGTATCTGCTTTGGGGTAAAACACTCTAAAAATATCAATTAAATCCATCTAGTCTAGTGTATCATTTAAGGCCACTGTTTCCTTGTTGATATTCTGTCTGGAGGATCTGTTCATTGGTCAGATAGGGTATTAAAGTCCCCTACTATGACTGCATTACTATTGAGTGTATTTAGGAGTGCCTATGTTGGGTGCATAAATGTTTACTAGGGTTATAGCCCCTTGTTGGATTGATCCCTTTATCATTATGTACTGTCCTTCTTTGCCTTTGTTTTAAAGTATATTTTGTCTCATATAAATATTGCCACTCCAGTTTTTATTTCCATTTGCATGAAATATCTTTTTCCATCCCTTTATGTTCAGTTTGTGTGTGTGTTTTGATCTGACATGGGTCTCTTGTAGACAGCATATTTATAGATCTTGTTTCCTTATCCATTTGGCTACCTTATGTCTTTTTTCTTTTTTTTACTTTTTATTTAGTTTCAAGTATACAGTACATAGGTTAGTCATCTATTAGTTCATAAAAAGATCCCCCCAATTGCACCCTCCCTCCTCTGACCCTCCACCTAGCCAAAGTATTAATGCTAATTGCATTCCCTATGCTGTGCTCCCCATTCCCATGACCATCAGCTACTGATTTGTACTTCTTTAACCCTTCACCCCATTCTCCCAGCCCCCGAACACCTCTCCCCTCTGTCTGTCACTAAATTGTCCACTATATTTGTGAGTCTGTTTCTGATTAGTTTGTTCTTTTTATTCCTTAGATTCCACATATAAGTGAAATCATATAGTGTTTATCATTCTCTGTCTGACTTAAATACCTTCTAGGTCCACCCAAACAATAACTTTTTACATCCTCTTCCTTTTCATATGTAGGGGTCTTGGTTTCTATTTCAGCTACTCTATCTTTTGGTTGCAGCACTTAATTCTTTTTCATTTAAGGTACTTATTGATAGGAATGTAGTTGTTACCATTCTTTATTCCTGTTTTTGATACATGTTTTTTCTTCTTGAAGAAGTCCTTCCAACATTTCCTGTAATACTGGATTAGAGGTAATAAATTCCTTTAGCTTAATTATTCTTGGTTGTAGATCCTGGATCTTCATCCTGTTGAATATTTTTTTGCTAAGCCCTTCTGTCCTGCATAGTTTCTTTTGAGAAATCAGAAGTAGGTTTGCCTTTATATGTAATTATTTGTTTTTCTCTTGCTGCTTTTAATATTCTTTCTTTGTATTTAACCTCTGGCATTTTAATTATGATGTGTCTTAGTGTGGGCTCTTTGGATCCCTGATTTTTGGAATTGTCTGAGCTTCCTGAGGTTTTATGTCCATTTCCTTCACCAGGTTAGGGAAGTTTTCCACCATTATTTCTTCAAACAGCTGTTCAACATCTTGATTTTCTTCAGTTATGCTGATTAGATGCATATTTGATCCTTAATAGTCTCCCATATGCTCCTTAAATTATTTTTATAGTCTTGGCATCTTATCTCTTGCCATTTTAATTAAGTGTCCTGATTGGCTTTCCTGTCCTCTAGATAGAGCATTTGATCCTCTTCTTTATTTACTTTATTTATTCCTTTGTTTATTCCATTTAATATACTTCTCATCTCAGATAATATGTTCTTCATTTCAGACTGGTTCTCTTACATAATTTCCATTTTTGTATTTTTTATCTTTGTCAAAGTTCTCACTGAATTTATCTACACTTCCCAAAAGTTCACTGAACATCTTTATAACCAGTGTTTTGAACTCTGCATCTGTTAGATTACTTGACTCCATTATATCTGGATCTCTGTTCTCTTCTCTCATATAGTTCTGCTTCTTTGTTTTCTCATTTTGGCTGCCTTACTGTGTCTGTTTCTATGTACTAAGCAAAGCTCCCAAGTCTCCCGGTCTTATTAGTGTGGATTTGTGAAGTAGGTGTCTGTCCAGTGACACAGTCCTGAGGGGGGTTCAGCTGTAGGCCAAATTTAGCCCAAGCCTCTGCCCCTCTGGGGCCACCTGTTAAGATTCAGCAAGCAATCCACAGATGCTGTGCTTATGTTGCCTCAAAAGGCCACACCAGAAACCAAGGCCAGCTGCCTCCAGTGTGAGTCTAGGCACTGCACAGCAAGGCACATCTGACTCGCTGAAGCTATACCAGGATGTGGCTTGGGTGGAGATGAGGCAAGGTTTCAGGGAATCCTCTGGGCTGAGTGACCTCTGTTATCCAGTCTGATGATGTCATGGCTATGGTGGCACTGTGTCCTGCACACTGGGAGCGGGGAGGGCTCAAAAGGGAACAATAGATACTGTGGCACTTCTGTACTGAGCAAGTTGGGCCTTGGCCCTCACTCCAACAATGTCTTCCTGTAAGTCCCTGGTGCCCCCCCTGCATACAGCCAAATTGGCACTGGTGCTCAGAGCAAGCAGGTCCATCGTTGTGAAAATCTACTTGCAGATGTGGCCCCTTTAAGAAGCTTCTGCTGCTTCCACTGCTATAGCCTCCGTCTCACTCAGCCTCTTGGGACTGGGCAGCCCTGCCCGGTCCTACCTTCTGCCATTGCAGGGTGCTTTCTTGGACTTCTCCCTAGTTGTATGGCTTGTTCATCTAGATCCCAGGTGATTTGTCCTTGCTGCTGCTCCTTGTTTCCATCACAACTTTGATTTGGTTACCAGAGGAATGAACAGAACCTCTATCATCTAAGCCATTTTGTTTTGTTTTGTTTTCTTTCTACCTTATGTCTTTTAATTGGGACATTTAATCCATTGACATTTAAAGTGATTATTGATAGGTACATAGTTATTGCTATTTTATTATTCATATTTATGTTATTACTTCTTCTCCTTCTTATTAAAGAAGTCTCTTCAACATTTCTTCTAATACTGGCTTGGTGGTGGTGAATTTCTTTAGCTTTTCCTGCCTGAGAAGCTCTTTATCTCACCTTTCATTTTAAATTATAGCTTTGTTGGGTAGAGTCATCTTGGTTGTAGTTCCTTACTTTTTATCACTTTGAATATTTCATGCCGATCTCCTCTGGTCTGTAAAGTTTCTATTGAGAAATCAGCTGACAGTCTTATGGGAGTACCCATGTAAGTAACTAGCTGCCTTTCTTTGCTGCTTTTTGGATTCTCTCTTTGCCTTTAACCTTTACCATTTAAATTATGATGTGTCTTTGCCTTTTTAATTATGGTATGGGTCTGCTTGGGTTCCCATTGTTTGGGACTCTCTGTGCTTCCTGGACTTGTATGTCTATTTTCTTCATCAGATTAGGAAAGTTTTCAGTCATTATTTCTTCAAATAGGTTCTCAATTCCTTGCTTTCTCTCTTCTCCTTCTGGTACTCCCTATGACACAAATATTGTTACGCTTGATGTTGTCCCAGAGGTCCCTTAAACTATCCTCATTTTTTAAAATTATATTTTCTTTTTGCTGTTTTGATTGGGTGCTTTCTGTTACTTTGTTTTCTGAATCGCTGATTTGATCCTCTGCTTCATCCAATTTACTGTTGATTCCTCTTAGTGTATTCTTCATTTCAGTTATAATCTTCATTGATGACTGGTTCTTTTTTATGGTCTCTATGTCCTTTTTTACGTTTACTAGCCCTTTGTTGAAGTTTTCACTAAGCTCATCTATTTATCCCCTAAGTTCACTGATAATCTGGTAGGTTGCTTACTCCATTTCATTTAGTAAGAAACTGCTTTTTCTGGTACTCTTGTCCACTAGGAACGAATGTGAGGGCTCTTTAGTTTTTTACTGCAGTCACTGTCTAGTCACTCCTAGGAACCACTTCATAGATTAAGGATGACGATGACAAAATATCCCTCAGAAAGCCACTCATCCAGCAATTATTTGTTGAGCCTCAACTATTTCTAGGTCTTATAAGGATGAGTAAGTCAGTTTTGGTCCTTGACTCATGAAACTTGTTATCTAGTGAAGTAGATAATCAGAAATAAAATAATCATACAAATAACTATATAATTATACTCACATGAAGTGCTATAGAGGAAAGATACAGGACTGGAGTTTGAAACAATGGCTTTCGAACTTTTAATAAAAAAAATACATTTTATATTACAATCTCATATATATGCAAACACACAAACAGACATATATAATAAAACAAGTTTCACAACAATTCTTACTCTTACTATGAATGATGATGCATTCTGACATTTTCTGGTCTACCCATTTAAAAAATACTGATTGCAACCCAAATAATTGGTCTCATAGGCAATGGTTGTGATACCCAATATGAAAAACCCAGTCGCAGGGCCCCCACCTGGAGTGGAGCTGGAGTCAAGGTCACAGAACGCTTCCCTGAGAGAATGGCATTTAGGCCAAGACATGTGAGGTTAAGGAGAGCTAGCCCAAAGAGGCCAGGAAGGAATGTTCCAGGCAGGGGAACATGCAAAGATTTACATAAAGGAAACGGGGGATCAAGGAGAGATGTGATTTGTTTAAGGTCATAGAACTCCAAGCTCAGGTCTCCTAACTCCAAGTTCAAGGTTCTTTAGCATAACTGTAGCCTATCAGTTGTAGTCTTCCTCTTCATTTTACTAATTATGGGCCAAGGGCTAATTCTCCTCAGTAGGCTGATAAGGAAAAAAAGAGAAAAGAATAATGGCAGGAGGCTATGTTTACAAAGAGCCCGTTTAATTCTTCATGCAAAACAATGTACCTTAGCTCCTACCCCACCTGGCTTCTGGCTTGAGGCCTGCACTGCTAGCTGTTTGTTCCTTCCCGGTAGGGGCTGGCGGGGAGCCATAGTCCTGCTTAGTCCTGGCTCTAATGAAAAGGAATTTACAAAATGTCTGGGCAAGGTTTAGACTCAGCCGAAGGGCCTGGAAAGAATGTAGAACACTGGCCCTGGCTTTTCCATCACCCCACGTTGATGCCGTACCTGACTTTCCACGAGATTCCACCTTGCTCAATTCCCTATCAGCCCATGACTGTTGTGTACAGTTAGCTGTGTAATGGCTCCAGCTGTGCAGCACAAAGGTAATGTGAATGCTGGAAGTGAAACATGGGCCACAATCAAGGGAGTCAGTCAGGGTCAGGGTCAAAGTGGATGACCTAGGACAACATGAGAAGGAGAGGGGTCAGAGGTGGCATAGACCTTAGGTCAAGTTTCAAAACAGGCATGAGGGAAACAAGGCTGCTATATACAGTTGCCCAGTATGTACACTGCATGAAGCACCCAGGGAGGGGAGGAGTGAGGCTGAAATGGAACCCACACTCCACTCACAAAACTGCATTCCTGGCAAGGGTCTATATCTGTCTAAAGGAAAAAGCTTCATTCGCAGAGGCCAGAGAGGAATGGTTCAGTGGGGCACCTGGTCAGAGTTGGAAAAAAGCTAGACCCACACTAAAGCACATCAAAAAAAAAGACTGACAAGCCTAGGGAAGATCGTCCTCGGGTTTTAAACACTACGGGTGTGTGGGTAATTAAGGGCTGGTGGTTGGGTGCCATGGACGAGCTGTGACCATGGGAGCTACTGGCTGACAAGCAGAGACACCTTACAGTTCTAACACCTCATCCAGCCAGACTCTGTGATCCTCCTCCATCTTCACTTCTTCATCAAGCTCAGAGTAATCCAGCCACACCCTGGAGGCACAGCTCCACTCCTGAGATTTTAATTATCAGCTGAAAAAATGTTCCCAGTAATATGTGCCCATGTTAAAAAAAAAAAAAATCCAAACATTACACAAAAGTACATAATTAAAAGTAAGAACAAATTTTAGAATTAAAATCTTCCTTTGTCAATAACCTCCTTAGTGCACATCCCTCATATTCCAAACCTTTCTCTTCTCACTGGAGCCTTTAATTACTCTGTCCCCACATTCCACTGACCACCAGTGCCTGTCTTAGATTTGTAGCACTTCCTCCCACCTCTGACCTCAGGGCCAGTTGCTTCACTGCCATCTTAAATTCTGCTTCCTCAGAAATCTTGCCCTAAACATGCCAAGTAACACCCCCATCCTGATGCTCCGTCACTCCTGCTTCCTTAGGCTGTAGGACTTCAGAGACTTAGCGCATCATGAATTCATGGGTTCAGCTCAGCCCTCGCCCCTGAGCAACAAGACTTTTATTCATCTTGCATACACCCAGGCTCATTTCTCACAGTGGTTAATTCAGGCCTTCAAGACCTCACCCCACCCCTGACCTCAGCAAGTGGGAAAGGTCTTTTTTTAGCAGGAACTCCGGTCCCCTCCCCTGGACTTCAGCCTGTGAGTCAGGGGTAAAAAGAGCTATACCTTCTCCTCCTACCAGAGAAAAGAACCCCTTCCCTCCCCTGCAAGGTTACCTCTTCCCTGGTGTCCTTAAGATCACTCCTTTTTGCTCCCTTTCTCTCTTATACCTGGATTATTGTCCTCAAATAACTCTTTTTCCTTCCTGCCATCAAACATGCTTACTTAGATCTCCTTATTATCAGAAATCATTTTAAGTCAGTGTCATACTCTTACTCTAATGGTAAGTTGGTTGGATCACCATGGAGAACAATGCATAATACACCTGTTAAAAACAACAATAAAAAGAAGCAACTTAAGTGTCCACTGATGGATGAATGGATAAAGAAAATGTGTATGTAATACACACATACATATATACCTGTGTGAATGTATTTGTGTGTGTGTGTGTGTACGCACACACACACACATATGTATATGTATTATTCAACCATAAAAAGAAGTAAATCATGTCATATGTGACAACATGGGTGGGCTCTGAACATATTACACTAAGTGAAATAAGTCATATAGAGAAAGATAAATACCATGGGATCTCATTCATATGTGGAATCTAAAAAAAACCCCAAACAAACATAAAACAATAACAACAACAACAAAAACCCATATTCATAGATACAGAGAACAGATTGGTGGTTGCCAGAGGTAGGGGGTGAGCAAAATGGGGGAAGGTGATCCAGTTATAAAATAAATAATCCTGGGAATGTAATGTACAGCCTGGTGGCTAGAATAAACAATACTGTATTGTATATTTGAAAGTTGCTAAGAGAGTAAATCTTAAAAGTTCTCATCATAAGAAAGAAAATTCGGTAACTATGTGTGGTGATGGATATCAACTAGAATTACTGAGTGATCATTTCCTAGTATATGCAAATATTGAATCATTATGTTGTATAGCTGAAACCAATATAAGGTTATATGTCAATTACATCTCAGTTTATAAAAACCCAACACTGTTTGTACCCTTTGCTTCTGTAATTCCACTTTATGGGATATATCCTGAAGAAAGAACACACACACACACACACACACACACACACAACTTCTACAGTGATATTCAGAGTAAAAATATTTATACTTGCAAAATGTTGGAAATACCCCCATTGCCCAATACTAGATTGATAGTTAGGCATACTTTGATATCAGTATAATGCGATACTACAGAAGGAATGGGATATTTGAAGTGACAAATACATGGATTATGTTGATATGGAGAAATTTGCAGATGAAACACATTTGAATACATAAAAATACACATAAACAAAAATACACACATTACAATTTTACATACGTTTGCTGACAATGAATAGAACTGTTTATAACAATAAAAAATTTGATCCTACTGCTTCTTCTGGTTACTACTTTTCTCCCCTTCTCTTCTGCTGTTTCTGGGGACCATTCATTGCCTGTTTTCTCTCTACCCAATTTCTCCCTTAACCCTATGCAATCTGCTCCAGTGTCTTACTGGACTGGCACCGTTAGTAATCATCATGATTTTTTTCTGTATAAATCCTTAAGTCTAGTTAAACCAGTAGCACCGAAGTGCTTGACACCTGCTCTTCCCTTGCTGCTGAACCATCTTAACCTCCAATCTCTTCGCTTTTTTCTTAATTATGGATAATTCTCAAAGCTTATTGCTTGGAGCTCCGGTCTTTATACTCTGTACCCACGACCTCTGTGTTGTTGACTCCCCACATCTATAGCTCCATCCCAACATTGTCCTCAGCTTCTGGTTCTCTGTGATCATTCCACTTAGATGCCTCCAATCGTCACCTCTAGTTCTCCATGTCTAAAACTAAACTCATTTCTTAACTGTCTCTTCTTCAACTTCCTAACATCTGGTTAATGTCACCAGCGTTGTCTCAAACTTGAAACCAGCCCACACCCTCGTTTGGTAAGGGTGATTTTCTCACAGTCCTCATCGCACACATTCCCAGCTATTCCTTCATGGATGCTGAATCTCCCTGGGGTTCTGTCTACTCATTGCCTGCTCATCTTCAGAGCAAACTCAGGTTCCACTCTCTTTGTAAAGTCTCTTCTGATTATTCCAGTTCACAATTATTACTTGCCTCTCAGGATCCTTTTTGAACTTAGGCTCTATAGGACTAACAACACACAAGTCATTGTTTCTTTTATTTCTTTCACTTGAACTCTTAATCATTTGTTCTCTGGTGGGCAGGACCCCACATCATCCATGCACATTCAGCTCAGTGAAGCCTTCCTAGTTCTCACAGGCTCAGGGTCACCCCTTCCCATCAATGCTGGAGTTCTCATGCCCTTGTGTTGTAGTGACTTAACGTCATTTTGTGTTCAACTCTCTTGCCAAAACATCAGCTGAGTTTCTTAAGGGCAAAGACCATGTCTTACACAATAAAGCACCAAAGATGTATTACTGACATCTGATGGTGTCACATACACTAATCATTCCACACATCCATCTTATCTTCCAAACCAGACTACCCTCTCCTCACAGACAGGGGTTGAATCATATTTCTATTACATCCTATAGTGACTGAGGATACAAAACAGAAAGGACTTACAGAGTACTTACTGAGAGTACACTTAGAACAAGGCCTTGTGAAGACAATATGCAAATTTATATGAATAACCTGGAAACTATACTTTCTGCAGAATACAAGTCTTATCAAGTCTCTAAACACTGCACCTTGCTATTTTAGGGCTAGCATAACACATCTCTGTACTTAGCAGTGGTCCTGTCACTTAAAAGTGTTAATAGGATGCCAAAACTGGGAGCTTTCAGCTGTGAAGTCTACCAATCTAAAATCAGAACAAATCAGAGACTAAATCAGAGTCCTTGATAAGTGGCAATAATCTGCAGGGAAGCGGGCAGGGAGGGGGCTGAAGGCTGTCTGCCAAGAATCGAGTGCTGCAGAAGTCTGTCTACACAGTACATGTTACACCACCGGAGATAAGCCTTCAGTGAAACACTCCTCATATGGGAAGGGATATTTAATTTCATTCAGTGGCCTCTTTCACATAGCACAACACACATTAGTCCAACTATGATCTTGCTGACTCAGAACAGCTAAGATTTCATTTCTTACATGTCAGGAAACACCATTTAAATTACAAGATGACCAGCACAACAACATCCTCAAGAGAAGATGATGCTTCTCTGACACTCTCTCGAAGTGGTGGAACATCTCCAGTAGACAGACCTAAAGATTTGTTCACTAATAATCCCAGGTGGCAGGGAAGGCCTCCACCCATTTGGGACAGGTGTTTGGGTAGCCAGAACCATTTAGAAGAAGAGGTAGATCCTGCTTAGCAAACATTTATTGCAGCATAGGCCAAGCTGTGTGAGAGGCCATGTGGTTCTCAATTCTAGGTCCCAGAACCGCAGTGTTCAGAGTTATGCAGACTCTACCACTGGTAAAGGGCAGATATCAGTCCACTGGACTGAGCCATTGAGGCAAGGTACAAAGTACGTGTGGATGGGAAAGATGAGGTGAGGGACAGCTGCCAGGCCAGCCCCTCCCTTCACAGCCAGCAGCTCCAGGGACCTGGTATAGCAAAGAGGAAGCTGCCCAGTCTGTTCCTGCAGAGGGCTTCTGTTCATCAGGTGGCCACTGGTGGGCACCCAACCTTCTCCACCCCTAGAAGTAAAATGACCTCTGAGCTGATGGCTGTTCAAAATACATACACCCAAGGGCACAGGGAGGAAAGAGACTACAGCAGGCCTCAGCACGGTCTTTCTTGACAGATATTTCAGATAGGTACACAGCTCTCAAGTGTGAGAGAAAGTCTCAAATAAGGCATCTAAGACACCAGGGAACTGGGAATCCAGGGAATCTGAGGACATGAAGAAACAAAGCCCCCCCAAAACAGCCCTGTTAAACAACAAAAGTTAAGAGGCAAAGAAAGCTATCTTAAGATACTTTCATATTTTTTTTTACATTTCATTTGATGAAGATAGATGACTTTGGATGGATGAACGTGAAATTTCTAGGCTGATTTTAAGTCACAGGCTCACACAATAATACTTCGGGCATACTCTCTAAGAGGAAGTGAAGTGGTTATCTAAAGAAACACCTTTCACAAGTGTTTATTATTAACCAAGATAATAGTGAAACAAAATAATCACAAACAATTAAATACCTTGTGATTTTCTTAGAGATTGTTCTACTACATGGAATCTATAAGTCACTGGTTTAAAAAATGTGTAATAAAAATTACAGTTGCTTAATACAGAAAAGTTTGGAAAGCACTTAAAAGCACCAAGAAAAGAAACCTCATTCATTTATAATTCCATTATTTAATGATAATCATTAATGGTTTGGCTATGCTCTTCCAGTATGTTTTCATACTTTACTATAAAATTGGTATTATTCTCAACATACTATTTTATATTGCTTTTTCCACTGATTATATCAAACATTTATGACATCAATAAATATTTTTCTATAGGATTTTTAATGCCTGTACAGTATTTTATCTAGATGAACCTGACCAATCCCCAATTGTTGACCTTTTTGGCTATTTTAAATGTCTGCTATTACTAATAACATTTCATTAATAAAAATCCTTGTACAAGTACTTTTATACACATCGCTGAATTTTATAAGTATTACCAGAATAGCAATTTATGGTCTAAAGATATGTGTCCTTTTAAGGCTTTTGATATATATAGTCAAAATGACTGAGCAGATTTGAAGCCATGCTTCTTGCTCAGTTATTTTAATCATATCATTTCCTGTATACAGGAAATAGTTTCAAGAAAAAAAAATCTAACATGGAGTCAAAACACTTTAGATAGGCCAGGTCCTGCTTGCTTTAGGCAGAAGAAATGTCCAGGGCTGAAAACACTGATATTATGCTAAAAAGTTGTGTAACGACATCTGGCCAAGTTTAGCAAAGTTGGTAGGGCATGACGCTAGTGAGAACAAGACCTAGAGTTTAGGCCAGTATTGGCTGGTCAACTCTACATAGAAGAAAGACCATCCTTGGCCACATGGTGCCTCACCAACCTTGGCCAACTGTCACACAAATGTGTACTCTAAGCCAAAGGGAAGATTGGATGACAGAATGTGAATTACTCAGCATAACCCATCCCAATTCCTGGGTAAGCGAGCATGTGTCCAAATGATAGGTGTGTCATCTTTCTATAATAAACAGGACATCTGGCTGGAAAACACAACTGACCAACTTAGGAGAAAATTAAAAGATCAATAATGCTTAATAAAGTTGTCGTAGTTTATCAATAATTCCTAAGAGAAGCACTTAATAAAGCTCAGTGCGCAAGGTGTGCTCTATCAGCCAGGTCAGCTCTAAAATACAGCCACCGTAACAGAGTGCGTCAGCATTTCAGCTGAGATTCCTCTGAACTTCAAGCCCTCTTGATGTTATCAAGTGAGAGGCATGGATTTTTCATAAAGACCATATGCTCATGTGGTCAGATGCCATTTTCATCAATAGTTGAAAATTAAATTAGCTTATTAGAAAAGTCATGATTACTTCAACTGGTCAAGAGGAGTGGGCTATTCTTAAGAAGAGATTAAAAGTCTAGGAAGAGGTGTTGAGGTAGGAGGTCAATGCATTATGCTTGGCTGCCAGGGCAGCGGCCATGTTGGCAGGCCCTGCCATCACTTAAGAGTCTGGTTTGATGCAGACTGCCTTGTCCTGTTTGAAGGAAGCAGTCTAACCCTCTGTGCCCCATGCATCGAAGGCTCCAAGTAAAGGCTGAAGAACAACTACTACCAATTTTATTGGTTTGCCTCAAATTACAAAAGCATACATGCTTCTTGTAACAATAAAGCAAAAATTCCACCTTCAAATCGCCTTTTCCCTCTTCCACAACCAAACCCACTTCTCAGAGGTGAATACTGTTGTGTTTTATTTTTTTTTTTCAGTCTTTGGACACTATTCCTGAGTATTTTCTCCCCTCATGAAAGTTACAGAACTTTGAATTCATTTGTATTCTTCTATCTGAATGGCCCTGGCTCATTAATTACTTGGTAGTCTCTGCCTGGAGCCCATCTGGAATTGCTGCCATCAACAATGACCTCCCTTTACCTCTGCTCACCAGCTGGGAGGTTTCCCTCCTAAGATGGATAGCGCCTTTCCCTGGCCCTCCAGATCTCCTGGATGCAGAACCTGATCTGAGCAAAATCACTGAGTGAAGCTACACCTCTAATAGTAGAGGAAGTGAATGAAAGCCATGTGAGCTTTATTCATAAGCAAGAGCTCAGCAGCTTTCCCACTTCAAATTAAGATCACTCCCCAGACTGGCCTCCCCAACTGGAGGACCAACCGCCCCCACAATGCACACAAACACACCACGTCTGTGCTCTCCCAGTCAACTGCTCCTGCCCTGCCAGTCTTTCAGATAACCAGGTCAGCTGAATACATGGAGACAAAGGCGCATTTCATATACTTCTATTTTGGCAGTTGAAATAACACTGCAAGTGCTAGGTCTTCACAGGACAAATCTTCTCTCTGTGCATGTAAAACATACCAAGAGATCTGCCAAGAGATGGGGGCTACTGAATTGAAGATCCAAGTTGGATTTAAGTCACAATAAAATGTTGAAAGCATTATTATTTTATACTTTAGTAATATAAAATAATGATTGCTACCTCTTATTAAGCAGGCACTTCACATACTTTCTTTCATTTAATTCTCACAGCCACTCCATAAACAGTCATTCCAGGCTCACAGGTGAGGAAATCGGCAATCAGAGATCACACGCCTCATCCAAGGCCACATAACCATAAAGTGGCAGGACTGGGGTTTGAACTCAGGTCTGTCTTCTTCCAGAGGCCAGACTGTCTCACTTTTCCAACATAGGGATTAGAAGTCTCTATGGCTCCCAGGAACTACAAAAGATTGCATTCTGGGAGCTGGAAGAAAATCCAGCTTGCTCTTCCTGGCCCCCTCTCAGCCCTCTCCACCTTGCTTTCTGGAATGCAGCAGCTTCACAGATGAGAAGTCGAGAAGACTCCACACACTCACCTTCACATTTGCTTTATATTAGATGATGCAAATTTAAAAAAGAACAACCTTCCTGAAGTTGGAATGTGTGAGGAAAAATTATTATTTTTAAGGTGGTAAGAATAAATACTTAATTAATGTGGCACTGGATTTTGCCTGGCTTTGCAACATCTCAGACAATAAAACAAGCCCTTGTCTACAGGGCTAATTATAGACTAATTTATTTTTATTAAAACCCTCTGTAATATTAAACATGAGGGATGAAACAACATGGTATTATAGCACAGCTCTGGTCTGGAAATCTGGGTTCTAATCCTGACTCAGCCACTAATAACCACCAATGTTTATTTGCATGGTGTACACAGTTTACAGTGTTTTCACATATTTGCTACATTAGTTGGGTGCTCTTGGGCAAGTCACTTAACTCGGTGTCTCATACCAAAATCTGGAAAGGAAGACATTGCACTAAAGCATTTGAAGTCCTCTCCACTTCTAATATCCTAAGGGAGAGGACACTTGTCTTAGGATCTTTATAAATGTACCTGTAAACATATCAGGGCAGATGAATTCTGGTTGAGAAAAATTACATTTTCTGTTCCTGTTCTGAAAGATGTTACTTGGCTAAGTTCAGGTGTATCTCATAAGATATTTGTGGCCAGCTAGTTGGCTCGGCTTCTGGAGTGTACCATATTAAGGCCCTGGGTTGATTCCCACGTATGAACTTTCCTCTGTTCAATAGCCAAATACCATGCCTCACACCAGTCAATCATCTTAGGCACATAACCCCATAAAGTAGGCTGGCTTGGGGGAAGGACTTGAAGAAATCTGTCCTCACAATACATGACTCTCAGATGGCCAGTAATGGCATCATCACAAACCCAAGAATATTATAAATATCATTCTTTCTCAATTCTAAAACACACAAATCCCTCCTTCAAGTCTTGTCACTTCGTAGCTGTTTTCATGTTCCTGAAATTAGGGTGCACCATTGAATTAACATACATAATTTGATCCGGTAGTGTTAAATTATTTTACCTAAAAGCTATTGGTAAATTGCTGGTATGTCTTTGAATCAAGGAAATATAGTGCTTTGAAACTACAACATAGATTATATAGATTTAGGTCTAACTTGGTTCAAATAATGTCTTTCTTCTGGATATTAACAATTACATTCAGTAACAACTGGCTAGGCAATGTATAAGACACAGGTATTAGTCCTGTTTCCCAATAGTAGCAGTTTAAAATGCATTCCATCATTATCTCGTAAAACTCTGGTATGGGTTTCAAAGGCAAATTAACCCATATAAAAACCACTGTGATGCTCCGAAAATGTACTGTCCCACAGCAGACTGGAAAGGGAACATTTTACTCACACCCTCCTGATCTATCTAGCCCTTGACACATTTTCTTGCTTCTTAATTCACAACCGTCCACCCCAGTAATATCGCTGATTCCCAAAATACACTCAACCCAGGAGGAGCAGCTCTCCCGCACAGCTGTCTGCTCCTGCCCTGCCCGGGTATTTCAGTGAGCTATGCAACACAGAGAGGACCACACAGAAGGAATGTAACTCTCAGGCCCCACAGTTCCCATTGCCCCATAGGCAGGTGCATCCCACCAAACCCCAGACTGGCATTTGAAACAGAAGACACTGCACTGCTGCATGGAGGCTGTAGTTTTCCTGAACTTCATCTCTATGTTTAAAACTAGGGCAACAGCCGTCTTTGCTCCTGTAAACTAATCTGATGCTTATGGGGGTAGGGAGTGGCTCTGAGAAGGTTGCCAATAGGCCATGATTGAGCAAAGTCAAGAAGCAAAATCATTATGTCTCACTGTTTGCAATTCCAGAAACTCCACATTAGCGGGATGAACCATCTATTTCTTTTGCAGCCTGAAGTAAAAAACCCAAAGCCTCTTGTACAGTTTAACTGTCTGATATTTATACCTATTTTCTAGTAGTATACTGCAATTTACAAGTCAGGAAAAAAAAATCAAAGGAAGTTGGCAATGAAGTACACACACATGAGTGAAGAGCTCTCGAGTTGAGGCACGTTTATTAAGAGACAACTTCTGGCTATGGACAACTCTGACTTCAGCTCAATGTCTGTTGGAAAAAGAAAACAGTTTGGGATCCCCTATACCAAGATCAGGGAATGCAAAATGGGCAAGTGGATGGGTAGCAAACATAACCTGGGGAATCGTCCAAATATGATAGTACCCCTATCTGGTGACAGCCCCCACAAAGACTCACAGCTGCAGTAAGCCAGGCGAACTGTTCCTCTCCTATCGGCACATGTTATACTAAAACTAATAACCATTTGGTTACCACATGGAATTCACAGGCATCAGAGATCAAGCCCTGCCACAACCTTTCGACATACAAACAGTAATCACTTGCTATGGATGATATAAGGCCTGTTGCCAAACCTCAAAATGTAACAGAGTTGTATTGTGAGAAAAAAATGCATTTTAAACAGTACTGTAAGATGCTTATTCATAACAACACAGTGGAAGCGCAGGAACTTCAGCTCCCACATGCAACCTTTTCCCCTCTCCCTCCACTACCTCTAGTGTCTCTCCATAGCACCTGCCAAGGCAATACTGAGCCCACTACCTGGCGGGTGCTCACTAAACAGTGGCTGATCACGATGGGGCTGAACCCTGCTCAGCAAAATCGATTCTGAAAGCCTCACAACCTCTTAGCTGCCAGTTAGAACTGTCCAGACCTGCTTCCCACACCAGCCAGGGCAGGAACCAGCGGGTAAGAAACCCGAGGCCCCAAGGTTTGGACGGGCAGAACGTCCCCGCTCCCCCAAGTCTCCCCTCGCATTCTCCCTTGTCACTCTTTTCCCGGCATATCACTGGGGGAAACCAGAGAGGCCGGAGATGTCAGGCCCAAGAGGAGAAAGGCGAAAAGACAAGGACGGACCGTCCGGAGGCAGTTTGGGAGGAAGAACGTCTGTGCGTGGCGGAGGTGCGGTCCAGCCGCATCCACTGGGGAAGGACCCCCGAGGCGGGTCTGAGGAAGGGAAGGGGAGGGGGAGTGGCTCCGAGAGGCCTGACGGCAGAGGCCCCAGAAAGCCCCGGAAAGAGGGATGGAGGGAGGCAGGCGAGTCGGGGTGAGACGCTGTTGGGGGGCGGGAGCGCGGTGGGGAGGCGAAGGGGACAGCCCGGTTCCCCTCCCCCAGCCGGGGCCCGGGCCTCCCGCTGACTCAGCCCCACGGCGTCTGTCGCCTCTACCCGGACTCACAGTGCGCGAGGCGGCTCCGGCGGAGGCGGCGGGGGAGGGGACAGGTGGCGGCGGCGCTGCGGCTGAGGCTGCGACTCTGGCCCGCGGCTCCGGGGCGGAGGGTCCTAGCAGAGGCCGCCGCGGTCTCCGGCTTCAACGCACAGAGACTGCGGGGGAAGAGAGCACTGCGCAGGCGCGATGCGGCCACCGCTGTCAGTCCGAGAGGGGCGGGGCCAGGGCACCCGCCGTCTCCAAGGCAACCAGACAGCGCGAGAAGGACAACCCCTACCTCCACCTTGTCTTAGCAACGGCGGCGGGAGGTGGGGGGCAACAAGAACAGTTTTTCTAGATTGTCATAGCAACAAGGAGGAGAACCGGTCTCATAACTTTACCGCGGTACCGAGGGAAAGCTCTTACCTTGTCACCATGGCAACTGGGAACAGCCCCTTTCTTTCCCCTTAGCAACAGGGTAACAATTCCTCCACCTTAACTAGTCAAGGAACAACCATTTATACTTGATTACATGGTAGCCAGACGGATTCTTATCTGTCTCACAGCAACTGCAAAGGAAAAAGTGGAGAGAATATTTCTTCATCAGCAACATGTGAGAGCTAAGGCTGGGTTTTATCTCTACGTTTCTGGTTTTCAATCACAGCCTGCCACTCGAATCCCCAAATTCAATTTCCCTCTACCTGTATTAAACATTCTTTTCCACTTCCTACCAGAAAGTCTATACCTTTACTCCTAAATTGAGCCAAGAAAATCGTCTATATACATATCACTTGAATTTTTGTCAATCTTACTGTCTCGCTTCCACTGCATTTGTAAACAATTATTTCTTCATCTTGCCTACTAGATTGTTTACAGTCTACCTCCTCATAACTAGCTCCCTCCTTGATATGTTCATCAGTGTTCCCAAATTCCCTACCCCAAGTCTACTTTTATGATTCTCCTCAGTTCTTCTAGATCCCTCCTCTTCCTGTCCATGCCTATTGTTATTGTCCTTCAGTGCCCGGCCAAGGGTTCCACTCTACTTAACTAACCCCTTTGTGATTTCGTCAGCTTGGTCCTTTGTGCAGATGACTTCTGGCTCTCCTAGCCTTAGCCCTGACTCCCATGGTTGTCTCGAGGTCACCTCTGTACCTTTATTACACACATTCTACAGAGTGCTGTCACGGTTTACATGTTTGTCTCCCCAATCAGACTACGTGCTCGCTCCTTGTGGGCAGGAATTCCGTCTTATCAGCATCTAGCTCAGAATAGGACGCATAGTGAAATTCCAGTAAGTGTTTGTGCAATTGAATCAAGTGACACAAGTATTTTCTTCAAAGGTTTTCTTTGGACCTAAAGAAATAGGTGAAGCTAGTCAAAAAGTAAAAAGAAAAAAATATTTTCATTCTTCCTCACTTTCTTCGACCTAACTTGCCCCAGAGTCTCATTCAACATTTCCTTATGATTCTTACACATATTTAACCTTTAACTACCATTGCTACTAATATAACTCTCACTCCCTTAGCTCTCCATCTTAATGCTAAAACTCTAGTTATCTAATAACTGAGACTCTGGCATTCTCTGTTTTCCGGATCCTTCCCTCTAGCTAGTCTCCCTTCTATACTATTTCAAATGTTTCTACTAAAGTAAATTTCCTCTCTGGGTACTGACTTCCTCCATAATTTCTATCACCCTCTATAATCAGTGTAAGCTCTTCACACCTTACCATTCTAACATCTCCTAACCTAGTTCATATCGTTCCTTCTTGGTGAACATCACTGGATTCTGCTGGGCTTGTTGACATGCAGGAGATGCTGCATTCTCTTCAAATGACTCAGAAGCGAAAACTCATAGACTAGCATTCTTTTCCAAGTCTCCCTGTCTAGCTCCCAGAGGTTCCACCCTGGGACTATTGATGTCAAAGCACTCTAACCGAGCCTATTTCCTCAGGGGAGAAAGAGAAAGCAGCCATTTACAAATAGAGAAAGAAAAGAGAAGAATACAGGATATACTGAGTCAAGGCCTTCTCTTCCCATCCAAGGCAACTCTCAGAAAGGAGAAGGTTACTTGTAAAGGATAATTCCCGAGACAAATCAAGGGGTTAGGAGAAAACCCAGGCTACACTTTTTCTTAGCCACAGAGTTGGAGAACCAACTGAAGCTGTTCCTAACTATATCTTCAGGGTGTCTGGGTACTACAAAGACAAGAGGAAAATTTCAGACTCAATTAATTTTGCTTGTTCATTCTTAAGTTCCAGCTCAGCTCCATGGTTGTAGGTGTAGACTTGGGTGGTATAGACTGCCCTGAACAATTCTGAGAAAAGGCTAGGATCCTTGTAGCCCCACCCATTTATCACACATGGGATAAAGGATCATTCTACAAAGAGATCCTGCATACCCTTCTCCCAGGTTCTCTACGTGTTAACATTTTACCATGTGCTAGTTATGCATTGCTACAAAACAAATCACTCCAACTTAGCATTTTAAAACAATAACCATTTTGTTATCCCCATTTCTGTGGGATGAGAATTCAGGAAGAGCTCGGCTGGGTGGTTCTGGCTCAAGGTTTCTCATGTGATTGCAGTCAGATGGTGGCTGGAGCTTAAAGAGCAGGGGCTGGCGAGATAGCCCTCTTTGCTCGTGCTGTCTCACAGCCAGCTTTCTTACTTCATGGTGGCTTCAGGGTAGTTGGATTACTCATATGATAGTTGAAGTGTGAGTATGACTAGTGAGTAAGAGAAAAGCTGCTTTCCTTTTTTATAACCTAGCTCAGACATCACTTCTGCTCTATCCTATTGGATAAAAAAAATCACAAAATTGACCTCATATCAAGGGGGAGGGAATATAGATGCCCCACCGAACACCTCTCGATGGGAGGAATGTCCAAGTCCCATAATAAGAGCATGTGAATGGGAGATGGTTGAAATCACCTTTGGAAAATACCATCTGCCACACTCTGTCCTTTGATGACACTCAATGCAAAATGTACTCATCCCCTCCCTCAAGACTTTCAAGTCTCACTCCATGACGGCAACAACTTGAAGTCCAGGGTATCATCTAATTCAGGTCCCGGTTCCTTTGGGTATAACTCCTTGAGTACCAGTACTCTTGTTCTGAAGACCTGTGAAGTAAAGAAACACATCATCTCCCTGATACACACCCAGCATATGCTTATGGCATAGACAGAGGATAGTTGCTATGGATAGCATCATTTCAAAAAGGAGAAAAAAAAAAAAAGAGGTTCGCACAGCAGTTATTGGTTCACAGCACTTCTGAAATCCAGCCAAACACGTGTTGCTGCCAGGTCATGGTTAGAGCTTGGATTCACTGTCATTTGTTTATATTGGTGTTGACATGGCATTTTTTTTCCCCTTATGGGTTATAATCCTTCCCTATGATTATTTGTTTTGATGCTCAATTTATCACAGATTTGACCAGTGGAAGGAACTTGAAGCTCTTGTGGGATTTGTCCCATCATTTTTGAACATTTTTTTGCTTTCTGGCACAAAATATTTTAGGCTCATCTTATACCTTTCATACTTCAGCTCTCAAATTGGCCATTCAGCAGGGAGCTATGGGTCCTCCTGACTTTTTGACATTTTTTTTTCTCTCTCTTGCTCCCTAAATCTACCCTTAAACATTATTTATTTCCAGGAATCCCATCTCATTTTTCTGTCTCCTCCCTCCATGCATACTCTGAATGGCCTCATTTATTCTCACAACTCCTGGATCTATATCTCCATCCCAATCAGCTCTCCCGCTAGATATTTCCAACCCTATGTCCCATAGACACCTCAAACTCAGTGGGCTTAAACTTGCTTACCTTTCCCTATTATTGTTGATCGTATCGTTATCCTAGAAAAACCTGAGGGTGATCCTAATGCTTGCCTTCTTTCCACCTCCTTACATCAGAACAGTCCTCCAATACTATCAACTCCACTTTGAAGTGTCTCTCAGATCTGTTCCCCTTCCTTATCTCCATCATTTTACCATCTTTTCCTGGGTTATAACAGAGCCTCCCACCTGGTCCTTCTGCCTCCTGTCTCTGATTCATCTTCAATCACATTGCTAGAAGGCTCTTTCTAGAAGATACATCCTATTACATAAATCCTATGCTTAAATCCCTATGATTGTCGTTATCGAACTGGCTGACACAACTTCTGGGCACGAGGGATTTGTGTAAGGAAACAGAGCAAAGAAGCTATAGAATAGTTACCTCTTTCTCCAGGCCAAAGTTTATGTAGAGATTCAGAAAAGCATCATTTTAAAACATTAAAACCAACAGACATATGATGAAGTAGAATGCAAGAGTCACATGATTTTAAAGACTGGATGTTTAAAGAGAGCTGGAACTCAAGGCACCTCCATGCTTGTACTATCCATTGCCTTTCAGGGTACTTTTGTGGAAAGTTTGAGAAACACTCATTAAAAAAATAAAAATTCAGACTCCTTCACATGGTAGACAAGCTGTTATAATCTGGCCCCTACTAACCATTTTCACTCTACCTTTCATTCCTTTTATACCCTCCCAATCTCATTACCTCTCCCCATATATGTCAGCCACAAAGAGCAAGCCCTTGTAGTTGGCCAGGCAAGCAGTTCTGTTTCATGTCCTAGCCTGCATGTGGGGTTTGCCCTGCTTGGAGTCTCTCCTTTATCTTCATTAAGCAAACTCTTATTCATTTTCCAAGACCAGCTTCAGGGTCACCTCCTCTCTGACACTGTCATGGACCTCTCCCAGACAGTCGATACATTTTCTTTGGTACCGGGTACAATTTTACCATGGTCCCCCATTGCCTTGTATTATCATGCTGTTCACATGTCTCCCCACCAAAGTCCTCACACTCTGAGACCATATCTTATTTACCTTTGTATTCTTACCACCTCATGTAGGATGAAAAATAGCCAAACAAGTTAAAAATAATCTGGTCTTTCTGCACCTTTCTTGGGGGGAAAGCCACCTGCAGAAGCCAGAGGGTGGAGGGAGCATAAGAAAGTTGGTTCACTCTGGCTGGTGAAGGTTCAGATTCTAGATTGGGGGATGCAGGGCTGTTGTACCTGGATGTGAAGTGGAGGCAGTGGGGAGCTGTGGTGCTGGTAACTGTTACCAACAGTGTTCATTATTCATTGGCAACTAGCTAAAAGTGGAACAGGGAACTCGAATAGGACTGATTCTCACATATAGGAAACCCTTGACATGGTTTTAAAATTTACAAGGGACCCGTGTAAGCAATATGTAATTTGGCTGAGGAGTGAATTTTAATCACATAACTTGAAGCAGACGAGTCCTTATCTAGAGAGGTGATCTAACCCTCTATCCTGCTGGAGCTGCACAAGCATTGGGTCCATACTTCCTGGCTATGTGATCTTGAGCTTTGGTTTTTCTCATTTGTTGGTGTGATGGTTAAATGAGATAATGTACGAAAAACGCCTAGCAGTGTCTGATACACAGTAAATGACCAAGAAATGATAACTATCAATAGTACCAAAATTCTCATTAGAGTCAAGAGGTCACTTAAATTTCCTTCTCAATTATACCTTGTTACATTATATAGGAGCAAATAGGCAAAATTAGAATTTGCAAAGGCCTTAGGACAAATCTCCTGTGAACATTAGTGACATACTACATCCAGAATGAATGGCAATTCTAGACCGGTGGCTTAGATTGCAAAATGTTACCCTGTGTTCTGTGAAAGGCACCCACCATGTTGATCAGGTGGGTGATAAAAGCTTGGATTAACTTAGATGAATTCGAGGTGTCCTCAGGGGCCCAGGACTCTCCTCTTTCACCCTTCCCAGCTTTTGCATCAGCATCAGCTGTTCCTGCTGCTTGATGGGCACAAATTATGCCACTCTGCTTAGTGATCACCAGCTCAAACGTCAAGGGCCAATTCCAGCAAAGGCAGCATCAGACAAAGGGCAGGAGCATGGGTTAAGGAGCTACATGAACTTGAAATACTAAATCTGTCAAGTCACTAGCTCTACAGCAAGCTATTTAATGCAGTTTCTTCATCTGTAAAGTGAGGACAATAATAGTAAAAACCTGAAACAGTTCATATAAAGATGAAGTGGATCATGTTTATCAGGTGCTTAGGACAACACTTGGCATGTTGTGGGCATTTAATAAACACTATCAGCTATTGTTTTTATTTAAAAGGTGAAATGTTACATTCTTTGTAGAGGCCTTCCTAAAGCAGGTAAAGTTCATTGTTACTGTGGCACTTTTAGTTTGTTTCTCACAGTGTTTCTTATTAATAAAGGAGAAGCTAGAATTTATTCAGCATCTAGTACAGCTAGGCATGAAATACATACAATTTCCTATAACCTCTCTGGTCACCTTCTGAGGTTGGTATAATTTCCATTTTCACAATAAACAGAAGAGGCCCAGTGAGGTTAATTCATTACCTAAGATCACACAGCTAGTGAATAGCAGAAACAGGGTTTAACTCTAAAGCCAATACCAAAATCCAAACTTCTATTATCCCATGCTTCTTACATTTCTGTATTATAATTATTTTGTCAACATGTCTTTTCACAAAATGCAAGGGCTGTACTTGATTCATTTTTGTAGAATGTAACATATGCTTGGCAGATATTCCATCAGCATACATTAAATGGAAGGTGGAAGACTCATGTAAGTAAACCTAAACTAGGTTTTCCAGACAAATGCCAGATGCCAAGTCAAATTTAAATTTTAGGTAATCGACAAATAATTTTTCAGTATAAGTATGACAGACACTATTTGAGACACATCTACACCAAAAATACTAAAAATTATTTGTTGTCTGAAGTTCACATTGAATAGAGCATCTTGTATTTTTATTTGCTAGTTTACAACCTTAACCCAAACCCCAAGATTGGCCTTGGAAGGGACTGATTCCCCAGGGGTTCTCCTAATAGGAAAAGGGCTGCTCTGGCCCCTCGCTCACGTTTAAGGCCGAGCTGATCCTGAGCTGCTCTGGGGGCTGGGATTGAGTCCATATTAACCTAGACAAAGCTTCCTTTCTTGGGCCTTACCTGTTTGTCTAAGTTAGGTCAGCTTTGGCACCTTTAAGCCAAAGAAGTAGACACTAACGAGCTTAAAGCACCATCTGGAGGTCTTTTGGGGTACTACTGTGGTCAAGGGCCATCTCAGGGACCCAGGATTTGGGGAGCAGAGAAAGGCCAATCAAGGCAAGAGACACAGGGTAGAAGAGGAGGCCAGTGTGGAGACGGGTAGGGGAAGATACACCTTCCTGGAATTTTCAGTTTACAGCTGCTGCTCTGGCTGCCTGGGAACTGAAAGCATTCACTCTGAAGGAGGTCATTGCTTACTTAGGGCTTTACTTTCCCAGGACCCTATGTCTTAACAGCTGTTCCTTGCTGATGGCCAGGCCTTGCAGTTGGCTGCACCATTTTACATTCATTCCCACCAGCAGTGTATGATGGTTCCAATTTTCCATGTCCTTTTTGACATTTATTATCTGACTTTTTCATTATAACCATCATAGTGCGTGCGGAGTGAAATCTCATTGTGGTTTTGATTTGAGTCTTCCTAATAACATGATTTTGAGCTTCTTTTCATGTGTTTATTGGCCATTTGTGGATTGTCTTTGGAAAAATGTGCATTCATATATTTTGCCTATTTTTAATTGAGTTATTTATCTTTTTATTATCAAGTCATAAAAGTTGTTTATATATTTCTGATACAAATCACTTATCAGATCCATGATTTGCAAATATTTTCTCCCATTCTATGAGTTTCTTCATCGTGTCCTTTGAAGCACAAATGTTTTTAATTTTGATGAAGTCAAACTGATATATTTTTTTCTTTTGTTGCTCATGTTTTTTTCCTGTCGTATCTATGAATTCGTTGCCAAATCCAAGGTCATGAAGGTTTACCCTTATGTTTTTTCAAAGAGGTTTCTACTTTTAGCTCACACATATAAATCTTTGATCTATTTTGAGTTAATTTTTATATATGGTATGAGGTAAAGCTCCAATTTCATTCTTTTGCAAGTGGATCTACAGTTGTCCAAACACCATTTATCGAAGACACTATTTTCCCCCATTAAATTATCTTGGCATCTTGGTCAAAAATTGCTTGACCATAGACACTTGAATTTTTTAATGGACTCTCAGTTCTACTCAATTGATCTATGTGTCTACCCTTATGCTAATACAACATAGTACTGCCTCGATTATTGTTGCTTCAGAGCATCTTTTACAACCAGGAAATGTGATCTCTTCAACTTTATCTGTCTCTCTCTCCAGTTTTTGGGGCAGCAATTTGCCCTGAGCTCTCCTCTCTTATGGATCCAAGAATCATTGTTGCTTTTTCAGTCTGTTCCATTTTTTGCTTGTTGTTAGGATGGAGCAGGGACTTCCCAACTTTCCAAACTCTTTACATGTGGAACAGAAAACTGGTACATGCATTTTATCGTATACTTAAAGTTTACTGTTATGCTCAAAGTAAAGCATTTGATTTGAGAAAAAAGATACATCCTTAGTATTTTACTAGAAAAACATTGACCCTTTACAGATGCATATTTGTTTACTCTTTCAAATAGTTTTTTCAAATTTTGCTTATAACCATAATGTTCACTCTTCCTTCCCCAACTGAGTATCGTGAGGTCTTCTTTCCCTTTCCTGGGTTTTAAGACGCACCCGCTCCTCACTGGCCATAAGGCAATTAATTCCTGGAGAGGGTCTTAGTTTACATCCATGGATATAAGAAAGCCTATGCTTTTGATTGTTAAGAAACAGATACGACAGTCATCAAGTTGCCACTTGGTGAGAGCTTAACTTTCTCCATTCCTGCACAGCGTCTCAGTAAATGACAAAACTTAATTTTAAATTCTGCATTGGTGGTCTTTTTTTCCTGCAACATTTTAACACAGTTGTGGCAGGATGTGGCACAACATGGACTCCGATGATGGTGGCAGATGAGTCCTGAGCACACATAGGGTAAGACCACTGAGGTCCTGTTCTCCAGGCATCCTCCTTACCTCCCCTCTGCCACTGAGAGGTGCTGTGGTTCAGCTCCACCCCGGTGTGTTTTTAGATGAAAAAGTTTTGCCTTAACTCAATTTTTCCCATATGATTTCTTAAAACACTTGAATGCCTTGTTTCGCCCTTAGACTAGATCAAGGGTTTTCAAGGTTGATGCTATTGACATTTTGAATTGGACAATTCTTTATTGTGTGTGTGTCGGGAGGGTGGGGTGGGGTGAGGGTTGTGCACTGTTGGATATTTAGCAGCATCTCTGACCTCTACCCACTTGATTCAAGTAGCACCCCACCTCCCAGTTTTGACAACCAAAAATTGTGTTCAGATATTGTCAAATGTCTCGTGGGGACAAAATCGTCCCTGGTTGAGAATCATTGGGCTAAACTGACTTAAGTTATTTTAGCTCAAGGTTTTGGAAGACATTATGAACCCCAATCCACTAAATTTGTTTAAGACATGGAACTGGCATAGCAGAGATGTCCAAAATTACAATTTTGTCCTGATAGTTCCCGTGATCATGATGTCAGCTGAAAGTGTGATAGCAATGAAAAATGAGAGTTACAAAAGAAAGGCAAAATCCTTTCGTAGCTTCCCATACAGATACTCAGGAGAAATGACAAAACCATCTTATGGACATCAAGTAAAAACTATGAAGTGCTCCCAAAGCACAAGCTCAAATTCTCACAACTGAGAAAAGGTACCAGCCCTGACTGTCCACCAGACCACATGAGGGAGAATTTAACTATAAAAGCCTCGCCATTGGAAAACGGAGTGTATGAATAAACCCCAGCAACCGCCACAATAACATGCGGCGTCTAGTCCTCACACGCCCTTGGCGGCACCTCCAGATGTCCTCTCCTATGGACACCAGCACATCCTCTGCTGGACAAGCATGAGAGGGGTCTTCCTCCTTAAGGCCCTGCCCCTGAAGTCTCCTTTCTCAGGCCTCAGAACTCTGTGATCCGCCCCTAAAAAGTCGTCATTCCCCAGCGGCTTCGGCTTCCACAGCGGTAAAGAAAGCAAAGACTAACCCCAGGAAGAGACTAATGAAAAGAAACGCTCTAGTGTCTTGAAACTTGGCGTCTGGGAACTGATCAAAAGAGAACAACCTCCCTCAAGGTAAGCTTAGACGGCAAAACTTCAGATGATCGTTCAAAACCAAGAATTCAAATAAAGCAAGAAGCACTGAGTGGACTATGACATTTCAATCTGCATAACTTAAGTAGCTGTTCTCCTATGTGAGGCGATCTTTGATTTACAGTTGAATTTCTCTTCCCCCAAAGGGACTTAGAGGGCTGTAATTCACAGAACACATTATTAATCTGTAGAAGAAAAAATAGCGTTCAGAAAGCTCAGGGTCTCAGAAACGATTGCTTACTTTTAATAGTAAACATGTGAGGAATTTGCATTTTGAGGAAAATAGTTGGCACATTTCTGTCATTCAAGCTGGAAAGGCAGTATGATATAGCCTGAGTGTATTTGTGTAAAACTAAAAACTATAAAAAATAAGAAGTCAATGTTATGTAGTGAAAATAAAAATATTGTGTGTGTATGTGTGTGTATAAATGCCTAAATTTTGACCTGTGAGTCAAGAGGATTTCAGATAAAACCTCAAGAGCCTGTGTTAATGTATTTCTTGTTGATCACGTGGCATTCTAAATACTGGTATCTTCTTGATCTCTTATATGCAAATTAAAAAGTTTACAACTGATCCTGAAAATTAATTCCTAATTGGGAAAGTCATTTAACAAACACCTGTAAAATTTAGTAGAAGATATAGTGTGATATATTTATTCAGTTGCTTAAGCAAGTTGAATATTGTTAAAATAGGAACTTGTAGCTCATAAAAGAGAATGATGTAAATTTAAAAGCTATACCAGACTTAACCTAGGTGATAAAGGTCAATGACAGTAGTGATAAACCGTGTTGCTAGTGTATATCCTTAATGTGATGTGATAAAAAGGACACTTCTGTGGTCTTCCTCTTCAAAACCCATTAGCACCAGCATAACCATTTTTTTTTTTTGGAGGAAAACGTTAGAAAAATCTCAGATGAGGGACATTTCACAAAACACTTGACCAATACTCTTCAAAGCTATCAAGGTCATCAGAAACAAGGAAAGTCTGAGAAACTGTCACAGACAAAATGACACATACTATGGTGTCCCGGATGGGATCCTGGAACAGAAAAAAGGACCTTAAGTAAGAATTAAGGACATCTGAATAAAGTATAGATTTTAGTTAATGAAATGTATCAATATCCATTCATTAATTATAACAAATGCACCATATTAATGCAAGATATTAATTATAGGGGAAGCTGGGTGTGGGGTGTGTCGGAACTCTGTATGATTTGTTTCTATAAATCAAAAACTGTTCTAAAAAATTAAGTAAAAAAAACTGTTCTTAAAAAAAGAAAGCTACACAAGAACAGAATTTAAGTTAAAATTTAAGGAAACCTTAAAATACAAAGAATCTAACTTATTCAAAAAATTTTAAAGGAGGCAGAATTCATTTGGTTAGAACTCATGTATAAACCTTGCACTAATAACTATGCAGTTATTGTAGATGGACCAGATAGTGGTAAAGTGAAAAATCAGGTACAAAACTTTGGAGATTTAAGCCACTTGAGTGGGGCAAGTCCCCGAGGGGCTGACTTGCCATCAACATAAGACTCAGAGCCAAAGCCCAGTGAGAACCTAGGCCTGGCAGAAAGTATAGAATTGAGAAAATGAAGATTTTAAAAGCAAAGGGTTAACATTTTTTGTATTGAGAAAATTTAGATGTATTTGGTATTTTATGTATTTGTAAGTGAAAATTTTGGCTTATGAGAGCGAGTGCCTCTTAACTAATTTAAAATGTGCAATTGAGATTTACGACTTTTAAGTTAAAATCTTACTAAGTGTATGCTTATTAGTGAAACATCCAATGAATCTCTAAGCTCACTATATTCATAAGCTTATTAGATTGGTAATAATTATTTAGTACTTAGGAAAGAACTTAAAAAGGAAATAGAATTTCTAATATAGTTTAAAAATGTAAGATGCTTAAGTTTATAAATGGGATCAAAGTCCCCTTAAAAGTAAATGATAAAATTTGGTGGACTTACAACTTTTAGTGGAGTAATAAAATAACAAGCTAAACTGAAAAGGTTCAGTGCCCCCAGGCCTTCACCACTCTGCTGCATCCACAGCATGACGTCTCTGAGACTTAGGGCTTGTCACAGGAAACCTTTGTCCCCGCCCTCGCCTACTCCTGAAAGACGTTTTCCCCATCTCCCAACATGCCCTTCATCTTTCAGTGATAGAAAATATTTAACTTCTGAACAGGCATATTAATAGTCTAATGGATATACAAGGACACATTAGATGACCATATACTTTATTGTCTGAATCAGGACATATTTGAAAGTGAAAGGGGGTACTATTAATTATTATTCTTGGGCAATAGACTTAAACTAGGATTGTCCAGGGCAAACCAGAATAAGATCCCGCTAGTTATAAATGTGTGGTTTGTAAATACAGAGAAGAAAGAGAGAATAAAGGGAAGAACTCAGCTTCCAGCCTAAGAGTATCCAGTGTCAACAAAATATTAGATCCTCTACTGTTTTACTGGAAGACTATTAATAGCCGTTCAAATGTGTCATCATCAATACTGTGAAATAGACTTCTATTAACCTAGGACTATAAGTTCTTCCTTCTCTGTGTATCATGAGGTTTCTTCTTCCTCTATGGGGTGTCACAAGACTTTCTCCTCCACCAACTACAAGGTAATTATTAGTGTTAAGTTATACTTGCATATAAAAGTCAACCTGTAATTACGAGTGAAGAAAGTGAGGGTGATGGTTTTCTAGCTGCTGGTTGGTTTAGGTTTCCCCAAATGCAGATTCTTATAATCCATCCTTATTTTACTGAGCTTGTGGTTTTTTATTTTTCCACAATTATGTACATACACACAAAGGCATCCAATAGCTTCCTGGCTATCATTTTTCTCTATAGACCACCTGATACCATTTACATGGTCTGCCAAATGTGTGGTCATGTCATTTTCCATCCAAACACAATAGATTTTTGGCAGTTAAACAAATTCTGGTGTGTTCCCATGTTATGGGGGAAACAGGGTGACATGGACACTTAGGCTCAGTACCATCCCAGGGACTCGGCAACCTGCAAACCAGGTAATGGTGTGTCTATCTGGCTCAGAAACCCCACTGGAGCTCGTACACACAGCTCATGTCATTACAGCCAGACGCTTCACCCTAATGCAGTGCTCTGGGTATTTCTTTTGGTCGTGGCCTTCTCATTTGCAGGAAGGTTACTTACCTGGGGAGAGCCAACTATTCCCCTAGATTACCTAAAATTTCCTCATTAAGATTTTGTCTTTTGGGGTTGAGAATAAGTACAAGTGACCCTATCATACTGAAAGCAACAATTTCAATCTTTCGTGTGAAAATGTTTGATCCGATAATCCCTCCCAACATCTGGCTGAGATCTAGAGAGAAAGCAGAGAATTTTGATGCAGGAAGATGGGGTTTAGGGGTACAGTGGACCAATCCAAAAGGTGAGGTTCTGGAAAGCCAGAGAACAGCCTGAAGACCCTTCAAAGACAATTGGCCTTGGAACAGCCTTTTGTCATGAGGCCATAGTTCCATAAGCTAAGGGTTTTGCTGGGTGAAGAGGGGGATATGGGTTTTCAAAATAATAGCCAAGAGAATAGGCAACAAAGGGTAGGTATGAAAACCATCCCCCCGCCCCACACTTTTATATCTAATGCTTCTCCCTAGTTATCTGTTTCAGATAACTCAGTGACCTGTTGTGGGAAATTTGGTGCCATAAACCTTGGTTTTGTTTCCACCAGGAGAGGAGTTGTTGGGTTGGGCCCCTGATGATGCCCCCATCTCTCAACTTTTATTTTTTATCTGAAGACTCTGCTTAGGCTTTCCGGTAAGCTGCCACCTGCCACCCTCCACCCCACATAAGAGAAAAACCAAAGCTGTTTTCTGAGCAATTTTAGCTTCACCTCAGCTGCTATAGAAGAGGTGCCAAACCCCCTCTTCTTTGAAGAAACACCACTGAGACCAGGTGAGAAGTAGCTACAGTTTAATACAAACCTGCACCAGAACACAATGTGTCGGGCTGTTTTGTTTCGCCTCAAACAGGTGGCCAAAGCACAGGACCATGTTGTCTTGGGGTTGACACAATCTTAGCACCATGACTTTTACAGAGTGAGGAAGTCACTTGGGTGCTGGGGTGTTGGAGGCTCCATCCCGGCCCCAGGCTGTGCTTGCTGCCTGGGCAGCTGGAGGGGGTTTGGGTTTCTGCGTGGTTCTGTGGTTTCTGGGTCAGTATTGGAAAAGCCCTCATCACGGCCATTGGCTTGTCAGAGACCTACTGTGGACTCCTAGCACTACACACACGCACACACATACACACACACAGTAGCACAATTTTCTGGTAACTTAACCCCACAAACCTAGAGAGCAGCTAAGGCAAGAACAACAGTATTTATTCAGCAAATACAAGACCAGTTTGAGAGCTGCATTCAGTGCAACCAGGGACCCTTTTCATTCCAACCAGGAGTCAGCGGGGCTGGTGATGGAGCAGGCTATGATTCTGCACAGGGCAAGGAGCGGGTGGTGGGGGCTGACCGTTCATTTGGTTCATTGAACCTCCTCCTGATTTTCATCCAGAAGCTCCTGGGCAAGGGTGGGGTTTATGTAAGGATCAGGGGTGGATGAAGTGGAAGCCCTATGGTGGACCACTCCAAGATGTGGTCTCCCACAGCCACAGGCCATGCATCTCTCGGGCGGAGGCACTCAGGGAAGATAAAGCTTTCCTAGCCCAAGCAGGGATGCCTGTGCCCGTGGGCCACCGCCACTGCTTGGCTCTTTGGCATCTGCCCAAGACCCATGACCCAGCAAGGGCTGAAAGGGGATAAAGATGGATGATGTGCATTGGACCAAGGGGTCAGTGTCAAAGTTTCCCAGGCCCCATTCTCTGTGAGTACCTTTGCTTCCCCTGGGTTAGTGTCTCCATCATCTCAGCCCCTAAGTGAGGAAGATGAGCATGAAGGGACAAGTGAGGATGTGGAGGCAGGTCAAACCACATGGCAAACCTCCAACATGTAATTAGTTCTGGCTCAAAGAGTGAATGTGCATTACAAGAAAAATCTATCTATGTGTGCAAAACAAAGCAGAATGCCTACCAGGGGAGTAAGCCTTCTAATTGGTTAAACTCTCAGTGGGATCTCCAAGAGACATCTTCCCGCACTCTTCCTCTCCACAGCTAGGGTAGACAGCCAAGCTCTTACGTGTAGTCATGGACACTTCTGGGGTCAGGTCGAAACTTGTTAGGCCTCATCTTTGAAGTGGGGAGAATAATACATGTTCTGCTATCATGAGGAGCAGTTGAGAGTGTGGATATGGAAGTGCTTTGAAAACATGAAAAGCACAATAGAAAATAGAAAATAGAATAGAAATGTGCCAGGTATGACCACTCGCCCAAGAGTCCAGGAGCCACATGCAACCTGGGGCGCTCAAACCGAATGTGCAACGCGAAATCACTTCCCCAGGGTGAGAACAGGGCTTCATGAGGGCAGGTGGCTGGGGTACTTGCCAGCTCACTCAGGGTAGGTGGAGATCATCTAGCCTCTAGTGTCTTCACGGAAATCTCCTGAAGCTGTGGAGGCAGGGAGGGCCCAGCTGGACACAGGAGATGGAGGCCACAGTAGTGAGGGTGTGGTGCTGACCACAGGAGACCATAGTACCCGTGCAGCAATGTGGGTTCTATAGCCAGGTCCTGCTGGCCTGGTCTCCTTCCCTGGCTTCCAGCTAGCCCATCCCCCGAGTCCTGCTCCCCCTCTCTTAGCAGGCATCAGGCCTCTTGCCAATCACACAGGTGGAGCAGCGGCTGGGCCTCCATGCAGCAGGGAGAGTTTACGGAAAGCCAGGTGTTAGTGTTAGGAGTGACCGGGACCAGAGATGGGAAAGGCCACCCTGCTCCCCAAAGGTCTCCAGGGCCAGCATCCTGGGCACCCTATCAGAATGTAGGGAACTAGACCAGGAGGGGAATGGATGGGAAGAGGGCTGGGGACAGGGCCTGTGGCAGCCTGGAAGACTCCAGGAGGGGAGAAGGGCCTCTAAGTCCAGCTCCCCCCCACCCTCCATCCCCTCTGTGCCCTAGGCTGTCTGGTTGGTGTCGAGTGCAGCATCTCCTAAGGTCCACATCTATTCCTGTTTCTATGCTATGCTAGTGACACAAAGCACCGTTATTTTTCACAGGATGCACAAACAAGTCAAACCAAACCACTGCGCAAACCAAACGTGCAAAACAAAATCATGTACACGCGCCTGGCACCAGCCTTGCGCCCCACCCAGCAGACTTCCTGGGCCTGGCTCCCAGAGGGTGGGGTGGGAAGAGAAAGAAGCTAGTAAAGGGTGCAGAGTATTCCAACCACACCCACGCCCAGGGTGTCCCCACCACACCCACAGTAGGGGCTAGAGGTGAGTCAGGAAGCACGGAGCATCCTGGGCATGGCTGGGCAGCTAACACCTGTCTGACTGAGGAAACAGACCACGAGGGCCTAAGGGGATGGGAAAGGGAGTCCTTTGAAAATACATCTGCTAAAGTGCTCTGGACAACTGGCGGGTCAGCCAGCGGCAGGGCACTAAAGTCTGCGCTTTCCCGAAGCCAGCATGTGGAGGCAGGTGTGAGGAGCGGCCGGGCCGGGCTCTATGCGGTGGGCTCTGTGCATAGTGTGGGCTTCCTGGGCTCCGTGAGGCCAGGGCAGGAAAGGACTGCAGCAGGAGGAACACATCTCAAAGTGCCTGTTAGGGTCGGCTCGAAGCACAGTGAATCACGTGTCAGACATGGGGAGGGCTCCCCGGGTCCCGAGGCCCCTCAGGTGGCGAGCTGCCCAGCCCAGCCTCTCCCACCCCTGCAGCTTCAGCCGGAGGGTGTGCGGGCTGGTGGCAGCGGTGCATCCTCACGTGGGGGGCTGGTCAGTGCCTTTACCAAATGCCGCTGGACCTGCCTCCGGGGGGAGCGAGGATCCGAGCCGAAGCTCGCTTTGGGACATGGTCGTCGATCTGAGAACCTGCGGGGAAGAAAGCAGAGGGTGAGCTGGGCGGCTCTTGTGGGCCATGACAGCTCAGCCACCTCCCCTAGTGGAAGCTCTAAGGCTCTCCGTGTGTATGATCTGTCTTAATGCTCACAACAGCTCCATCTCATTTTACAGAAGAGGAAACCGAAGTTCAGGGCAGTTAGGTAACTTGCCCGATGTTACAGTGTTAAGTGGCAGAGCCTGAATCTGAACTCAGGTCTTCCTGATTCAGAGCCTTCACGATTCACTGCTCTACTGTGCACCCTTTACTGCTCCCAAGCCTGGACATATGGTCTCTCGTCCCGTACACAGAGCAGAGATCAGCCTGTCAGCAAGTAGGCCTTTGTATATACGCGACAGTGAGTAAAATAGAGAAAATGCGAGTGGGCTTCATTGCTTTAAAAAAAATCAAAGAACTATACTCCAAGGAACGTCACATCTTGAAATCTCAAGACTTAATTGGTGCCCCAGGAAGCGTGGTCTTCTGCCTGCCCCATCGAGGACAGACAAGGTTTGGGCAGAGGGTAGGCGGGAGGCTGCCTAATGTTTGCTGTGTCTGCGAGTTCGGTCCAGTCTTGGCTCTGCCCGGGGACTTGAGTGGGTGCCCACTCAGTGGGTGCCAATGGCCAGAAGGGCCCACAGCTCTGGAGACCTTTTCCTCTGGTGGGGCTGGCTGCTGCAGCAAGGGCCATGCCCAGGCAGCCTGGGAACCCACATCTCCAGGGTGGGCAAGGCCGAGTGCCCACGGCCCCCTTTCTGACTCCCTGCACTTGTGTCCTGTTGCTGCTGGGAGTGGCAGTGGGCCTCAGAGCCGGGGAGCTGTTGTTATCTCAGTGATGAGATTTGCTCTGAGAGGAAGAAAAGAGTGGCTGAGAGGACCCCTCTGACAGGCCATCAGCTCCTCCGACAGGAACCAGGTGACTTCCGCCAGAAGCTGCTCCCAGCACACAGCAGGGAACAGAGGACGCTCGGCCTCACTTCCTTGATGTCCCTCAGGTTAGGACAGTTTGTGTGTGAGTTTCATCTCCCCCAGTAAACGCCATGCTCCATGGGGGAGGATATGGATCTCACTCCTCTCACTGTTCCGGCCCCAGCATAGCCCTGGCAGACAGATGCTAGGTCTGCACCTGGGTGAGGCCTGAAGGCCCCTTTCCACTGAAACTGCCTGCAGACCAGCATCGTACAGCCTCTGCTCATTCTGCATCGATGGTTGCCATTTATGTGACAATGACTCCCCTAACTTTAAATACTGCAGAGCATCTGGGATGCGAGTTGCTGATAATAAAGTCCCTGAGTAGACACACCACATATATTATATATTTTATTATATGTAATACAATTCCTCAAAAAAAGGTGACAATGGGGCAAATGTGGGGATACGATGAAGGAAGAAAGAGAATAAGGGAAATATCAGGTCTTTCAGAGAGGCTGGCAAGGAGCAGGTGTGGGAGAGGGTAATAGGGGTGCAGTCTCGCGTAGCACACAGAGGGTTACAAGCTCGGATCAGCTCTGGGGCAAACGCTTTGTGCAGGGCCTTTAAGGTGTTTCAAGGGACAAAACTATCTGAACTCAGAAACCATGGGAGACTCTCCCATAGGCCAAGGCCCGTTTGAGTGGTGTTTAGGGACTGGGAGAGCCCTCCCATCCCCTTAATGTGTGCGTGCATGTGTGTGTGTGTGTGTTTAACACAGGACCAGCACTCATCACTGGACATGGGACAGGGGAGGGAGGAGATGAAGGGAAAAGCAGCACAAATCCCCTGCCTGGCTGGGCCTCCTGGCCCCTCAGCCCTCCTCCTGCCGCCCCACCATGGTGGAGATGAAGGTGTCAGTCCCAGCGGCTGCTGCTCTTACCAGAGAGGCTGAAGCTGGATTCATGAAGGTCCCTCATGCCCCCATGTCGGGTAACGGGCCGGGTGGGAGTGTCTGCGAGTGGTGTCCCCATCTCTTTTTTCCCAGGATGCACGACGACAGCTACATCCCCCAGGTAGGGAGTGCGGTCTACTCCCTTAACCTTTAAGGTCTAGTGAAGGATGAAGAGAAGGAAAAGGGAAAAGACGACACCATCAATCATCAGAGCCCAGACACCACCACCACCACCACCACCACCACCACCAGGGCCTCCTCGATGGCTGACGGTACTCCAGATGCTGCCATTCTGCTCGGGACCCAAATTACTGTGACATAGCCTTCCTATACCTTGAGCACAGGGAGTGAAGAATTCTTTTCTTGGACCTCCTAAATAGTGCATGTGTGCACACGTGTGCCCGTGCATGTGTGTGCATACATACATGTGTGCATGCAGAGGATGTCCACTGGCTGCCCCTTAATTCTGGCCGAATCCTTTCCAAGGCAGCAGGTAGACTTCTGAAATGTTTAACCATGCAACCCTCACATGGAGCATCATCATCCCCTCACTTGCCCGGCTCCCAAGAAGCCATGCCTTTTACTGTGATATGATAACTTTGTGGAATAGAGGCTAAATACAGCCAATCTGGAGAGGAGAGTCCCCAGTTGCAATGCTAGTTAATTTTATACTCACAAAGGCAGTAAAGTCAAGCCTATATTCTGCAACCAGACTGCCTAGGTCTTAATTCCAGCTTTACTTGAAGCTGTGTGATCTTGTGCAAGTTACCTAACTTCTCTCTGCTCATTTCTTTTTTTTTTTTTTTAAATTAGGATACTAGTACCTATTAGTATGTATAGAGTTGTTGTGAGGTCAAATGAAATAATATACATAAAGCTCTTAGAATTGCTGTGGCACATGGCAAGTGACACCTAAGTACCAGCAGCTGTTATTGCAGAGGTCATTTAAAGGTGCTTAATCATATTAAAAAGCACTTTTGTGAAAGTGTGTTGCAGTGCGTGCATAAGGCCTGAAGGAGCAGCACAGATAATCTCCACCCAAGGCATTTGTCAGGGCCATAACCTCAATCTCCTTGCTGTTTGAATCTAATTGAAAATCTTGAGAGAAACAATAGATGTGATTTCTCAAGGCTCTTCCATCGCACACTTCTTTGCATTCTATAATAGATCTGTAGTTTAGTTCAGTCCTCAGAATGTCAAAACTGGTCTGAAGTGTTTCGGTCTATGCCAGGCTGCACTTAGGCAGCTGGCTTTAGTGGCAGGGGTCCCACGGGTGAAGGGCACGGGCTCTGGGTGAACACTGCTGAGTGACCGTGGCTGGCCACAGCTCCCAGCAGCCCCTTGCTTCCTGGATCTATTTGTGGGCACTATACTAGAACTGTCCTTCTCCCCAAGGCCCATGGTCTTTAGAGACAGCATATTTATAATAAGGTGAGGCTTTCTGATAGTTTTCTTTTTCTGCATATTGGAATTCTGTTACATAGGGCTATAACAGAGAACAGGGAATAAAACTGGCTTCTTGAGGGCCTTACATTGTCATATTGTCATTATAATTTCCGACAAAAATGTCTTTTTTCGGGAAGGCCACTTAACTGTTGTCAGATTTTTTCAAGCTGAGATAAAGTTTACAGACCATAAAATTCATTATTTTAAAGTATATAATTCAGTGGTGTTTAGTATATTCACAGTGTTGTGCCACTATCTCCGCAATCTGATTCCAAAACATTTTCATCACTCTCCAAAAGAAAACCCATACCCTTCTGCAGCCACCCCCATTCTCTCCTCCCCATGGCCCTAAGCAACCACTAATTCCTTTTCTGTCTATGGATTTGCTTCTTCTGGACATTTCATATTAATAGAATCATATACTCTGTGGTCGTTTGTGACGATTCTTTCACTTAGCATGTTTTTAAGTTTCATATATTAGTACTCTATTTCCTTTTATAGATGAATAATATTCCATTGAATGGATAGGATATATCATATTTTGTTTATTCAACAATTGATAAATATTTGGGATGTTTCTACTTTTTGGACTTTATGAATAATGCTGCTACGAACATTCATATACGAGCTTTTGTTTAGACGTGCATTTTCATTTCTCTTCTGTATATATCTGTGAGCGGAATTGTTGGGTCATTTTGGTAACCAACATTTTGTGAACTGCCTGTTTTCCAAAGTGGCTGCACCATTTTACATTCCTTTCAGCAATGAATGAGGGTGTCAATTTCTCCACATCCTCCCCTACACGTTCTTTTCCATGTTCTTTTTGAAAATGATAGGCACCCTTTGTCAGATACTCTTGTGTGTAAACGTATCGCTCTTATAGCTCTTTCTGGCACATCCTTCAGAGGCAGGGATGAGGTTTCCTGCCATTACCCATTTCTGGGAAGCATATTGGAGACAGGACCTTTTGTTTACCTGAGACCCTGAGTTTCCTTTGGATTGAACACTGTGACAACTACAATCATGCTTTCTGCAGGTAATCCAAGTCTGCTCCCCCATATCAGACCTAGCTTTGGATTTCTCTGCTTATTGGCCTTTGGGAGAGAAGGATCTTTAGTTATTCTGAGAGCTCAGGGCCCTTACCCGTGAAAGGCTTGCCTGCAGACTTGATCTTTTTGGTGTCAATATGCTGTTTACTCTTATGCTTTTGATAATTGCTTTCAAATATCAGTTTACGTGCCCTTACTTCTTTAAGACTGGGAAGGACCCAAATAATGGCAGTACCTCAAGACCCCCGAGCCTGTGAATCAAGGAGAACTCAGTGGTCACAGACACGCTCACACTTTCCTCTTGTGCCTTTAGGAACTCAGGATTCCCTGTTCACCTGATTACTTAAAAGGCTGCCTGGTAATCAAAGACAGATCAAAGATGGGCCATGGAAACCAGCATTATCCAGCTCTGGCATTCCCTTTGTCCCACCATGCACGCCCTTCTCAGCTCAGGAGAGCTGGACCAGTTTGTGAAAGTTGTGGTTCTTGTGAATGAACTTGTGGCAGAGGGGTTCCACTGAGGACCAGGCTCAGGGTGAAATGAAGTCCTGGTAGGGGACCTGGAGAATGAACGAAGGCCAACCTGCCCACTATCCCGCCTGATGGAACCTTCCTTCCTTCTAGTTCTTGGGTCATCCCAGGGCTGGGGCTCACAGGCCAGCAAGAGTGACAGGTATTCAGAGAACAGCTGGGGAGGGCAAAGGCTAAAGCAGCTACTCCTGAGAGCCTTTGGGTGGTTCCAGGAGGGAACAAGGGTGGGGACAAGAGGGGAGGCCTGAGGAACTGAGTAAAGGAGCTTGGATTTTACATAAAGGATTAGAGAACTAAGATTATAAGAAAGTTTGGATGAAGTAGAGGTCAGTAAGTGTGTTAAGCCAGAGACAGCTCTTCAAAGGCCTATCCCTGAGATGTTATTAAGCAGATTTCTAGAGCTCAGTAATATGGCATCCGAGTCTATATTCAGTCAAGGTCTTTTAAATTTAAATCTCTGGTCCCCTCTTGGAAGCTGAAGCTGGCTGGTCATGCGTGGAGAGCATGGGACCTAGGAAGGGGACGCTGGTACTGGCTGAATGATCACAATACAGGGAGGGGGATAGGGATGGAGCAGTCACCTGGAAGGGGCCCAAAAATGTCCCCCTCCCCCACAAACACTGAGCTGTTACTTTGGGCATTTGGCTAAAATGCACAGATTGTTTTACTGGGTCTCCCTCCCTGGACAGTGAAGCAGCTGGTTAGGCCAGACTTCACTGTTTTCCTGATTCACACAGTCACTGCTACTACCTCCAGCACACCGCTGAGGAAGGGGACTGGTATATACTGGGCAAAAGGAGTAAGCCAATAGGACACAGGAGAAGCCAAGTGAGGAAATTAAGAATTTTTTTTAAAAAAGGGATTGAGAACTCTTAAGTGTGCTGTGATTACACCATCTCAGAGCCTGGGCAGGAGAGAGCTGTTAGATGAGGTGAGGCCTGGGACCCCTAGGGCAACAGGTGTTATATATCTAAGGATACTCACCCTTTTTAGATAGTATCTGGAAACAGCCAGGCAGGAGCATTTTGAGGCCACAACAATATTGCTTTAGGCCAGAGCAAGGGAGGGGAAATAGCAAGATGCTATCACTTTGTCAGATTTGTTCTTTCTGATGACTAGGGAGCTTCAGCCAGGGGCCAGGGCTGCAGTTCCCAGCACCTGGAGCTGTCAGTTAGGATTCAGGCCAGATTCTCTAGGGCAGCTCTCCAAGATGAGGCTGGAATCAATCTCCATGCAAGGAGGGCACAGCCAGCCTTCTTTTGGGTGAATATGTCTACCAGAGGGTGGGAACCCCTGCGGGTGAGGTAGAGCCCTCAGTTTTAATGAACACCCAGGGTGCTTATGGAATCTGAGGACTGGGTGCAACCGTAAGATATGAACTATTCCAGACCTGGCCTTACCATTTCAGTGCTAGGGAGCCCAGACTCAGCAAAGCCCACCCAGCCAACTGCTGTCACAGGAAGGGGGTGGGTTTCATAGAAAGAGCAACTCCAGGCAAAAATGGTAGCCCAGGCCAAATCAGGATTCCCTTGCCCTTAGGGAACGGCAAGAATCCTTCTAACACCAGATGTCGGGACAGCTATGACACCTTACAATATTCCTCAGCTCCAGGAGAACTGAAGACCTTTCCCAGTACATTTTACTTTGCTACAGGGGCTTCTTTCCTACTATTTCTTGTTCCCAAGCAACCATTCCAGGCAAAAGGATTCAGTGGGAAAACAGTGAGAACATCATTGAGATTTACAACAGTCATATAGGGGCTTCTACCTCTTCCCACACATCTTCTTCCCTCTCCTTCATCTTACCTTTTCTCTCTGGACCAGCTTCTTATAAACGGTGTCTGGGAAGGACCTCAGGGGACAGAACTTGCCGGTGCCCTCAGCACACATGAAGACACCATTCTCATACACGACCCGCCCCCGGCTGATGGTAACCAGCGGCACGCCATGACAGCGCATGTTCTCATACAGGTTGAAGTCTCCTCCCTGAACCTGGGTGCTGGCTGAGATGGTCCTGGTGAGGAGAGGTAAAAATGCCATAGCTCAACGGAAAGGGAAGATGCTCAGAGAGAAAGGAAGAAGCTCAGTGGGAAGGGATGATGTTCAGGGGGAAGGGATAATGTTCAGTGGGAAGGGGTGATGCTTAGTGGGAGGGGCGATGCTCAATGAGAAAGGAAGATGCTTAGCAGGAAAGGGTAATGTTTAGTGGGAAGGGATGATGCTTGGCGGGGAGGGGTGATGCTTGGTGGGGAGGGGTGATTCTCAGCAAGAATAAATGATACTCAGCGGGAAGGGATGATCCCCAAAGACTGGTTACTGTGGCCTGAATTGTGTCCCCCCAAATTTATATGTTGAAGTCCTCACTTCCAATATCAGAATGTGCCTGTATTTGGAGATAAGGCCTTCAAAGAGCTAATTTAAGTAAAATGAGGTCATATGAGTAGACCCTCATCCAAATTTGACTGGTGACCTTATAAGAGGAAATTGAGACACCAGACATGTACACACACAGAGCCCATGTGAAGAGCCCACCTATAAGTCAAGAAGTGAGGCTTCAGAATGAAATCAACCCTGCTGACACCTTGATCTTGTACTTTTAGTCTTCAGAACTGTGAGAAAATAGGTTTATATTGTTTAAACCCTCCAGTCTGTGGCATTTTTTTTAAGGAATCCTAGCAAATTAATGCACTGGGCTAACCTCTAGGGGTCTTTTGCCAACAGCAATTGGAATCAAGCAGACCTGCAGTGGAGACGGAGACCCATCCCTGGCTTCAGGATGCAGAACAGGGCTTCTCAAGGGCCCTCCTGGAGAAGACTGTGGGGATCCCGCGTGAGGGTGGGTGGCGCTATGCAGGGTGAACTTTCTTTGCTATCCCACTTTTTATCTTCAACATCCCATGTTTGTTTGTCTTGTTTACTGATAGCTTGTGTACCTCGAAAACAGCCTGGCAAAAGTGGCCCTTAACAAATACTTGTTGACTGAGTGAAATTTATTATTTAAAAAGTGATTCCTATCTTCCCTGCTCCAATCTATGGGTAAAAAGGATGCTCTGCATTCTGTGGCAGGATCGCTCCTGACAGACTTCATGTTGTTCGCTCAGCTGTGTTCATTAAGACTGTGGGTGTCAAGCGCTGTGTGCTCAAGGTACCACAGCCTCAGTGAGAGAAGCAGAGGGTAAAAGAGCCTGGAAATAAGTGTCAGAGTATCTGTCTGGTTCAGCCACTTATTAGCTGCACGATGAGGGGAGGCCCTCCACTCTCTGGTCTTAGTTTCTTCAATAGTAAAACAGAAATAAGAACTCTAGGTTTAGGTGCTTCTTGGGGCTGTGAGTCAAATCAAATTAGATCATTGGTGTGAAGCAGCTTTGAAACACTAAAGTGCTGTGCAGATGGAGCTATTCACTGCTGTGTTCCCAGTGCCTGGACTGTGGGAGGCCCTCAAATATTTGCAGAGTTGAGCATATGTCAGGGTCATACTTCTCTGTGCTAGAAGTAGTGCACAGATGACATGCTTTTGGAATTCTGCAATGCAAGTCCCTTAAAACCCCAAGCCCCCAAGCCCTGGAGTCTAGCAGCAGGTTTTACTTTGTGGCCTCTGGGTCCCACACCACCACGTCGGCATCGGCCCCCGGGATGATGCGGCCCTTTCGGGGATACAGGTTGAGAATCTTCGCTGCGTTGGAACTGGTGACAGCCACGAAACGGTTCTCATCCATCTTTCCTCCGACCTGAAACATTGCAGAAGTGTGTCAAGTTCCAACAGGCCCTGTGTGGGTGCTTCTAATCCCCGGTCACCCTTGACCCTGGCCTGTGGCCTTTTCGTTGGTCAGATCAATAGTGCTGAGGTAGATGATGATGTGGGTACCATTTCTGATGAGCCGACCTGCTTGGCTTGGTTCCAGGTGCTTCCAGGTGCTCAACAACAGTGAGTGGGCCCTCATTCCAAACAGCTGCCTACCTGATGGAACTCTATCTCCTTAGTGTAAAACCAGCTCTGCTCATTTTATGAACGAGTCAGGAATCTCCCTCCTCCACAGACGAACATATATCCTGTGCTCGGGAAAAGCATCTTACTGCCTTACCCATCTACCCATCCGTGAGGGCACGGTGAACCCCTCTTTTAGGGGAATTCCTGAGCCATCTCATATCCTGAACTGGTGGCTTAGTCTTGAGAACATCAAATAAATCTCCTGGGGCTCCAACTCAATGCTGCATCTGATCTGTGATAGGTTAAGACCAAAAATAAGTATTCTTTATGGGGAGAACAGGTGGTATTCAAATGAGGCTCCAGTCCTTAATTTTACTGAAAAATAATTGGACAAAATATATCAGGAGCCTTAAAAATGTTCAATCCCTTGGCCCAGGTACCAGCTTCTAGGAATCTGTCCTTAGGAAATAATTGGAAACGTGGACACACTCACCCATGAACAAAGAGGGTCCCTGCAGCATTATTTGTAAGTGCAAATATATGAAACAGCTGAAAATTCCAAACATCAGGGAAGGAGTAACTGAAGTATGGTACTTTCATTGGAGGATTATTATTTAGCCATTAAAAATGTTTTAAAATAATTTTTACTGATACAGGAAGATACTAAGATATATAGTTATTTGAAAAAAAGAGGAAAACTCAGTTATTAAAATAATGTATAAGACATGCATAGAACTAGAAAGAAACATACCAAAATATTAATAGTTTAATTTCCCAGTAGGGAATAATGGAGATTTTTTTTTTCCCCTAATACTTTTCTGTAGTTTTCAAATTTCTGTGCTGGGCCTTATTACCTTTCTGATGGGGGATGGGGTGGGGAGAAATATTTGGTTTTGTTTTTGAGTGAAACAAGGAGCTGCGGATGACCAAACCTCCTAAGAGTGAAAACTCCCTAGGACCAGGGCAGGGCGGGGCCCCCGAGAACATACCACTCCTCTCTCCCAGACGACGCTCATGCGGTCCTGTACGCCACTCACTCCGTGCGGGATCTTGGTGAAGTCCTCCTTGCCCATAGCTTTCTGCTTTGTGGTGAAAGGCCGATGATCTGATGCCACGATGTTCAAAGTATCACTGGGTAGACAGAAGGACCAGTAAAGGGAAGGAGGCCAGAGTCCCAGAGGGTGGTGACAGGCACAGGGAAAAAGCTGTTGCTTAAAAACCAGGCAAAGCTGATTTCAATCTTAGTTCTGCCTCTTAATAGCTGTATGACCTTTGATGAGTTACTTAATCTGTGAGAACCTCAGTGTACTTATCTGCAGAATGGGAATATGTGCTGAATATGGCATAGACTTTCAGTGTCACAGAATAGAGAATAGAGAATCTTTAGGATGTTGACTTTTAAGAGTTAAGACAGTGGGTGGAGAAAAACTGAACTTAAGAGTTTAGCTAAGTGAAAGGGTGGAGGTAGTTTTACTACCATGGAATCAAACGCAAACTCCCTCTCATCTCCCTCAACCCCCACTAGTCCCTCTTGGCAATGAGCATGTTGCCAAAGGGGTAAAACACAAGTTCAATGTTAAGGTTTGCAAATAACTTGGAGCCATAGCCTTCACTGGACATGGGGGCTCTAATGATCCAGAAGGGGAAAGGAAGGACAAGACAGAAGTCTGTCTTAATAAACCTGCAATGGTATGCATGTCAACTGGTCCATCACCCCTGCCACCGAGGACAATCATCCTCAGATGGTGAGAGGCCAGCTTCCATGCAAGGCCCCAGGTGGCTAAGACAGAGCCGTGCTCTCGAGGGGTTCCTGGGCTAGCTAAGAACTCAGGGCAGAGACTTATGACAGCGACAGTGTGTACGTGGTGGCATACCCTCTGCCTAATGAGAGAGGCAGCCAGCCAGCCCATGTTCCTGTTGGTCTCAGGAATAGTGAGAGGCAGAGGAGAGAGAATGCCCGTATCATTCAAGCCAGGACCTCAGAAGGAAACACCCTAGGCAGGCAGGGAGGGCCCTGGCTGGTGCATGAGGACATGTGGGAGAGGGGGACAACTGCTGGGACCACACACTGGGGGACCTGAGAGTCTAATTTACTTTGTAGGAGGCACCAAAACCTTGTAAGTGCACATGTACAGTCCACAATGCCCACTTCAGGAGAGGAATCTGGGAGCAGGGGCATTATTTGGCTTGGTGGGGAGGCGTATTCTTCAGGCTCTCAGCCGTTCCAGGTCCGGCTGCATAGAGGGCTGTCTCCACCATGGGCCTGGCAGGCCTCATCTATCACAGCTCTTGCCAAATGACAGATAACCTTGGCCAAATTCCTGGTGAGATGACTTAGCTCTTCCTGTGGCATGGGCTGGCATCTCCCTGGGCCAAGGACACTGCTCTGGGCCCTCTCGGAGCCTGTGGGAGGGACTTTTCCATAGAGCAGAGGGTTTGTGCTAAGATGTCCAAGAGCTCCCCACATTCCCTAGGCCTGCAGAACCCAGCAGAGATGAGCGGAACCTTTAGAGTTTCACTTTCTCCTCCAAACACCCAGGCAGAGCTCGGATCAGAAGAGGTGCACGTCAGAGTCATGGGCCGAGGGTCAGGGACCCCAGAGGCAACTCCTCAACTCCCATTCTTTAACCAACCAGTCTTACCGAGCACCCACCTTTCTAAACACGGTCCTACACAGTAGGTGCTCCCTGGGCAGGTGTGAATGGCTACAGTTACAGCCCAGAAGGGCTGGTGAGGTCTCCCCGTGCTGCCTTGAATCTGGGAGGTATGAAACACCCACCCCTACTCTTTCAAGTTTAAAACATGATCAGCTTTGCTAATATTTAAAAATTTTACTGATTCAAATGAAAAAAATTTTTGGTCCCTTAAGAAGTCAGATTTTAAATAAAGGACAAATATTTACATCTATAGATTGTGCTTTTTACTCTAATCTAACCTAAGAAATCATATCCTAAAGTAGATCGTTTTGAAGCAGCTTATGTTTTCTTACAGGAATATGATAATCGGTGTCTGGGTTTTCTATAAAGTGTTTTGCATGTTATCAAGCATCACCAACAGTGTGTCTTAAAAGCAAAATTACAGTAATCATAAACTCCATAAATAACTAAAATGTTAAAACTATGCTCCAAATTCTATAAAACTGCACATATTTACCATATGCACTGATTAAAAAGGAATTCAAACTATTCTCATAATACTTCACATAAAATTATAATTCTATTTAAATAATTTAAACAAATTTGACAAAATAGGCTAGCTATAAAAAACTTAAATTATTCAATTAATAATACTCACCCCCTCCCCCTGCCTATTTGCATTTGTGTGGGTTTGGCACTGTAATTTGGGTGGGTTGGAGCATTTTTGTTCTTTCAGTAAATTTGCTTGTGGCAAGCACAGGTATTTCAAATGATTCTTTGACCTTGAAAGCAAGCCCAAATTACGATAGTGGATTCTTGATACTTATTTGTTTTTGTCATATTGATAATAATAGTTTTTTTCCCAATGAAAAGCATTTTTAATAGTATTTCTCTTTTCATCCTTCCTCTCTCAATTTATTTAAATCTGTTTTATAACTTCTGCTGCTCAGTATCACAGCAAAACTATGGGACAGAATATAATTACTGCCACTGTGCCACCTCCACCTCCGGGGGCCACAGTCACCCGGGAACTCTACTTGGAAAGCCTCTGCATCCACACTGTTCTTTAGGTTGTGAACACAGCAGGACACGGAGCAGGAATTTTCCATTTGGCAGCCAGGACTGAAAACTTAAGACGTGGATAAAACAAGCGCCCCAGTATCTAAAGACAGCCACCTTCAACTGGGGCTGGTCACTCCCCTCAACTCCCTCACCATCACCCTAGAAGAGGCCTATCACCACTCCCAGGGGTTTCTAACAGCAGAACACAGGGAGGAAGACGGAAGTAAGTGTTGTCAGAATGGAGAGTCCTGTAGTCCTCCCTGCTTCCTTTTTCACTCTCCCCGCACCAGTCTACCCCAAAGTCACAGAGGGGACATTTCAGAAAGTTCACTTGTGGAGAGCAGAGATGATAGCTGTGGTCATAGGGGCCCAATGGGATGACAATTATCTGAAGGGCTCTGAAGAAGGTAACAAAAGCAAAATTATCCTTTGGGCAAAAAAGAAAAAAAAATCAAAACTTAGGTAAGATTTAGGGCCTGTACATCAAGTTCGTGGAATGGCATGTATTATGAGGTAATGATGTGCCATGGGGCCACAGCAGTCCTGGCTGAAATGTCTTACTTGGCCAGCAGGCTCATGAGGTAGGTTGAGGTGTTGGTGTCCAGTCTCAGGGGAGGCACCGTGACATAGGCGGCTGCGTGGGACCAGTCCTGGTGGTAGTAGTGTAAGCCTGTCAGCGTGGCATGGGCAGTGGTAGTCTCGGCCAGCACGACCTTCCCTGGAAGAAGAAGGGTCAAGTCATAACTAGGAAGCCAGTGAACGCAAGAGATCATTGATCTGAGCCTCTCATTTGATAGGCGATGGAGGTAAATAAAGTTAGAGAGAGGAAGGAACTTGCCCAAGCTCACTCGGATATTTGAGCTCACAGTTGGGTTCAAGGCCAGAGTGCTCCCTATCCCCATGCTGACTCTAGGCGAGGAGAACAGAAGGGCAAGGGCGCCGAGGCAGGGCAGCACCAAGTGGCACATCAAGGAGCATGGTTTGGATGGAGCGGCAGGGTGTCGATGGGAGAATGGAGGGCTGTGAATGCCATGCTAAGTGGGCAGCCAGACTGTCTTCTGAGCAGGCAGGTACTGTGAACACCTTTAGAATTGCTTGAGTGAGATCTGTACCAGGGGCTGGAGGGCAGGGAGATGGAAGTGAGATCCAGTCAGAAGGCTGGGACAGTGGTGCAGGTGGGGCACCTAAGGAGATCCCCCTAGTGGAGAGGCAGGATCTAGAAGGCAGTATGGTGGGAAGGCCAGAAGCCCTTGTTCCTGATTTATATTCTCAGGTTTGTGACCGTGACTTTGTTTCTCCTGTTACTGGGATCTCATTGGCACCTTGAGCCAGGCTGGGACTATAAGCAAGTACATAGCCTTTAGCTGTTGCCAGGTGCTCAGCTGCAGCAGACACACAGGTGCCCAGGGCTTGTACATAGGGTTCCAGGTGGCTGTAAGGGAAGTTAGGTCCACAAACTGTTATTTCTCCAGGGACTTCCCATGAAGTCCAATGCCATATCCATTGGAACTGGTCCAGGATTTCATGTCGGTTACCAAGGCAACCACTAGTAAAACCCAAGAGGCCAAAAAGATCTCATTAATGAGTCAACTGAAAACTTGAAACATTTTGCCAAATCCAGGAGAGGTGACAGACATTTCTGCAAAGCTGTTATGCATACAAGTGTGCAGAGGAAAACAATGGTTCTAATGGGCTGAATCTGGGCTAGTGCAGTGTGCTTCTAGGGGGACAAGAGAAGGGGATGGGCAGGCTCATGGCTGGGCCTCAGGAGCTGGGGCCAGGGTGCGCAAGCTAGTGGGCCCCTTGGGCTCCAATCCCATTACATGGCCTCATCCATCCCAGCCCATGGACTTACCTTGCATCTTAGCAGCTGCAATAACGTCACCGGCCGAGATGCTGGACACGTTGACCAGATAGATGGGACAGTGGGTCTAAACACGGAAGCGTGGCAGCAAGGAGAGAGCATCAGCCCCTTAAAACCAACATGCGCCAACATAACCCTGGCCAAATTGAGCCTGGCCCCAGCACCTCTCCCTGTGTCGCTCGGTCCCACCCACAGGGTGATGATCTTCCCCTGGGGGTACAGGACTGGCAGCCAAAACATAGGCTTCAGGGGAACAGTGTGAAGCAAGGGGGTGGCAAGCAGCACCCCGCACCAGAGCCCAACAGGGGCAAGATGTCAAGAGCTAAACCTCGGGTACATTTTCTACCAACTGACAAAAGGCTATTTATAATTTAAAACAAGGGACTATTTTAATTTCCTGTTCATGAACATAATGACTTAGAGATAGTCATATATCATATCCCATATCTAAAATCACGATGCCTGCCATCTGAGGGCTGCTTTATCTGTAGACAGAAAAAAAAATATAGAGGGTTCAGCACTCAGAGTCTACACCAGACAGGACTGGTCTTACAGATGGACACCTGGATTGCAATATCGATTAGCTTTTCCTCTACTGAGCCGTGCGGCCATGCTCTATGGCATAACTTCTCTGGACATAGGTTGCAGCTAAAACCAGGAGCTGCCCTTTTATTGTTCAGATCCTTCCTTATTCTGAAGTGAGTTTCCATCAGGAGGTAATTGATAGCATAACAATTCTTATGACAGTGAAACAATGTCCTTGTCCAGCCCCCAGACTTATACACCGCTAGTGGGAAACTGTGTTCCTAACTGTTTTTCTGATGCTTTCCTTGCTTATCAAATTAGGAGAGCCGAGGGTTCAGGAGCTGGCCCAACGTTTGATGTGCTTGGCTCAAATTTACTAATTCTGAGACCAGCTGGACCTCCAGCCTCTCCGTTTTTCCCGGTATTCTTAACACCACAGCTTCGCGCTTATCTCCTTCAGGGTAGCCTGGGTCTTTCCAGAGTGGAGCTTCTCAGGCTTTAGCGCCCTTAGAATCATTGGTGGGTCTGTTCAAAGACAGATTGCTGGGGGCATCACTCTGTTTCTGATTTAATAGGTCCGCCAGAGCCCAAGAATTTGCATTTCTATGTTCCTGTTTCTAACAATCCATGCTAATGCTCCTGGTTCAGGGACCACACTTAGAAAACTTGTGTTCTGAAGAGGCACTTCAGATTATCTAAGCAAACAGAACTCTTTAAAGTCAGAGGAAGAAATGACCTTCGCACAGGGCTCTGCCGTTTATAAAGTGCTTCTCCTTCCATGACTCCTTTGATTCTCACAACCGCCTTGTGAGAATTGAGTGATATTATCATTCCAATTGGAGGTAATAAACTAAGGTATCAGAGCAGGTGAGTGACTTGCATATGATCAAAAGCTCGTATTTGGTAAAGTCCTCATATCTCTTGCTCATTCCCACTGCCACATGCATCAGGGCCCCCTGACCCGGATGAAGATTTACCCCGAATCACACCAAGGAAAATCATGAATGTCCCAGAGGCTGAGGTTTAAACCATGATTCTCCAAGCACGGTGTCTACTATTCCCCTACACGATGCAGATTCGAGCTGCAGTGAGGCTCAGTGGTGCCCCACCTTGCCCTGCCTCCCTTGGGAGACTTTTCTATTTGAGCACTGAAGCCAGGCTAAGTGGGGGTGGAATGGAGAGCTGGTGGCAAGGAGGACCCCCATCTGGTTTGTGGGAATAACAACGTTCGTTCAGCAAACAGTTTGGGGGTCCTGTGAGCCAGGCATGATGCTGGCACACGGAGCAGAATGGGATTCTGTGCAGGTTGGCTTCTGATCCCAGATTCGAGACTGGGATTAGGGTGAGCTAGGGTCTACTTACCCTGTTTGCAATGGTGATAACTCGGTGAGTGGCTTCAGCTTCCAGCTGTTAGAAACACAGGGCAAGAAGAAAACAAGCTTCACAATCTCCCCTAAGCAAGCCGATATCTGCCTGACAGCCCACCCTGTAGAAAGTGTTGGAATATCCGACATGGGGCCAAGTGTACACACAGGGCTGGCTCGGGGCAAGCCCTGGGCAGGGCACCAAGCTCTAACTGCCTCTGCTCACCCCAAGAGAACCCTAGGACTCAGTACAGAGGGCACATCCTTGCCCGATGCCTCTCAGGGGTTAATTAAAAAGCAATAAAACAAAAGCAAATGAAAACCTGGAGTCACATCTCTCCCTGTTTTCTGGTGTATTCTCTCCACAGCCACCTAGCAAAGGAGCAATACTGACTGATATTAAGCTGGAAATTAGCCTAGATTAGGGTTTCTGAAGCTCAATACTATTGACATTTTGGGTTGGATAGTTCTTTGTAGTGGGAGGCTGTCTGAGCATTGTAGAATCGTCAGCAGCATCCCTCACCTCTACCCACTAGATGCCAGTAGCACCCCACCCCTCAGTTGAGATAACCCAAACTATCTAAAGACGTTGTCAAGTGCCTCTTGGTGAGCAACATCTCTCCTGGCCTACACCCAGGACCTCCCTACTCTTAACCAACAGATGATGACGGTGATAATTGTTGCTACTGCTAGAGTCAAAGCCTTGCTCTTCCCCTCATGCAACTTGACAAAGCGCAGTCCTGTACCCTCCCCCTGTTCTCACAGGCACAGCATTTACTTTGTTTGCTGTGTCTGGTGCATCGTTCTCCACCAATTCTTAGGTGCCGTAACAGGAGCTATATCCAAGGGCTCTGATGGACAGGGGCAGACTCAGGGCAGAGGTAAGGTGGGACCACAGTTGGCTCATTATGGGCCAGCCTGGCTCCTGGTGATGACTAGACCATCACACACTGTCTCCAGCTCCACATCCCTCAAGGCCTCCCCATCAATCAATCAATCCCTCATGGACACCTAGCCACCACTCTGCATTTAAGGTTTTGAGGAAATGGAAAACAGCTTTCCCCTCACAAATGGCAGGGGATGTCTGAACAGGGTCACAGGGCAAGATTGCATTATCTGTCTAATGTGGTCCCTCGAGAGCAGAGTTCTTGAGCAGGGGACTCAGGGCTATTTGTATTGACATCCTGTAAAACTGCAAGGATAAAACCAGGGGGCAGAAGGAGAGCAGGGCTCTTAGTTACCCATCTCAGTGAGTAATCAGGTAACAGGGGAAAGAGCATGGACACGTAGATGCCTCTGGGTCTGAAATCTTCCTCAGATGCTCAAGGGGGTCTCATCCCCAAATGCTGAGCCACTGGCTTATAGTCTGGAACTTCTCCTAACATCTGAAGAAACACACCTTTTAGTTTATCTTTTCTGTCCTGATTCAGTTTTGGGTAAAGTAACCTCTGGTGTACTCACGCTATTTACCTCAGATCCTTGAAATCAGACTCAAATGAGGTGGTCTAGTTTCCCCAAAATTGCCTTTCCCAGGAAAGCTCAAGGCCAAGTCAGCCTCAGCATGGAGGAAACTGTTCGCTAGGAAGATTCTGGGTGGGAATTTCACCCCCGGAGGAAGTGATAGCATGCCACTTATATTTACCGATGTCTCTTCTATCCTAAAGATTCTGTGACTCTGCAGGGAAGAAGCTGACAAAGGACACACAGGAAGTCTCCCTTACCTCCTCTGGACGGCTGATCTCAATGCCTTCTGGGCCTGTGATACCCAAATCGAGTGCCTCCTTAGCACCCTGAAAAATAGCAAAATAAAGAAAATTGAATCATAGAGATATAAAAAAAAACAAAACACACACACATACATATAAAACACTGAACCCAAGGGACAGTAAAATATGCTAGACACAGCCCATTCTAGTAGGCTTGTACTTTCCTCACTTCTTTAATATTCATCTTCTAAAGAAGGCAGAATAATTACAGGGCTGCCTTTTAGGAAGGCTCTTAAGTCTCACTTCATAATAAATGAAAAATCTTTTCCTCTTAAAAAATACAGCTATGTAGCTAATGAAGGGACCGGGGACACCAACGACAAACATTCTTTATTGATCTGAAAGTCATAATTTCCTTGCCGGAAAGCTCATTAAAATATTTCTAAGAGGTGCTCTAAATCCCTTTGCTATCATGGAATTTAAATATCATTATCCTTAGTATTAAGACATCATCATTTAAGACTTAGAAGCCTTTTTGTACTACAAACATAGACATTTTTATAGATAATAGAAAAGTTTGGATTTTTCTGACAAAGATTTTTCATCTGGGGTATTAAACATGAAATATTCTTTTACATTAAACCTTTCTTTTACAACTTGTTTTGTCTGAAACCTTGTGTGATAGGTAAGAGGCAGTCAGAAATCCCCCTGAGAATTCTCTACCAGGACCCCAGCCCCTCTCTCCCTCAACATTCTCCACTGCCTTGCCTCTGCCACGAGCTCCCCATTTTCAGCGTGGACTCGGGCGATTGCCCCAATGTCTTTGCAAGCGTGCAACACTTGGTACAGCTCACTGTCCCGAAGCATATACAAGTCCTTGTAGGTCATGAACATCTGGAACGAGTTGACACCCTTCTCTCTCACCAGTGTCTCCATTTCTGCTTTCACCTGGAAAGCAAAATGCAAAGGCAATGCCACACGAGTACAGATGTTCAAGAGGCTGACAGGCAGCTGCTGGCCCGGCATGGAGGAGATCCTGTGGCCTGCTCCCCCGACCCCATAATGGGAGTGGTGTTCCAAAGGAGGCACAATAATGATAAAAATCTAGACACTCTGGGGAAAATTTAATCTAGGAACTAAGCAGAATATAAACAAATCTATGTGAATAAGGAGATTCCTCCTAACGTTATTTATATTAGGAAAAAATGGAAGCAATGTTGGTCTGATGATAAGAAAATAAATCGAGGTTCATCGACCTGACAAAACGTCAGATGGCCATTGCACTGATGGCCATGAAGGCCATGCGGCCAAACAGAAACACTCACACGAAAGCAAAAGAGTTACTATGCAAAAACCACATGTTAAAAGAAGGAAATAAGCTAAAACAACCACAGCGATCGTGTTGCAGTGGCCAGATTATGGGCTTCCTTTCTTTTCTATTTTTAAAATCTGTAGTTAGAAAAAAATTATTTGATTATTAGAGAACAAATGTAAAATTTTAGATGCATGAAAATCCCCGCAACCTCCGGGGCGTAGGCATGGCTGGCCTAACCTCAGTGTGCTGAGAATCGGATGCAGCCACCTAATCCGGGCCAGCCCTGGGAGAGGAAACGGGGAAAGGCTTGGGTGTAGGGGTTACCCTCCCAAGAGAATGTCTGAAATGGACAAAACTCCCATATGAGAAAAGGAATGGCTGTCATTCAGTGTGGTTCATACTGTAAGCCTGGTACAAGGAGGGAGGTCTTCATGGAGTGAGGCTTGGGGTGGAGGGAACACCTCCAAAGCCTTTCTTAAGCACCGGGTTGGAAATAATGGAAGGGACCCAAGAGCAGAAATACAGCGAGGCTGTTAATGACCCTCTCAGAAGGGAGCCAGGCCCTTCAGACCAGGGTCCACAGCTGAAGAATTTTGTAAAACTTCTTAATGCTTATTTATTTTTATGACTTTGGGGCATCCACCCAAGTACTGACATTGGGCGATGAATAAATAATCAATGAAAGAATGAATATCCAGGTTGCTTCCTTGGGGTAATAAGCAGTAAAACCCCAGAAACAAAGCAAAATCTACTTGCCCGTCAATCTGTTTTCAGGAAGAGGGAACTGGACTCTGGCCCTGCAGCCTGCCCGAGGAAAGCCAGGGGCAGGGACACGGGCTGAGCTGAGAAAGGGCTCAGCGGGAGCCAGCTTCGGCCAAACACCCGGAGCAGCCTCAGGGCTCTCAGAGCAGAAGTGGGGCCCCAGTAGGAAGGAAGTGCCCCAGTCCCTTCAAACCAGGCAGCACCAAGCCAGGACAGGACCCTCTGTTCTGAGACTTCAGCTCAGTGCTGTCACTCCCAGCACAAAAACAGTAAGACCCTCAGAGCCTGATCCTTGCTGAGCCCATCATCACTCAGCAGCGTCCCCGTTGGTGTCAGAGGCATTTTAATGTTAAGCATTTGGAGACTCTGAAAGTCTTGGGGTCAGAGTGAGGAGCCAGCCCGGAGGGAGGTCTTCTGTTGTAGACTTTGTATCTGTTGGAAAGCTGGCTCTTTAAATTAGGCAGTACAGGTCCACCCACTCCCTTGTAGAATCATCAGTATATTTTCTTTTGCATCTGGTGGAATTAGAATGGTGGTGGGAGGGGTGTCCCCTACCTGCGAGAGAACACCACACCCCAGCTGGCACCCACCAAATGGCCCCTGTGCCTAAAAGAGCATTTATTTTTCTTTTAAGATTCTACTGTTACCTTGGGTGCCCACCAGGTGATCCCCATGTGGAGGGCGTAGTCACAGCAGACCTTGGGGTCAGCTAGACCCCGGCACTTCTCATAGGCATCCACAAGGGAGGCCTCCTTGTCAGGCAGGACGTGGCCGATGATCATGGTGGTCCCTCCAACTAGGGCTGCCTGGGGAGACAGAAAAGCAGTCTCATCACATCTCTTCCCACGTCCAAGTCTCTGGCATGGGGAGACACGGGGTCCTCAGGTGGACATTCTGGACAACCACAGACTCTACCTCATAAGAGGCTGAGGCCCAAATGCAGCAATGTTAGGGAAACTGTAGGAGCTTTCTGAGGTGTAGGAGCCGAGGTGTCATTATCACTACTGGGGATCCGGCACACAACCTGCTTCCTCATCTTGAGTTGCACTTTGAAAAACACTAAGTGTATTATCCAACCCCTATTTCCCAATGAGAAGATCTCCCCACCACCATGAACATGACTTTTGGCCAACCTGAATATATAGACGGCACAATCAGATATTTACATATGACACAATAAAATATTTACATATGACATTAACAATGATCAAAGGTCTATTTATAATATAATATTTATTTAGTCACACACATGTATTTAAACCATAATGAATAAAATATCCATTTGGCTAGATTGTTTTGTTTTATTCTCTCAGAGTTCATGAAACAATTCTATTCAAAGTTTTCATACATGTCTTCAACATCAAGGTCTTTGTCTTCAGTTTTTCCAAGCACATGAACTTCATTTCCATCTACCTTGTTTGAGATAAGAGCACTTTTTAGACCCCTGTACTATTTATCAGTGAAATGTATCCTACCTACAATCTCTACAGGATACTACTTGAAAAGAAATCTTTAAAAAGCTTCACTTGTCATCAATCACAAAACACAACTCCTAGGAATAATTACCAAATTAAAGATCCTCTCCTCCCCTCCTTTTTCTAACCAATTTGGTCAGGTGACCTCCAAGAGCTTCTAAAACCAGCACTGACCAAAGCTCATTCCAGACTAACGCGCTGTTCCCAAATAAAACTTTATTAAAATTATAATAATTGAGACGGGATCCTATAATATGAGACTTTGTGAAGACTCTGATATAAGGTGACTCTCTTTTTCTGGTGAGTAAAAGTTTGGACAAAACCTGTCCTATTTGAGTCCTTCAGTGATTTGGAATCAGCGCCAAGTTTGAGTCCTTGCTATGCCTCCTCCCAGCTGGATAACCTCAGCCAGGTGACTTGATGTCTCTGAGACACAGATTCTTTACCTATACAATTGGAATAGCTTCCTTTGCTGGATGGTTGTGAAAGTCAAGTGAAATATCAGTTATGGAGTGGATTTATGGAGTGGACTTCGGAAAGCCTTGTCTTAATGTGTATATTTAATCATTCAGAACTTTGCTGTTTATCTGCTTTCTGTGGGACAGAAAAACAGCACAACAAAATTTTCTTAATGATTTATTGCTTCTCTATTCAGTTAAATCCTTGATCACACATCAGAAACATTGCCGGGGAATAAGAACTAAAAAATTTTTTACAATCAGTTCAGTGGCCAAACAATAATTAAAATGTAAATTCTTGCAACATTGATTCTAATGCTGACCCTGGGTGGGCCACTGAGACTACTCCCCATGTTGTCTCGGGAAACCCCGGAGTCTGACTTCTTGCATAGCTTAAAGCTACCAGCAGAGGGTGGCAGTTCTGCACTACCCATGGAGGAACCGTGGTGGGGGAGGCAGAGAAATGGAGAGGCAGGGAAGAGCAGCAGACTGTAGCTTTACTAGCTGCCTTCTATTTCTGATTTGGCTGGATTGTGCCAGGCTGATTCATCCTCACGGCAGGTGGTTGTACTCTACATATTTTGTCCTGAAATGCATTTCTTGCTATTACATATGGACATGGGGGTGTCTGGTAGATTGGGACTTTACACACTAAATTATTTTATTTTTCTGTGGTTTTAGATTGCTTTCTTTTATACACCCCAACCCCCAATATGTCTGTGGTATTAGACAGAGAAAAGGGAACCTGGAAACAGCAGTGTAATAAGAGATGGTTCTTAATATCTGTTGGTCCTAGAGTAAGAGTAGAAAAGGAGGTCCACGTGCTGAATCTCTAAATAGTAAAAAATTACAGATTAAGCTACAAACTGTTACAGTCTGTCCTCCTACTCTGACAAACATATGGTCATACTAACCAATGAGGCCAGGTTTGAATTTAGAATTCTTGGAGGCCAAGCAGTTCTGAGCTACATTGCAAGGGATGCTGGCCCTCAGCCTCTGCAGCTGCCCCCAGCCCACACCTCCTGACCCTGGATACATCCTGTAGCCCTCAGGTCTAAACTCTGCTCAGTCCCTGCAAAATTCTGCCCATGGGTCTAGGTGTGCACACACTGGTGGTCTGGTCCCCAGGAGAGAATCAGGCTTGTGTTCAGGCCATTTGTCAGAGAATTCTAGGGACCAGAATGTGGTCTCGGTGGGGGAAATTAGCCTCTGGGCAAACAACACCCCTCTAGCCTGGGTCTCAGGATGGTCACTGAAAAGGCTCTGGAAGGAGTCAGGAGCATCGGACAAGTGGTTCTGACTTTCCCACGTACTGTTGCAAGCCAGGGGCAGTTCCGTGCCTGCACTGCACCTCGCCTCTCCGGGGCACAGAGAGGATCATGTGGCAACGGACGTGAACATCTACAAGCTGGGAAGGGGCACAGAAATATCTGGAATAATTATTTCTGCTGTTATCCAGGCCTCAAAACAAGAGTTTATTGAGATCAGCAAACACTCTCCCAGCTGCAGTTTCGAGCACTTGTTTTCCTCTCAGGCAAGAGACACGCAGAGCTGGCTTTTAAAATATGTACAGTTCCTATCCACGGGATGAATGCCGGCAAGCTCAGTCTTCGCCGGAATGCGATATCACAGATGTGACAGACCTTCTTACTGTCATCCCCCACAAGACAGCCTCGCAGAAATCGACAGCCAAGCATGACCCGATCCTGTTCCTCAAGCTTTCAAAAGGATTCTGTTAACGAATAAGTGACTGGTGAATGTTCACAACTGTTTTTATGCAAAAATGGTGTTGGTTAAGCAAGCTGTGGAAGATCTTTAACGGAAGTCAATAGAAGTGACGCCTGTGGAGACTAAATCTAACATGGAAAAAGGGTGATGTTATGAGTGAAAAAGGCTGAATCCAATATGTGTATTCAAGATGCTTTGAATTATGTTTAAACACAAACACACCCACATGAAGAAAAAAAAAAAAGGAAGGAAATATACCAAAACATTAACAATGACTGTTTTGCGGTGATGAGATTCTGAGCAATTTTTCTAATTCCCTAAAATTTATTTAATAGAATGTATTACTTTTATAATATACATTTAAAAATAAATTTAGAGGAAGCGTGAACTATTTAAAATTTAGTTAACCATGCTCATGTGTTTAAAATATTTTTCTTTTAAATATAAAACGTTTCAACCATACAGTAAAAATCTGGAAAATAATACAATGCATACCCATTAACAGAGGTTAATATTCTTGCTGTATTTACATTTCATTTTTTTAATTCATTTTCATTTTTCATTTATAAAAAAATATTTCCAATACAACTGAAACCTTCCTCCTTATTTCCCATCCTTTTCCCGAGGTTGATTAGATATTTCTCCAATCTATGTTTTTTTTTGCTTTTATTATTTGTTTTATGAATTTTTTTTAAAGTATACAAATGGTATTGTACTGTCCAATATCCTTTTGCAACTTGCTTTTTTCATTCAAAATCATTAAGATTTATTTGTGTAGATTTATTTCATTTATTTTAATTCATTATATGAACATTCCTCCAGGTATGTATTCACTTCCGTGTTCAAGACATTTATGGCCACACACGGCGCTTGCGCATTCTTGAGCACACATGAGCGGCCCCCGAATTCAGGGTTTTGTGTTGCCAGGAAATGGAGTTGCAGCTTTGTGACACGTGTGCATCTCCCACTATACCAGACATGACATGTAACAGCTAACTCACCAGGGCCTCCTGGAGCCTGGTGGCTGACGGAACTACTCATTTAGCAACCCAAGTCCTTAGCGTTTTCTTTCTTTTTTCTTTTTCTTTCTTTTTTTTTTTTTTTTTTTTTTTTACATAAACTGCTGCCCAGCCAATCATTCCCCATTGTGTCTGGGGCATTCTTTTTTGTGTGAATGTGGGACTTCACATCTCTCACTATCATGTTAATATGGACATTAAGAACATGTGTTTAACCAACAGACACAGCACATTTGGCAGGCAAGGAAACATAATTTTACTATTTCAAAAGGTTTCCATTATTTTGTTTTTGATGTTCATGATGTACTGCTGGGTAAATCTGGACTTATTTTATGCTCAGTAATGCCACTACCATTTGCTCCCTAAGAGATCACAGTACTCTTAATGGTAAATGCTTTTTATGACACGGTTTCCAGGCACACACTTAGCAGGAACCTGTATTGAACGCAACTGAAACCTCTTCTAAATGTCATCGCTATGCTGCAGAAGTTATCAGACCACTGTGCGGTACACGGGGGTCTCCATATTGACCAGGGACCTGCTCAGCAAGTTGAATAGAATTTTCAAATATGATTTATTTGCTGACATCATGCTGTTGGCAAGAACAATGTATTCGCACTTCTTGGTGTCATCAGGGCAAATCACTGGGGAGTCACTCTCTTATCATCTACATTGCTGCAGCTCTCATCGTGGTTTGCTGAGTTCTCAGCAGCAATGTTTCCCCACCCCTCTCCCACTCCACCCCATACTCTCCAAATAAAACGGTTTGATCCTCTTGCTCATAGTCCAAGAACCAATAATAGGTCAAGGCACAAACTTTGTGCTCTGCTATTGAGAAGGCATTGGAGCCAGAGCTAATCTAATCCATGGGGTTTCTCCTTGGGAGAAGGGGAGAGACTTCCTAGAGCATATTTTCATCCCTGTGCAAAGAAAAAGGGTATGTTTTGAGAAAGGGTGACTGGAATCAGGAAAGCAGTGTCTGCTACCATCCAGCTGTACAGATGAAGGGCAACGCAATCTTTAAAGACTGAGAATCAACTCACAAGTACATGGATGTGCTTTGCAAACTAAGTAAAAGGCAGACATTTCTGCATTTCTGAATACGACTGGGAAAGCCATCGTCTGGGCAGATGGATTTGCTTCCCTTGGAATTGCTGAACCACTTACTTTTCTTTTCACATTAAAATTATCTTTCATCTTTAACTCACATTCTCCCAAAGTATAAGAAAAAAAAAAAAACCAGCTCAGTGATTTCTCTCTTGCTTTGAGTAAAGTCCTTCTCCGAACTTCAGGGATCTGTCAGTTGCTTACTGGCTTTCTGGTAAGCCAGTTTTTTTTTAAATTAAAAATTATTATTATTATTATTATTATTATTATTATTATTATTATTATTATTTTGTAGAAATTCAGCTTATAAGGACAATCACACCTTGGGATGTAAGAAACGTCCCAAAAGAAGGACCTGAGCATTTCATCAAGTGAGGTGATGTATGTGTGGTACTTAGAACTACACCTGGCACTCAGTAAATACCTTTCCCATCTTGAAACACAAGCCCACCAGCAAGGGCCAGCTTCAGGAGCACGTGGCCTGTGCATTCCCGCAGTGCCTTGCATATAGAAAGGCTCCGCACTTAGTTTAATGCTATGCTGTTGCTGTCTTGAAATTCTTAGTTATTTTTTAAGAAAGGAATCCCACATTTTTATAGTTATGCTGGCCTGATCTAGGGAGATGAGGCTCTGAACAAATTTACACTGGGTTTCACTGCCAACTCAGCCATTTCACTCTAGGGGCTCAGGACACTGACCCTTTCTCTGATAATTCCCTTCCAGGCTGCCTGAATGTTGACCACTGCCTCTTTCTTTTTTGGAGTCTCCCTAACACCTTCTATCAAATGTCCCTTTTCTCTGAAAAACAGACAAACAAACAAAATAACACTCACAAAAAAAACACTCCAGCTTTTCTCCAGGGCATCCAAGTGATGTGTGATCAGTCAGTCCCCTGGGGCCGCCCTGTTTGTCCCTCTGGCTACACACAGCTCTCAAGCCTTTTCTTGACCCATAATTTGCAGCCTGTTGAGCTCATCCTGCAGCTGACTGGTTTTCAACAAATTATATATTTGCAATTCATTGCATTCCTAACCTTCCTTTAACTTTCACTCCTACCTTCCGGGTCAGAAGCCTCTACTAAGTTATCTAGGGCATGATCCTGACCTTGAAATGCTCTCACTCTAAGCATTACCATTTCTAAAACTCACACTGAACTTTCTGCAGAGGAAACAACATTCAATCCACAATAATGTCCTTCGGGCAAGGGACGTTTTCTCACACTTAATCTCTCTGCAATTTAAAGGCACATTATCTATTTAGAGGCAAAATAGTATAGTGACAACAATCAGATGTTAAGGCAGGCGGACCTAGATTTAAATCCCAGCTCTGTCATTGATTAGTTGTAAGACCTTGGGCAAATTACTTAATGTCTTTGAGCTCTATTTCCTCATTTGTAAAATGGGATACTAATACATCCCTCATGGGGTTACTATGAGAATTAAAGGAGATGATGCATATACAGCACCTAGCACAGTACCTGCTCATAGCAGGAACCCAATAAGTAGTAGTGATTTATAATACGATTTTAAGTCTATTTACAGTACAATTATAACTATTATAACTAATAAACAATAAGCATAATTTGTAGGTAGCACTTCTGCAAACAATATGTGCCCTCTGTTATGTGTATCAGATGCTCCAGAAGAAGTGAGAAATGCAGGCCCCAGGAGGGTGCTTAGAGTCTGATTAGCAAATAAGAAAGCAAAAAGTCCATTTTTAATAGAAATGACTTCAAAATAGCATGAGAGTGCAAGGCATCACAGGGTAATACGCCTCAACGATGACGACAGCATCGAGTTTGAAAGAAGAGCAGAAGAAGGAAAGGACCCCTTAGGACGGGCAGGCTGAGAGCTGGACGGTAGGCATGATGTGACACACTGGGGGTAGGATATGGTGTGGGAAAGTCAGAGGCACAGCCAGAGGACTGACAATAGACCTCTTTGGTTTGGCTGAGGCAGGTCTGATTAGGACAAACTGTGTGGACCTTGATGAACCTGGATTCTGTCTGGTTGGCAAAGCTGAGCGACGTGTGTTTGTGGAGGTGGTGGTAACGAGGGGGCTCGGGCGGTGCGAGGTTTAAAAGCATGCTGACAGACTCTGGTCACGGCCCCATGCCTGGACACATCTGTAGTAGTCACAGCAGGAAGAACCTGAAAGTCAGACTTCAGAGCATCACTCGCTGTGGAGTGCATGCAGCCTGAGATGATGGGCCTGAACTGGGGGCCTGGGATGCAAAGACGTGTGTGAAACCTGTTTCTTGGAAAAAACAGGGTTTGATGACTGAAAAGGAGAGGGTTTTATGTTTGTGTGGCTGAAAAAAATAGTATTAGTAGAGAAACAACCAAATTTAGGAGGTTTGGGAATTTGGGGGCATCTTAAGCTAGAGCTACTTGAGGGACACTCAAGTGGAGAGGAAAATCTCTAATATGTAACATCCAGTGAGCGCTTATTCTATGCCTGTTTAATTTTCACAATGGCCCTGTGAAAAAGGTGCATTATTACCTCCATTATTCAGATTGAGGGTTGATAGTCCTACCTATTAGGATGGGAAGGACACTTTTTCCCATTTGTTCAGAAAGGGGGTGGATAAAACAGGTGCCGATTAGAGGTGACATGGAGGAGAACCCAGGGTGAGCAGGCCCTTGGTCCCAGCCTTCTTAGCCAAGTAGAAAATAACACCAATATTCTGGAGGAAAGATTGTAGGGCAATTGAAAAGTGCGTTAGTCTGAGCCATGGTGAGGCCTGGGAAAACCATACGGGAGATGCACTGCAGACTCGACAAGAGAAGGCTGACAAGGATGTACCGTTGTGATGGGCTAGTTCTGTGAAGCCAGGAATGGGCAGAGAAAGCAGGCTGAAATAGTTGAGGGAGTGGGAACCACGGGGTCAGGGATGGCTGACAAAGGGTCCCAGACAGAGGTCCAGCCCCCAAAATGGAAAGGGTCCCAGGGCATGGCACAGAGTTTGGTTAGGACTTAAAGTGACACCATATCCTACCCCCAGCGCGTCACATCATGCGTCACATCATGCCTACCGTTTGCATTTTTAAGTGTATTAGAAATGAAGTGCATTTTCTGACAGTGTTCAGAGGCAGGGTGCTCCAGTGGGAGATGCTGGAACTCTGGAGCCCAGCAGACCTGGATCCCAGCGCTGGCCGTACTGCTGAAGAGTCCTGGGCAAGTGAGCGCTGGCTTGGGCGGATGGGGGTGCCATGCCAGGAAGAAAGGATCCCTGGGAGAGCAGTGGGGTTCTCATGGATGTGTTGAGTTTGAGGGAGGTGCACTGAGGTGTCTAGGCTGTAGTCATAGATGTGGCAGTTATCAGTAACAGATTAGGTAGAGAGGAGGTAAGAGGAAAAGACAATGTGAGCTAGAGACTGAGAGGCAGCCATCTAGAGAGGACTAAGACAAAGACAAAAACCAGAAGATGAAGGGGAAGGAACAGATCAAGCTGGTTGAGGTTAGGGAAGCCAGGAAAACCCTCTTACCAAGGCAAGTTACTCCCTGGCTCACTCACTGGCTCCCAGAAGAGGTGAGCTGAGCTGCCCTAGAGGATAAAGTGCAGGCCCTTCCAGGAGACCCGAGCTCCCGCTCCCTAGAGATGAATAATCCAGGGCAGCTTTTGGGTCTCAGAGACAGTAAGTACATCTGCTCAGGAAACCCAATTTAAGACAGCCTGGCCCCAGCCAGATGGGTAGACCCTGGGTGCACGCTTCACTAACATAAGCAGCAGCACCGCTGAGAAGTGACAGAAAGGTCTGAGATTCCATGGGAAACCCCGTCTCTCCTCCTCCCTTCAGCCTCATCAGTAGAGAGCAGGCCTGACTGCCATGCTACAGGGAGTAGCGGGGTCATGCACAGGTCACAAGGGGTCTGTGCAAGGGCTCCTGTCTCATTCCCCTTCCGTCACCAATTTTTAAATACAAATGGGAGCTGGCTCTCTCCAGGGCTGCTCAGGCAGTGCTGGCAGCAGAACCACTGGCCCAGCCTGGAAAAGCTCATTTCAGAGGACTCTGCAGGGAAAGATGGGTCCTAGGCTCTGGGATTCTCAAACTGGGAGAGGCCCAAGGCAGCAGGGGCCATCCCCACTATAGAAACTTCTGGATGAAAATAGACTCAGAGAGAGAATCTCCTGGAGAGCTACATAGCAGCCCTAGGGCCAGGTCCCTTTTCCCTCCAGGCACTAAGTGCTCCAGGAATGGGTCACCTGCACAGTAAAGTACGCCCCTCACCCAGTCTTCACAACCACCGTGTGCGACACATGTTGCACCGTCTCGGTTTTTTAGAAATGAGCTGAGACTGGGATGTAGACAGTTTTACTCCAAATCCCGTACTTTTCTGTAATACTGGGAGATCAGATGCTGCTGAAATAGTAACTAGGCACAGAACCGCATAGCCTGGGGTGATCCCAACCCCAACTTCGGGGTCTCCCAGAGGGTGTACTTAAAATAGACAACTGATAAGGAAGTATATACATCAGCCTTAACAGTTTTCCATTTTGGCATGAGGAATACGTGAATACCAACCAGTGGGAGAAGTGTAAAAGCATGAGTGGTTTTCATTGTGAGAGTTGATACATGTTTCCATGCTTAAGACATTTCGTTTAAACCTTGGGGTGAATTATGATACTTCCCAGACATGGCAGACTAGCATGTCCCAGGGATACAGAAGCAGCCCACTAGCAAAAAGTGCCACCACTGTCACTGAAGCCATCGGAGCAATGTGGCAGTTAGATCCTAGGCTGGACTCACTTTCAGGAGAGAAATTCACTTTCACTGACAGCTTACTATGTTCTTACAATGTTCTTAACATTTATTATCCTATTTATCAGAATGATTCTGTAACTGAAAGCAAGGACTCAGATATTTGCATATCCATGTTCATGGCAGCATTCATCATAATAGGCAATAGGTGGAAGCACCCCAAATGTTTACTGACCCATGAATGGATAAAACAAATGTGCTGTAAACACACAATGGAATGTCATCCAGCCTGAAGAAGGAAGGAAGTCCTGACACAGGCTACAATGTGGATAAACCTCGAAGACATTATGCTAAGTGAAATAAGCCAGGCACAAATGGACAAATACCATACGATTCTACTTGGGTGAGGAACCTAGAGTAGTCTAATTTAGAGACAGAAAGCGGAATGGTGGTTGGCAGGGGATAAGGGGAGAGGGGAAAGGGGAAGTTAGTATTTAATAGGTATGGAGTTTTGGTTGGGGAGGAAGAAAAAGTCCTGGAGATGTATTATTGTGGTGACAACACTGTGAAAGTACTTACTGTCACTGAACTATACAATTAAAGTCGTTTAAAATGGTAAATTATATGCATACTTTATTGCAACAGAAAAATTTAGAAATATAGTTCTGTAGGGTGCAGAATCTGAATTTCTCATTTTACAGATTAGAAAACTGAGGCTCAGAGGATATCACACAGTGAGACCAAATGAGGGTCCATCAGACCCTAGTGCCCCCAGGTCTCCTTTATGTTATGCCGTTGGCCTTTATGGATAGCCCTGGCCTGACTGAGGGGTGCCTGGGCTCCAAGAGGATGGAGAAAAGCCCAAGTGAAATTGGACCTCACTGCAGTTTGGAAACAGGGGTAGGCGTGGCTTGGGCTTGAATTACAGGGCTAAAACTGAGAATTGTGCCAACATCGAAAATTATGAAATGAGGAGCTCCAGGCCTCTCTCTAATCCAGAATGATTATCTTCACTGCCGAGCATCCAATTTAAATTCATTGTGTTTAATACAAAGCCACAGTACAGAGCCGGCTGTCTCCCGACACGCAGTTACCATGGAGACTGGAGATGATCCTCAAAGGGAGTTATGTGGCAGAGAGAATGTGGCTGCCAGCTTCTGAGAAGCAAAGGGGCCTGGGGAAACCATTCTAAAATAGAGCCGCACAGAGAGGCCTTTTGTCACCCTCCTCCTTAGCAAAGCCCCTTTTCATCTCAAAGTGGGAAAGTTTTGAGGCAAGCAGGCCACGACCACCTTTATTAAAAGTCCAGGCTGCTCACAGATGCCGGGGTGGGGGGGTGGGGGAGTGGGATTGATCAGCAATCCAGAAATAAACCACATGTAACCCCACTTGCTCTTCTTCCCTCATCTACTCCAATGTTGGTAAGTCCTCATTTTGGTCCCAAAGCTAAGTGATAACAGTGCCATAACACTGTTGAAAAAGGCTACCCTATGGCCTCCCTGGATACTCAAGGAAAGGGAGCTGGAGTCGAGGCTGGCAAGCAGGTAGACCTCTCCTTGCACTCATCAGCTTGGCAAGTTATTTTACCTCCCTGAGACTCACATCCCATACCTGGAAAAGAATGGTAATAATATCTGCCTGAGGGGGGCTTTAAAGATCAAAATAAATGTATAATGGATAAATAAGTGCTCCGACAAGTGGGTCTGAGGCCCAGACGGAACAGCTCAGTCACCCCTATCCATGGGATCCTGGAGCCCATTAGGTTCAACATACTAAACACTACATTCTCCAAACAGCAGGAGACTTTGATGGGCCACCAAGACTAGGGCTTAGTGATTTGGAGCCAGAGAGCTCTCCCAAACACATGTGTCATTTAGAGTGTCATAAGCCTGGCAAAGTAAGAGTCAGGGCACCAAACCAGAAAAGAGCCACTGCCCAGGGGGCCTGGTGGTAACAAAGGATACCAAGAAGAATGGACACCTGACAGGGAGAAGGAGAGAGGGTGCCAATGGTTCAGCGATTAGAGTTTTGGTCCCCAAAAGTTTTTTCCTAATCTAGTCTCAGAACTCCTCAGTCTACCTCTATTCTCCACTGACTCTGAAGATAAGGCAAAGAGGGAGCAGAATGAATTCTTCCCCACGATGTCATCACAATTTACTGTACACTGATATGGACCACGTGAAAACGACATCCTCATCAACATGTAGCCCAGTGTCACGGAGGACAACATCCTCATGGCCTCACTGGAACCCCCAAACACCCAATAAAGTTCCTTTTAACACACACAACATACACACACACATGCACACATGCACACACAGACACACACAATAATAGATTCTTTCCCTCCAAATAACTTGAGAAATTCTTAAAGAAAGTTCCCCACTCCTAGCTAATGTTTATCAAGTGTTTAGCTAATGCATTCAGTTTACAGTTCTCTCAAGTTTTTGGTTTATGGCCTGTACCAAAAAAGTTTGCTTGCAAGGACATAGACTAGTCAAAACAAAGAACAAAGTTGGAGGACTTATTTACCTACTTTCGAGTCTTATTATAAAGCTCTAATATTCAAGACAATGTGGTATTGGTAAAAAGACAGGCAAACAGATTTAAAAAAAAAAAAAAAACATAATAGAGCCCAGAAATAGACCCATACATCCACGGTCAACTGATTTTTGAAAAGGGACAATCTTTTCAATAAATGGTGCTGGAACAATTGGAGAGCCATATGCAACAAAAACTGAGCCTCAACCCTTACCATCCACCATATATAAAAACTTAAAATGAATCACAGACCTAGATGTAAGAGATAAGATTATAAACTTCCGAAAGAAAACATTGGAGAAAATCTTAGTGACCTTGGATTTCACAAAAGTTTGAATACAGCACAGAAATGAACTGTAAAAGAAAAAAAAAACTTTTGTTATTCAAAAGGCACTGTTAAAAAAATGAAGATGCAAGTCACAGACTAGGAGAAAATATCTGTAAAACATGTACCCAACAAATGACTTGTAACTAGAATAGATAAACAACTCTGATGACCCAATAAAAAGAAGACTAACAACTCAATTAAAATATGGGCAAACAAAGTGAACACTTCACCACAGATATAGAGAGGGCACATGTAAAGATATTCAACATTGGCCATTAGGTAAATGAAAATTAAAACCATAATGAGATACCAACACACCTCTGTTAGCATGACTAAAATTAAGAAGGCTGACCGTAACAAGTGATGGCAAAGATGTGGAGCCTGGAAATATAAAATGTTACAAGCACTTTGGAAAAGTTTGTCAATTTCTTAAAACCTGAACACACACCGACCATATGCCCTAGGCATTCTACATCTAGGTAATTAGTCCAAGGAGATATAAGCAAATAGGTACATGTAAACACTTGTACACAAATGTTCATAGCAGATTTATCTTTAATAGCCACAAACTTAAAAATGCTGAGTGAAAGAGATCAGATCAAAAAAGAAATACATACCGTATTATTCCATTTATATAAAAATGTGAGAAAATGCAAGCTAATCTCATAGCTATATCACACATTCCTATTTGTTTACCCCAAAACAGACCTGGGGTGGGGACGGGTTAGAAGGGACGCAAAGAAGCTTTGGAGGGGCGATGGATATGTTTATGATATTAATGGTGAAGGCTTCTCAGTGTATACATGTACCAAAACTTATCAAACTATATACTTTAAAAATGAGCAGCTTATAGTATATGTTAATTATACCTTAATCAAGTTGCTGAATAAAAAAAGAAACATAGGTTTTTTTTAAAAGGTGGTTTCCTAGGTTACCTAATCATGACCTTCTTCATTCTGTAAGACTCTTCTCAAGAATATAGTTCACCAGCATATACCAAGTTTAATTTTATTTTTAAATTAATCAAGAATACTGTAGAGAGTTTAAATATAAAAAGAAAAGTTATTTATGGATTGGGGGTTGGATTCATTCATCTCTAATGGTATGTCCAGCTCTAAAACTGTGTGTTTTAGTGAGTGTGACTGTGTGAAAATGTAAGTATGAATATGTGAAAGTGGATAAGTGTGTGAATGTGTGTGTAGTATGAGAGATAAACATTAGTTAGTGAGGAAGTTCTCACTACAGTTGGCGTATAGTTTTATCTTCATTTAGTCACTAATTAAAGATCCTTATAGCTAATTTTTAATTAAAAAGAAATAAAAAAGAATCAGAAGGAGAGAAAAACATGGTTGGCTACAGTGATAACCTGAGGGAACAGTGAGGCAGGAACCACCAAGGGGAAAATATACAGTGTCTACACACATTTCTACCTGTCAATGGACCATTCTAAGACCCTTACATTCAGCACAGGAATATGGCAATCTCAGATCCGAGACAACCTGAGCAAGGTTTGGGAGAAGATACTTCTAATTAAGACTTCTGAAGCTTTCCCTAAGGCCATATTCAAGTATTCCTTGAAACGTTAAAAAAAATATATGCAGGCTTTAAGAAAAGAAAAAAAAACATCCATGTACTATAAGCTTCAGTGATATATATACATACAGTACATGATGTATTTCTTCTTTTCTAATTTTTTCAACCCTAGAGGTGGAGAGCATAAACAAGAAGCAGCAGAACTTGTACAAACTATGAAAGTTCCCAAGTTGCTTGGGCTCAATTGCAGAGGGTGTGATTATTTCCACTTTTGAACCAAAGGTTTTAAAATGCAATAATCTCTCTGCGGATAAATTCTTTGCAAATACTCATTTGTTGTGGGAATTGAGGAGCTGCTTGGTCACCATAGGAGATTTCTCCCCAATACTAGATGTGAAAATCTATAAGAAATGATAGATCTCCCCTCTTCCACTTGTTCCAAGAAAGGTCAACCTGGCCTACCCACGTTTTGGCCTGCCAGTTAACGCAGGCATAGAAGGAAAGTTGCCAGAAAGGTCTTGTTAAGAAGATAACTGATTTGACGCAGGACATCTTTAATTGGCTCCTGAGGCCTGCAGAGTTTATGACCGGCTCTTTCTGCTTTCAAGAAAAAGAGAGAAAATTAACCAGAATTCATCACCATTACGATTAGATCCCATTTGGAATCTAAAACACACATAGTCAATCCTAAGAACTGAAATGGAATCAAATGTTTTTAGTTCTTATTTGATGCTCAACAGTCTAATACACATACTCATGAGAAAACTGTACAAATGGATTTTCCAGGGGTTGGTCCTCAATCAGATCTATCTATCTATCTATCCATCCATCCATCCATCCTATCTATCCTATCATCTATCTGTCTGTCTGTCTGTCTGTCTATCATCTATCTATCTATCTATCTATCTATCTATCTATCTATTTACTATCTATCTAACAAGCACATTCATATTGTGCTTAGTAAGCACGCAAAACTATTTTAAGTTACCAATAGTAACTTAATTAACACATACTAAACACTATTATAATCTCCACTTTCCAGTGAAAGAAATTGAAGGGCAGAGATGAACTTGTCCAAATCACACAGCTAGTAAACGTGGAGCTGAAATTCAAACTCTGGAGGTCTCCTCCAGTCTGTGTTCATAACTACCATACTACACTCACATTCTTCTATTTCTTGAATGTCTATTATGTGTTTAGAGCTTTGTGAATTCTGCAGTGAGTCATGAGTTAGGTATAAATCGTGGTCTCTGCCTCTCAAAGAGTCTTTCAATCTAGCTGAGAGATAAACTTTGTGCAGTAAACAATTAGGAAGCCCCAGGATGACAACTTGTTGTAGTTGATGAGAAGAAAGTGGGATCCTGAACCTGAATTAGCTGGAGGAAGAGTGTGACAGGAGTGAAGCAGGTCTTGAAGGAAGTAGAAGTGTTCTATGGACGGGTGGGTTGAGATGGCTGAGGGGAGCATGGATGTTCATGAGGGGGAAGGCTGAGAAATCCATCATCCTGATGGGCGGGCACATGCTGGGGAGCAGCTGGAAATAAGGATTAGATGGGAGCACCAGGTCTGATGAGGAGCTGCCCAGAGCAAAGATTCAGGAACCCAAACTCAATGTCTTAGTCAAAAAGGAGCCATTGCAGGTTCTCAAGTAGGGTCATAATATAAAGCACAGAAAACTGGGAAGTAAGTGGTGGCCGAGGTGACTTTTGATGGGAAAAAAAAAATAGAAATGTGGAGTCTTAAAAAGGTTTAAGTAGTTTAAGCCAAATTGGTGGAGTGGAGATGTACCAAGGCAAAATGTCTTTGCACGGGGGACCCCTTATGGTAGACAGATGACTTCCAGTGACCCACACCCTGTACAATCCCCTCCCATTGAGAGTGGGAGGGACCCTGTGAATAGAGGGCATACTGCACCCATGATTAGGTTTCGTTATATGGCAGTTATCTTTAAGGGAGATTATTTCAGTGGGCCTGAGCTAATCAGGTGAGTTCTTAAAGAGACAGGTTCTTCCTAATGAAAGAGATTTGAAGTCAGAGAGATCTGAAGTGTGAGAGGGATTCAAAATGAAAGAGTCTGTGTTGCTGGCTTTGAAGATGGAGGGGCCACTTGGCAAGGAATGCTGACAGCCTCTAGGGGCTGAGATGATAGTCAGCAAGGAATGGGGACTTGAGTCCAAGAGCTATAAGAAACTGAATTCTGCCCAACCATGTGAACTTGCCAGAGGACCGTTAACTCCAGTTGAAAATATAGCCAAGCTGACACTTTGATTATCTTTGGGAGACCCTGAGCAAAGAGCCCAGTCACACTGTGCCCAGACTTTGGACCTACAGAACTATGAGCTCATAAATGGGTATTATTTTAAATTGCTAAATCTGTGGTAATTTGTTAAAAAACAGTAGAAAAGTAATACAACCCCTACTAGGGTAGTAGGTGCCACTGGAAGAAGTAGGAGAAGGGATGCCCTCTGTGTGGCTGGGAGGGAAAGTCACCTCATGAAGCATTCATGGAGTTCTTTAGTGCAACTGTGGATGATTCAGAGGAGCCCAGCTATGCTGATCCCAACCAGCACAGCTGGGCCAGAAGGGCAGTGGGTCAGCAAGAATGGGCACAGTGTGGCAGCAGCTGGTCCAGAAAAACAGGCAGCGCAGGCACTAGATGGATAGCAGAACAATTTTACTGCAAAGCTGAAGTGGGTGGATCAAGTAACCTAAGGGACCAGAAGACAAGCCAAGGCCAAGCTTGGAGTGGAAGCAGGCAGCCACAGCCACAGGGGACGGACAGTTATCGCATGCACACCCTGTGCCAGGCACTGTGTGAAGTGTTTTCATGCGTCCCCTCATTAACTCTCACAATAACCATGTATAAATGGTAAAAGCCATCCAGCTCTATGGCCCTGATAGCAGTCTTATTCCTCCAGGGATGAGTGGTGTTTTATAAAGTACTGCCTCAGGAAGGAAGAGAGCTCACTCCATTGTCTGCCTGATACATGTCAATTCCATGATGACTTCCTCTGGTCCAGGCAAGTTTAGAGCCATAGAATGTCAAGGAAACTATTTGTATGCAGCCCACTAAGAGGTCAAGGGCTGTCTAAAAGGGGCGAATATCCAGCTCTGGGGTGTCAGGACTCCCTAAGCGGCAGGGTGAAAAGGGTCTCAGACTGAGACTCTTGCATTCTGGTCAACTACCTCTGGGATTTGGGGCAATTCATTCATCTTCTTATCAGTGGGAGGGTGGGACTAGATTTCTAAGATCCTTTCCAGCTTTTTATCAAGAATAAAGACATAAGTGAACTTGAGGACATCAATTAATAAGCAAGATCACATGAGTCTGGATTCTGATAAGCAGGAAGTGTTATTATAGAGCTAAAAGAATAAAAAGTCATTTTGGCCAGAATTAAACAGAAATGGACAGAATACTGGAGTCAAGGTAAAAGAAGAAAGGAAGTGAGCAGCATTTAAATGTTTAATTCCAAGAGAGTTTCAAAGGCAAAGAGCACACAGAGTCTGTCCAATGGATAAGTGGATAAGTGGAAGCCTTAGTAAGGATGCTGGCGGACAGGGCACCAAAGGGAATTCATTTATGTCCTAGCCTGTCATATATCAGGACTCTGCCAGATTGGGTCCAGTCTTCTGCAGCGGGAAAGAAGGAGGTTCAGGACTCCCCACTGGGAGTGGGATGTGGCAGGCATTCCTAGCAATGCCACTGAACATTCCGTGGGCCGGTCCCATGCAGGCCAAGCACCGTTCTGGTTAGGGTTTGGCTTCCCCTGTAGTTTGAGTACAAGAATAGATGTCCTGCTGGTGCTGATTTTGAGTTAGTGGGAGGCTGTCTCTGTGACCAGATGGTCCTGGCACAGAGAAGAGGGAGTCTCTGGGCCCTCAAAGAAGGACAGACCCAGAAGGACTACTACTTGATGACACCACTGCCACAGCCAACTTCTCTCTCACTGATGATGGTTTCTTTGGGCTATTAGATAGGAAAGCAGAACATAGGGCCTGAGAGACTTAGCAAGTACAGGGTGGGATTTGGGAGCCCAAGGATGGGACCCTAGAATGTAAATGGGAAAGAAGCAAATAAATAAAACTGGCAAGGGCAAGGCAGGACCAAGCTTTCAAAGGAGATTTAGATGTCAGCTCTGCCTTGTAAGGTGAGGGTCAGACAGGTGGCAAGAGTAACAGCCAAGACAATATGCATTCGAAACAGCTGAGTAAGCTCCTTAATGCATCTGTCAGTGCTAGAATCATTAGGGCTGCTTAAAAAAATACTGATGGGGAAGAGGTAGACTTAGAGATATTAATTTCATTGGTCTGGGGTGGACCTGGACACTGGTATCTTTTAAATTAAAATCCCCCAAATAGATTTCACATAATTTGTTGCCAAGGGTTGAAAACCATTGGCCTAGACAGTGGTTATTAATATAGTTTTGGAGGAGCGGGAAGCAGAAAAGGCATCTAGGAAGCTTTTTTTCCATTGACCATGCCTGCCTCTTTCATCATCTTAGCGAAGGGGCTGTGCTTACAGTTTAAAATGCCTGATTCTGATATTCCCACCTGGCCATGCAGAACCACTGGTGTGGTAGAGCTCAGAGCCTGCATTAACGTTCTTTATTATGTAATATTAGACATACACAAAAGAATAAATGTAACTTATAATTAAATCAAGCAGAATAATAATAAAAGACCTCACGACCCAACTGAAATCCTAGACCTTTACTAACCCAGTTGGCGTAACCCAGTTAGATATAACCTCCTCCTTCAATGGGCTCTGCATTATTAACAAGCAGGTGGACCTGGCACCTCTGGAAACCCAGGTTTTGGGCTTCTGGGAGGGCGGGGTCTGAAGGTTGGGAGGGTGTGGGGTTTGGGGATAAGGATCAAGTGACTGGCTGTGAGCATGAGATGCAGAGCCAGGGGAGCCAGGCAGAGCCTGCCACAGCCTCTGACAGAGGCAAAGGCAGGCAAAGTGTTTGTTAAAGAAGTGCTAGAGAAATCCCTTTAGACTCAGTACAATGGAGACCCAGATGCTCTCGAAAAAGCCAGGCTCTCAATGGTTTTGTTTTCCCAGCTCTGGCTGCTGCTGCCAAATCAACAAGCTCACAATAGTTTAGGGGATGCAAAGAGTTCAATGCCCTGGGGATCTGTCAGACAAGAACAAAAAGATGCAACTTGATCTCTCTTTCACTCTGGGTTAATCGCTCAGGTGAGCTTTTCCTTGGGGTTATTATTCCATTATAAAACCAGATGCTTAAAGAGAATCAACTGCTACCTTTCTTAGAAGGTACAAAGTAGGTCAGCGGTGATCTGCCAGGGTGCACAGCCTCTGCGCAAGAGCCACGGGCCATGTGAATAATTAAAACCACACGTCTCTGGGGGCGGCACTGCAACAGGAGAGCATTGGGAACCAGAGAAAAGAGGAAGCCAGTAGATCCAGTGGCAGGAGCAGCAACGTGGAGGGGAAATCCAGGAAGGAAGGGAGGAGGTACTGGGGCAGGAAGCCAGTTCTTGGGAGGCCAGGAGGCCTGAGGGGTCCAGGGAGGACCAGGTTATGGCTGTGTTACAAAATAGAGCTCAATACCGTAGAGGCACAAGGACAAGGTGTGATCTTGCTTAGGGTTAGGATATAAGCAAAGGGTCTGTTTAGGTGATGTCAGCAGCCAGGGTGGCTTGGAGTCTGTGGGCCCTTAAATTCCTCACAATTTGGGCCTGACATGGATAGGGGGTATCCTAAATCTGTAGGCACTGGGAGAACTGGGGCCTTTGATCACACAGGGGGCTTTTACGTGTTTTTCAGAGGCAGGTGCTCACATGGATTAGAGGCCTGGGAAAGATCAAGAGTCACCCTTCACCTTGCACAGAGATACATGTGCAAAGGTCTTCATCGGCTATAAAGAGCTAAAGGCTCTCAGGGGAAAAGCTGTCACTCCTGGCTAATGAGGTCCTGGCAGATGACAGAGTGGAAAATAAGACAAAGAAGGCCAGCCTGCCTTCCAAGAGGCCGGTAAACAGAGTAGTGACAGTGTGGCATCCGGCCATGGGTTAAAGGTCTCCCAAGTGGGGACTGCAACCAGACAGTTATAATTTTTTGGTGCAAGTCCTGAGCATACTACGGACTAGACCTCGCATGGACTGGGTGGTTATTAGTGATGCTGATGATAAATACTGTGGCTTCTCTTCCGTGACTGCTGGGAGTATACACGATTACAACCAGTTTTGAAAAATGATTTGGCAGTATCTCCTAAAGCTGAACATATGTTACCCTATGACCTAGCAATTCCACTCCTAGGGACATGCCCAACAGAAATGCGTGCATATAGGTTTGCCAAGAGACGTGTACAAGGCGCTTTCATAGTGTCTGTAACAGCCCCAAACTAGCAACCACCCAAATGCCCATTGGTAGCAAAATGGGTAAGTACCATGAGGTGCATCACACATGGAATACTATAAAGCGATAAAAGTGAATGACAACACAACAATATGGATGAATGTCACAAAAATAATGTGGAGCAAAGGAAGCCAACACGAGGGCACATACTGCCTGATTTCATTTCCATCAATAGTCAAAGCCAATCTATGGGGAATGAACTAAAAACCATTGATTTCTGCACTTTAAATAGAGAAACTGTATGGTGTGTGAATTATATCTCAATTCAACTGTTATTTATTTATTTTTTTAAATGATGGTATCAGAAATCAGGAATAGTGATAATCCTTGGTGAGGAGCAGTGACTGGGAAGGGGCACAGGAGAGGCTTCTGGTGCTAGTAATGTTTGGTTTCTTGATTTGGGTGCTGGTGACAAGGATGTGCCCAGATGTGACAATTTCGTATCTGGACCAATGGGGTCCAGAAAAATTGTGAGTAGAAGGTAGGGAGGGTCCACCCACTGCCTCTCCTCCCTGGGCGTGGCTAGAGTGAGCAGGTGTGGCCCCAGATGCCAGAGAACTAGGCCTGGAAGCATCCTTGCCTCAGCATAGCCATCCAGGGGTCGGGTCTGCTGCTTTTGAATTGGGAAGAAGGCATATCCTCAGGGAGACCGTAAGGGCCATCTGCCTGAGGTAGGCCAGCCCATAGAGCTGTGATCTCAAGGCTAGGCCCTGTCTGTCCCAGAAGCCTCAGCCAGGCTCTTCTTGGGTTTCGGGGAGCCTTGTCAGTGGCTGCCTAGCAGCAGAAGCACTTGAGCCCCCAGGAAGATGGATCCCAGTTGGAGAACCTTAGGCATGGGAGAGGGGCTCCCTGAGAACTCCAGGCAGAACAGAGGTGGGATTTTAGGATACAGGGCCAAAATAGGACACAGGATTACAGCCATGGGGCCAGATGCTGAGAGATCCTTTTCATCCAGGAAGCATTAAAGGCCAAGTCCTTTGTCAATCAGACAGGACAAGAGGCTGCTGCCAGGGCCAGGGGCTTGTGGCCCTTGAGATTCAGATTCAATTTTGCATTTAAAAAAATCTTCATAGGTGATTCTGATGCAGAGCTTGGTGTAGGAACCATGTAGGTAAGCATCATTCATTCATTCATTTAACAAACACTTACTGGGTAGCTACTCCAGTTCCAGGTCAGTGCCAGGCTCTAGGAAACCTGAAGAATATTGTCAGGCCTTGCCCTTAAGGAGCCCATAGTCTGGTATCCAGGGATAGGCTGGCATGTGACAGATAATTATAATGCAGAGAGGTGACAGCAATGACAGAGGTTCTGGAGCACAGGCGAAGGGTAAAAGAACCCACTTGTGGCTCCTTTTGCAAAATGTAATTTCTTCCTAATTCATTTGTTTCACAGGTCTGAATTTTTGTATTCTGCATTCAAGAACCTACAGTAGCTGAGGCTCAGCTCAGTAATTATTAATTATTATCCATGATAACTCCTTCTGAAAGAGGAGGCATTACTAGTAATTTTCGAGCTGTTTTTAAAAATAATGAACAAGCTAGGAGAGCTAACAGAAGATAGCTAACTATGTCAGTTTCATAATTTCTGCCATAAAAATCATCTAGAAGAAGCTTACCTATTTTTCACAGTCTTTGGGAGAATTAATTTAGCTTTTCATAAAGGAGTCCAACAGATCAACCCCCACTCTCCATCCTCCACCCCCCACCATATACATGCAAAATAACAAATGCCCCTAATTCTCTTCTTCCTCTAGGTCTGTATTACATGACATAAAAATGTAAAAATAAAGTCAGTCACATAGATAAGTGATGTGATCAGCAAAATAGGCCTAAATATATCCTTTTCTATAATCATGGAAATCTATGATATCCAGCCTGGAGTTTCCAGTTTTAGTCGGCACAGCGGTCTCCTTGAGAGCACCCTTCTCTTTTAAGCAGTATAGTGGGGGCACCCTGTTCACATGAGCACCGATATTCAATATAGCCGGGAGCAGCCCCAGAAACAGAAGCAGGCGAAGCAGAGGCGCCTTCGGCACCCAGGAGCATTACCTTGGTCCCGTGGTAGAAGTCGTCCACGCATGTGGCGTTCATGAAGGTCTGGTGGAAGTGGGTGCTGGTGTCGATGCCCCCAGGGATCACCAGTTTCCCAGTGGCGTCGATCACCTTGGCCCCTCCAGGGATCATGAGCTCACGGCCCACCTGCTGAATGATGCCATTCTCAATGTAGACATCGGCCTCGTGGGTGCAGTCGTCATTCACCACCTTGCCTCCCTTGATGAGGATCCGCACGCTGGCTGAATTGGCAAGCATGTTCCTAGGGAAGGTGAGAAGGGGTGTGGCACAGGTCAAGGTCAAAATCCCTTTTCACTGTCACCAAGGTCCCACCTAGTCCCATCAGAGCCCACACTCCATGGGCAGAGTTACGTGTGCGGGAATGAGGAGGAAGTTTCTCCACAGCCTGAGGATGTTGATCCTACAGCCAGCTGCGGTCACTGACCCCACAGCGGGACTTATTGTGGATCGTGACACAGCGGTGATGCTGCGGCCCAAAGAAACATCAGTGATTACCTCCTTGAAATGCTGTGTGGGTTCTAAAGCCTTTTGATATCTACTGTCTCATTTTATTCCAGACACAACCTGAGGACTGGCATTTTACAGATGAGAAGTTGAAACTGCTCAGTAAAGGATTTATGGCTACTAAGAAGCTAAGCCAAACCCAGATGTCTCGTATGACCAACGTCTCTACTACAACCCACAGTCCTGAAGCCAGCAGAGGCTCCTGCAGCACATCTCAGGGAGCCAAATTCTCCAAGCCTCACGCTGTTTCATTTATGTCATTCTTCAGATGGATTCTGCTTCAGTTCACCCTCCAGTATTTGCCTCAAAAGGTCTACAACCTCAGCTGGTTGTACATTAATAAGTTCATCTGAGGAGCTTTTTAAAAGCACCTACACTCAAACCCCACATCCAGAAATTCAGATTTATTTGGTCCATATTGGGTCTTCAGAATCTTTATTTTTAAAAGCTAGAGAAGTTCTTCTAAGTCACATAACTAGTTTGCAATAGAGTAGGGACTGAAAGCCAGTCACCTTCAGAGCTGTTATGGACTGAAATTTGGTGTCCTCCCAAAATTCGTGTGCTGAAGCCCCATCTTCCAGTGTGGCTGTATTTGGAGATGGGGCTGCTAAGAAAGTTTTTAAGGTTAAGTGAGGTCATAAGGGTGGGGCCCTGATCAGATAGGATTAGTGTCCTCATAAGAAGAGACACCAGAGAGCTCTCCTCCCTCCCCGCCCTGTGTGCCATGTGCACACACAGAAGAAAGGCCACGTGAGGACACAGAGAGAAGACAGCCATCTACCAGCCAGGAAAAGAGTCCTCACCAGAAACAGACCATACTGATACCATGATTCAGACTTCCAGCTTTCAGAACTGTGGAAAAACACATTTCTGTTGTTTAAGCCACCCAGTCTGTAATACTTCATTATGGCTGCCCAAGCAGATTAATACAAGAGCCTACACTCTTAGCTATGAGCCATCCTGCCAATATGTAAGGACAATGACCCAACACTGGATTTTAAGCTGCCCGATGGAGCCACTTCAGCGTAAATAATGGCCCAGGTGTTAGGCCTGATTCGGCACAACGCCGTCATCTCCTCCCAACCCTCCGCAGACTTCCAGCTTCAGACCGGGGGCCTTCAGCCTTTTGGAGTTACCAAGGGCTTGGGACACTTGAGGCCAGGACAGGTGTTTGGATAATATAGCACGGTTGCTTAACACACTCCCGGCCCATGGTGCTTCCCGAGAATGTCTTTTTAAAATGAACACCTGTGTGCATTAAACTATTCTGTAACTTCACTCCTGTCCAGTGTCAAGCACTTCTGACAACTCTGAAGAAGACAAAGGCCTTGCTCTCAGGAAATTCAGTTTAGTGGGTGACAGAGACACAAATAATTGCATTACCAAGTGACTGACTAAAGCATAAAGGGGACACTTATTGCCTAAAGACCTTAAAACTAACTAGCAGGTATCAGTTTCAACTGGGTGTCTCTCCCTATGTACCAGACGCAGAGCTAAATGAGCAAAGCTAGCTGTTTGGTGATGGTCTTGTTACCCCAATGACCTTTCTATATTTCTAAACTGTCTATATGGACAAAATGCTTAATCCCGCCTGGTCCCGCCCCCTCCATGTTGAGGGTTGACGTTTATATTATGCTTCTCACCTCCCCCAGTAACCTCATTAGCACCTTACTCCTACAGCTTTCCCTGCGAGTCTTCGCTAAACTAAACAAAGGAAAGATGTTACTGGCAGCTCTTCCCACGGTGTGCCTACTCTCTGTGTGTGTCCAAGTGTGCGAACATAACAGAGTGAGGTGGGTGGATGAGTGCGGAGATGTCTTGGATCTCTCAGAAGAGTCCCCCCAAAGGGAAAAGATTTGGGCACAGTTTTTGAAATACACACTCTTGAGCACAGCACATGCCTCTGGCTTTGACTGTCTTTCCCTCTGCTCTGGTTGGGGCAGCACAGTTGGACAACACGCTAGTCAGTGGTCGTGGTGTACAGAGGGTCAGTGTCAGTTTTACGAATTTATGATGCTTCTAGTCACCCATTTTATTCCAAAACATCACAACTGTCTAACAGAGCCAATATCTGGACCATTGGCTAACTTCATGCAATGGACTGAATGTTTATGTCCCTTTTAAATTTACATGTTCAAGGCTTAATCCCAATGTGATGGTATTTGGAGAGGGGATCTCCAGGAGGTATTTAGGGCCTGAGGGTAGAGCCCTCATAATTGGGATTGGTACCCTTATAAGAAGAGGCATGAGATCTCTCTCTCTCTCTCTCTCTCTCTCTCTCTCTCTCTCTCTCTCTCTCTCTGCCATATGAGGACAGAGAGAGAAGATGGCTTCGGCAAGTAAGCAAAAAAGTTCTCAGCAGGAACCAAACTGGCCCACACTTTGATCTTGGACTTTCCAGGCATCAGAACTGTGAGGAATGAGTTTCTGTTGTTTAATCCACCTAGTCTATGGTATTATCATAGCAGCTCAAGCTGACTAAGATACTATATTAGACAAAAATGAATATTACAATCCAATCATCATTAAGTAACACTGGGTCCTAAAATAAATGTCACCTCCCTTAAAGGCTTCTGGCTATATCACACATTCCCATTTGTTTAACCAAAAACTTTGATCATCTAGCTATTTTGTCTATGCAAATGAAAGAATTCAAACCACACGTCTATCCTCCCAAGCAGACATGGAAAATACGCCAGGGAGTTAAATGTTATTACAAAAAATAAATCAGAGGCATGGAATTCTAGAGATGCATAGATTTACTAAGTCTACGCTGACTTTGCCTCCAGTCCCTGGACTTTACCAACAGTGACCTTGAATCAAAAGGAACCAATACAGGACTAACAGGGTGGTGTTATGTTGCAAATATAGGGATCTCAACAACTTTACAATTTATTCAGAGAAGCAATGATGCCTTCCACAACAAGATGGTTGTTACCTTCAGCGTGCCGAGACACAGCTTGTATCCCCCATGTTCCTGAGTCTATTGCTTGGGTTCCTTATGTTCCTGAACCACTGATGGGTTAGAGCTAAGGTGACATGCAAGCTGGGGAAATGAGGACTTCTGGTGGGGTGGAGGGGATAACACTATAATCTCAGAGTGCAGTCTTTCATGAGAAAACCTCCTCGTGTTTAAAATAGTAACAGTTATTGCTATCCACTATCCAATAACTGTCTTGCTGGATAACAGAAAATTCCCCCCCCCCGCCCCGCCTCTTTTATTGCTGTTAAGCGATTCTCAACGCAGAATGGCACAGGGGGCATCTTGCTGAGTGGCGAGTCAAGGTTATGGCAGCTGCTGCTTCTTGTTCATGATAAACACACACCCCACACTCCTAGGAGGTACACAATGTTAGTCCTGCCAAGGAAATGACAACCTCGACACTGTGTTTTGGAATTGCCTGCTTCTGTCATCACCTTCCACAGTTCCCGTGTGCCTGCAGGGAGGTGTGAGACAAGGAGAGCCTGCACAGTCTGTCCTACACAGCTGTCTCCTGCCTATGGCTCAGCTGGAAGACACCAGAGGACTTTGGGGTTCAGCACAGACACGGGGGGCCAGAACAGTGCAATGGGGTCCCTTCTTGCATAAAGGCTTTAAAACTAACCTGAGGTGTATGGTTTAAGACATATGTTTCTTCTTTTTAACAGGCATTGGTTTAAGACTCACATGTCCTCTTTGGATAGAATCCACAGAAAAATGTGCGATTTTACAGACAACTGGTTGCTGTGGTATTAAGAAACATGCAGGATGAGAGCTACACAATTGCCCTGTGACATAAAGGCTCTGTGGCATTAAGCCAACCCTAACGGCAGCCAGGGGTGGCACCTGGAGGGGTGGCTGAAGCCAGCTCAGGTCACTGGAAATGCACTGGGTGGCATGGCTTTTCCCTTTCTCCAAGTACATAACATAGAGCAGTAATTTGGGGGAAAAAATGAAAATGTGCATCTATTGTTCTTCTGATCAGTTCATAGGAAAGAGAAAGAAATAGTGGGAGAGCCATCCCGGAAGGGTGGGTGTGTGTACTTGCAGCACCCTGGGGAGACTCTGGAAAGGGAGCCTTTTTGAGTTGAAACACGAGAACATATTAAAGGTTCAACAGAACACAAAAGCCAAACAGAGAACTTTGAGGTGAGCAGGAAATAGCTAAGTGTTTGAGTTAAAAATTTAATTTTTAACAAGTCAATTTGCTTTCTTAATAGCAAAGCACAGACAATTTTAATTAATATTAAGGCACAATATAACTTCATAATTAATTCTTAAGCGGCTTTATTAACTCGAGTAGATTTAATGATGTTTATAACATACATGTAAGGTATAAAGAATAACAACACAGACACCTATAGACTTGCCATTGTCATTACCGTTATGTCCTCACCCCTCATTTACCCCATCCCACAGCTTCCTCCTCAGAGGTGACTAATTCCCTAGTCCATCTGTAGAACTAATGACTAGTAACAGGCGACAAGTTCAAAAAAAAAATGACAAGATCACGGCTGTTCCTGCCCCACGACCATCAGTCATGAGTTTTCATCTGCCCTGATTTCTTCAACACCTAGTTCTCTGTAAGCAGGAATCGGAGAGCCTAGTCTACACTCGTAACGAGGGAGTGTGGGCATTGCAACATTACCCAAGTGCCCACTGGACCATTCCACTGGGATGTTCCACTCAGCCTGTCCAAAACCAACTGTGTCATCCCCAATCACCCGCCCAGAAATATGCAACTCTCCCTGGATTCCTCTCCAACCAAGGCCACTGTCAGCATTCAGGAGGGTTGGTGGGAATCGTGGGCCTGCTTTTGGTCACCTGGGAGTTTTTTGATAAACGTTTTGAGGGATTCTGAAAGAAGAAGACAGCCAGCCATGGAGAGAGGAACTGGGGAAGATCTCTGTCTTTCATCTGGGACTCAGATGTCTCCAAGGACTAGTGGGAACTTGGAGACCAGGGCCCTGAGCAGGAAGCAGGGCCAGTCAGGCCGAGGGGTGGCACAGGAGGGCAGAGGCTAGAGAGGCTGTGGCAGATGTTACACACACCCTGAATCCATAAACTATGTCTGCTCCTAACTGGCCAGCCAGGAGGCCTCTAATGTCCCACAGGCCATTTCCATTCACCGACAGTTGGGCAGGACCAGGTCTATGGGTGGCGGGTGAGGCCTGGCCCAAGGTGCTTGTAATTAGAGACCATCTACACAAGACCATGAAGCATTTGAGCCTGGGATACTGACACCACCTTTGTCACCGCACAGTAAAAAAAGATAAAACAGGACCAGGTGGGTTAGGAGAGGGCAAGACTCCAGGTGACAGCCTAGCTCCAGGCCTGCCTCTCCAGGGCAGTAAGAGGAAGAAAGACAAACATGCCCCAGTCTGTCCAGGTGATGAAGGGCGGTACAGTGAACAAGGGCTAGTTCCAGAGAAAGCGTGAAAAAACAAGATCAGGACAAAGGAACTGCCACAAGTGAAGCCCAGCGGAGGGCCTGGCTTCTGGGCAGGTGTATATAAATCCAGCAGCAGTGAGTCCTTAAGAAGCTAAGATCAAGTAAGAGGTTTTAATCCCATGGCTTCATCTGACCTGGCCTGGCCCAGCATGGCTGGGCTTAATGAGCAAACACCATCAGCACACAGGAGCCAAAAGCGAAATTCCAAAGGATTAGCCAGGAGAGGGTGGTAAGCAGCGGGGCTGCAGGCCACTTGTTCAACAAGATTAGCGATGAGAGAAACAGGGCAGTTGTCGAAAGGCAAAGCTAAGGTGCATACAAGCGTGCAGATAGGCCTCTCTGTGCAATGACGCAACCCAGGCACACACAGTCTGTGACACGTGGGCAGCAACCGAGCTCCTTTCAGGTGCTCAGGTGCCCACTCACTCCCTGCAGCCAGGCGGCTTTTTGTTTGAGGCTCAGGGAGGCCGAGCACCAGTGAATAGCAGTTAAGTGTGAGCTCAATCCTCCTCCGTGAGCCCAGCCACTCCAGGCCCTGGGAGAAGGGCAGAGCGGGTGTGCACACACTGGATTCTCGACCCCTGACTGGGGCTTTAGCCAGAGGACACCAGGCCTTTCGCGACCAGTAGAGTCACCATCACTGTCCCTGCCTGTCCCTCACCCTCTGCAGATTCCTCAGCCCTGCTGTGCTTTCCACGCTCCTGCCAGCTGTCTCCAGACCCCAGAAAGAATTCCATCGGCTCCCTTGGAAGGACGGCAGCTGCAGCTCAAGGGCCTGCAGTGGCCCACAGAGTGGCTGCTTCCTCGGACACCAGCCAAAGGCACAGGGCGGGTAGGCGCCCTCTGCCAGGAAAGGGTTGGGGGTGAGGGCTCTTCAAAGCCTGAGACCTACATTCTCAGGTAGGGGGTGGGGAAGTCATGAGCAGGGGAAAAGCATGCATTTTCCTAACTATAAAAGAATCACAAACCTGGGCTACCTGACAAAGTCTACATTTGGGATATGAAACTAGACGGGAAAATAAAACTACTTTTTTTCTCTTTTAAGCTGAAAATTAGTACAAACTACAGCCATATACAACATCTCAAAAACAATAATTGAGGGAAAGAAGCAAGGCTAAGTCGTAAATATGGAATGATCTCATTCATACAACATTCAAAGCCAGGCAAAAATTAATTATAGTGTTCTGGCATCTAGAGGTAGAACAGGAAGGAAAACCAAGGGAATGATTATCAGAAAAGTCGGGGGCTGTGTCTGGGGAGGGGCACCTGGTAGGGGAAGCTTCTCGAAAGCTACAAACACTCTAGTCTTTTACCTGGGGAGAGGGGGGTCAAGTTACATGAGTGTTTGCTTTAAATTATTCTTTAAACTGTACTTATAGATTTACTGTACTTTTTTGTATGTATCTCATAAAACTTAAAAATTAAAAAACAGAACTGCATGCCAGTATACAAAAATGATATGTCAAATATTATTACAACCATGTACAAATATGCACACAAAAAACAAACCAAGTGAAAATAAACAGCAAGGTTTGTGTTATGGGATTATAGGTAATTTTTCTCCTTTAATTTTTCAAAATTTCTATATAATATTATGTTGATTTTATAATGAAAAACCAATATGGTAATTTAAAACCACATACATATGTTTGTATTGTTTGAAAAACATTTGAAATGAGGTAAAAAAAAAAAACTTTCCGCTCTTCTTTTTAGAAAGTGTTGCCTTCATTCTGCCACCTTCTGGAAGATTTCCTAGAAAGACTGGGCTTTAGGACAAAGCCAGTCTCCTTCCTTATTTCAACTCAAATAAATTTCAGAAGGGCAAGGATTTTTTTTTTCTCTGTGATGTAAGACTCCTGTTAAAACGTGCTTCCAGCTCTCTCTCCCAAATGCAATGTTTTTATCTGCCATTAGTTTTACACCAATAATGCCTCTGCCCAATCAGTGACATCCCCTGTCCTGTGCCTACTTCTGCCAGCTGCCTTTTCAAGACCTGGCTTGTTTCTATCACTGAGGCAAACAGGAATGAAATTCCTGGAGCTTGAGAAGCAAATCTCATCAGTGCTCGTGGAAATACATGACTAATGGAACCCAGTTTTAGGGAGATGGGCATCAGCAGGTGAGCCGCTGTAGGCTCGATCATCCCCTTGCCAGAGACAAACTCACAGGTGAGACAGCCAGGTTCATGCGGGAAGCACTGCGACCACTAGGAGTGACAGGCCAAGCGGGCACCCAGCAGGCTTAAAGAAAGGACTGTGGGTGAAAATGACGAGCTGCCCTTGACTGGGGCAATTCTGTCACTAGCCTGATGGCGTCTGAATTCCGGAGGCCTGTTTTAGAGAGTAGTGAACAGGAGGACGTGAAGTTGCAAAGGATGTAAGTGGAGTATGAGGAGGAGATGGAGTGGACAGTGGGGTAAGGCAACATCATGAGCACTGAACTTAGCTTTGCCCCTTTAGCTGTGTGGCTGTGGGCACAACCTTAACTGCTCTAAGCCCATCTTCTCAGCAGCCAAGTGGGCACCACTAGCATATCCTTGCCTTTAAGCTCTTTAAGTGTCGGCTCACACACAGTTTCATATAAACCTTACAACAACCTTATGAGGTAATTAGACATTATTATCCCCCTGTCGTGGATGAGGAAACTGTGGGTTGGAATTCATAGCTATTAGAATGGAACTCCTTGAGGGCAAAGCCTTATTTCATCTTTCTAAGGGCTTGGCATGTAGAGGGGACTCCTGAAATGCTGGCTGAAGGGAGGAAGGAAGGTTTATCAAAAGAGGTAAAGGTGTGAAAGCACTTTGCACACAAAGTGTCAGCCTCAGTAACCAATTATTAGTGATGGCAAGGAAGCCATCTAAAGAGTCCTGTGCTGGTCCAGGGGGTGTTTGGTGCAAAGCCTGGGACAGAGGAACAAAGGAGGCATTCTCTGGGATGAAAAAAGACAGAAGGCAGAAGTAAGCAAGGGTGGGCTGGGAACGGCAAGCAGACTAATGGCCTCAGGGCCAAGAGGTTAGACTGAGATGAGCAAGCAGCTTGCAGAGCCAGTGTGTGAAGTCAAGCAGAGCAAGAGGCTCAGCCTTCTGAGTGAGACCCTGGGGCCCGTGGAGCATGCGGAGTGGGGTTCTGTGTGGTTAGGGGATGAAACGTGATTTGGGGGCTGGTCTTCCCGCTCCTGTACCTGGCACGGGTTGACTGGAGGCTGGGAGAGCAGTGGCTGCAGTAACCCAGGCATGAGGATGTACTTGGGTTAATTAGGTGGTGCCCACAGAACAGAAAAGGGCAGAATGGAGCTGAGAAAGGACTGAATGCCAAAGCTTCTCTGGAGGAAAATGAAGACAGACTGGGGACAACAGTCAGAATGGCAGCATGGGCAAACAGGGCAGAACGAAGAGCTGGTGCGGACAGATGGAGACCAGCTGTCAGGGCACGCCTGTGGTCTGTGGAAACCCTATCATAAAACTGATTGCAGCTTCTCTCCAGGAATCCTTTAGAATGGTCAGGAGATGGTAACTGACCCAATCGGCCAAGGTAAGGAGGTAAGAGAACAGGTACGGAGTGCTACTATGTGTCAGGGTCTATGAGGGCATTTACACGTGGCATTTACTAGAAACCATCGCAGAGTTGCCTTTGGAGGTGATAATGCTATCTCCACTTGACAGATGGAGGTGATGACACCCCAAGGTCATACAGCTTTATGGAAAAGAATAGAAGTAAGGGTAATTCTAAATACCAAATAATATCAGATCAGAAGGTCTGGACCATGCTAATAGGTTAATATTTTGATTTACTCATGTGATGAACATTTAGGAAACATTTCAAACAAAATACTCAAGCACTGTCCATTCTACCTACTAAATCTGCTTATCTGTCTCCTTTTCTCCAAACCTCGGCTCTGTTCAGGTCCATATTATCTACCTGAACTATGATATCACTATTACTTGGGTACTTCTAATTGGTCTCCCTGCCTTCACATTGTTAGCTGTTGAGATTGCCAAAATGCAAATTGGATCACAGAGGCAGGCTTAGCACTCACTACGTGGTAGGATACTAAGTGCCAGAAGCCTCACCAACCCCTCAGGAGCTCACAAGTTTGAAGTAGAAAGAAATGCGTAAATAAAAATTTCAGTATGAGAGAAGAGAAGGGCTGTGTCAGTACCAGAAGGGGCAGGAAGCACTAAACACTGACGGGGACAGAGGACTGCTTCTCAGAGGAAGTGCCCTTGAGGTGTCTTGATGGTTGCTTAGGAGCTTGCTAGGGAGTGGGGGAGGAGCCAAACAAGAGAACTGCAGACAGAAGCCAGCAGTGTGATCCAGCTCACAGCATTTAGGATGGCTGGTGTATCTGATGCAGACTCAGGGGTCAAGTCACCCAAGGTCTGGCAGGACATGCTGAGAGAGTGAACCAGGGGCTGAGTGCAGTGGGCAGGCTTGCTGGTATGGCAAGCAAAGAAGTGACCTCATTAGATTTGCATTTTAGGTAAAAAAAAAAAAAAGAGTTATAAAGTATGAGAATAAAACAAAGACATGTTTATAAATTTTAGATCAGTTAAGCTTTTCTTAGCATAATCCAAAGCCAGAAATCATAAAAGATAAGATTGATTTAGATAAGACTATAACAATGAAAAACTGTGATATATCAAAAGATACCACAAACTACTTTTAATAAAGACAAGTAAAAATGGGTTATGACATGTTTGCAACATATAAACCAAGGATTAATATCTGTAATATAAAAATGCGCTTATAAATCTTAAGAGAAAGACAAATAACTACTTCAATAGAAAAAAATTGGCAAAGAATACAAACAGGCAACCCACAGATTTGGAGTGGGGAGGTAAAAATAGCTAATAAGCAAATGAAAAGAAGTTCATCTTTATTAATGATCAAAGAAATGCAAAAGAAAACAATGAAATTACATTTTTCACCTATCATAATGGCACAGACGAAAGGGAACAAACAATGCCAAGAGCAAGTGAGAAAAGCTTGTACTTATACCCTGCTGGCAGGAGTTCAAATTGGTACATTACCAGAAGGAAATCTGAAAATCTATATCAAGACTTAAAATGTGCATTCACATCTGAGAGTTTCTCCTAAGGAAATAATTGGACCGTCGCACAAAAATGTTACCATGAGCGTCTTTTGTTGCGTTGTTGTTTATAATAGCAAATATTTTGAAAACAAGTTTAAGGTCTGTCAATATGAGGACTGTTTAAATAAATAATGATATATTCATACAGAAGAAGGCCACGCAGCCATTAAAAAGGATGCTGAAAATCTCTAAGTACTGACATGGGAGGTTATCTATAATACGGTTGTAAGAAAAGAAAGCAGGTTACAGAACAGGCCCCATGATATGCTATCTACTTGTGTATTTACATATATTCATGAATGTGTGTGTGTGTGTGTGTGTGTGTGTGTGTATGCATGTGTGTATGTGTGTGTGTATATATATCTATCTCCTTTAAATATAAATGAGCTTTTTTGCATAAAACACTGGGCAGGCTATTCACTAAACTATTATGCAGTTGTCTCAAAAAAGGAATCACAGCAAGACTCAATCTCTATATTATTTAATTGTAAAGATTCATAATAAGCTGGCTGTGGAATCAACAGCAGTGCTGGTCAAGGGGGCAGTAGCAGCAGAGTAGACCCTGAGGACGTCTGTGCCAGGACAGGCAATTCTCTAGCAGGCTAACATCTCCGTCACTAATCTGTACATCTAATGGCCTACTGGATCCTCCACTTTGACGTCGCACTGGCCCTTCAAACTCATCACATCTAAAACGAAGCTCAGTAAGCTCTGTCTCCACCAGAGCAAGACTCTTTCACTGAGTCCCCACCCCCCCCAGTGAAAGACACCCTACCACCCATCCAGGGAAGAAGCCCGCACCAGGGGCATCATCTTCATTGAGGAGAGCAAATGACAGGGCCACCTTCCCAGGCAATAGCGATGGTCCCCTTCCTCCATCTGTTCAGTGGGACCCCAGAGAAGAGAGTATTTTCTCAAATGGCTGCAAATAGGAGCAGAACACCCTGTTTAACACGGCCCATCTGACTGTCGCTTTCCTTAAATGAATGGTTGGAGAGATGGAGCAATTGACTGGGGTTCAAAGGTTTTTTTTCTGGCAGTTGAGTCTGAAAAAGTGGAGATACCTTTATTCACTTAAACAAAAAGGTAATGAGCCTTTCCTTGGAGCCCTTGCTGGGTTGTGGAGCACCTGCTGAGTAACTGCCAAAAAAAGAGATGAGTAAGTCTTCATCTCTTGAAAACAAGTAAATGGGAGTAATGGAAAGTCTGACTGTCTGCCCATCTAATTAATTCAGCCTGAATGCGGGCATTTCCTCTTCACCTGCTCCTGCTAGAGGAGAGGTGGAGTTGGAATTGATGACAGATACCTAATTACTTTTATAAATACAATTTATTCCCTTCTACGTCCCAGATAGGCTGGCCAGATTCCCTGGGTTCCCAAGCCTTAGAAGCCTACTACCCTGAATGCTCAGCCCAGGCCAAGGACCAATCCCTGAAGGCAAGTCTAAAGACTAGAGTCTAACACGCTGAGATTCCGGGTCAAGGCGCTGGCACCAGACAAGCCCGGATGGTGCCCCAACTCTTCTGAGGCTCAGAGTCAGACCCCAGACTCCGTATCAGGTCCCTGGTTCTCCATACCCAAGACCTATTGTAAAGGACCTACTGTCTACCTCATCCCCAGCAGGCTGGCACACCTTTAGTGGGATCGTCGAGCCCTGCCCATCTGTGTCTAAGGCCCCTTCACCTGTCGGCACACCCTCCTGACACCAACTGCCTCTTCTTACCACTTGTGCCCACACTCCTGTCACTGTGCTCTAGCTGCCTGTTTGCTGCCAGATGACTGCCTGGCTTCCCTGCCAGCTGTGGTCTCTGCTGTCATGGGTGTTTGCCAAGTGGAATGAATTCCTCCAGTGTCTGTGACTAGTTGTCCCCTCGCCTCACCCATTCTGATGCTAGCCCTTCCCAATCTGCCTGATTCTGCTGTAGTTTATTGTGACTGAGTGCTTTTCTGAGAATTGGCAGAATGAGGCAGTTTACAAAATTAAAATATATTTATCTTATAATGCCCTCAAAACCATGATGAATTTAACAAAATATGTGCACAACTTGTATAATGAGAACTACACAACACTCGAGAGAAATTAGAGAAATAAAGAAAAAAATGTACAGTGTTCGTGGACTGGAAGGCAACATTGTTAAGATAGATGTCTACTCTTCCCAGTTTGATCCAAAGATTCAACACAACCTCTATCAAGAAGACATACAATACAATTAAAAAAATAAGCAAAAGATTTGAAAAGACACTTCACAAAGAAGATTCAAATGGCAAATAAGCACATGAAAAGATACTCAGCATCATTAGCCATCATCAGTATGCTGATTAAAATGGCTAAACTTAAAAAGACTAATAATATCAAGATCAGCATGGATGTGAAACAACTGGAACTCTCATGCATTGCTGGTGGAAACGTAAAATAGTCTAACCGCTTTGGAAAATATTTTGGGAATTTCTGTAAAGTTAAATATAACATTTACCAAACAACTCCATAGTCCCACTAGGTAGATATTGTCAGAGAAATGAAAATATGTGCACACAAAGACATACTTGTAGCAACTTTTTTCATAATAGCCCCAAACTAGAAACAACCCAAGTGCCCACCAACAGGTGAATGAATAAACAAATTGTTAATACAATACTAAATCCAAACAAACAAGGGAATAATGCTCAGTAATAAAAAGCAAATAACTCCCAGGGAATGCGTAAAATTTTTGCAAATCATATATATGATAGGAAACATATATAAAGAACTCAGTTATAAAAAGACATATAACCCAATTTAAAAATGGGCAAAGGATCTGAACAGACATTTCTTCACAGATTTACAAATGGCCAATCAGACATGAAAAGATGTTCAACATCATTAGCCATCATCAGAGAGATGCAAATCAAAACTATAATGCAATACTACTTCATACCCACTAGGATGGTTATAATAGAAAGTCAGATAACAACAAGTGTTGACAAGGATGCGGAGAGAAACTGGAACCCTCATATACTGTAGCGGAAAAGCAAAATGGTGGAACCGCTTTAGAAGACACTGTGGTAGTTCCTCAAAAAGTTATAGAATTCCCATAGGAACCAGGAATCCCACTCTTAAATATATGCGCCAGAGAAATAAAAACATATGCCCACACAAAAACTTACACGTGACTGTTGGTAGCAGCATTATTTGTAATAGCCCAAAATAGAAACAACCCACATGTCCAACAACTGGTGAACAGATAAACAATATAAGGCATATCCATACAATGGAATATTATTCAGCAATAAAAAGTACTGATTCATGCTGGAAGCTAGTCACAGAGGATACGTATTGAAACCATTTATAGCTTATGGGCCGTACAAAAACAGGCAATGAGCCTGGATTTGGGCCACAGGCCATCATTTGCATGACGGATCTATAGCTAGGGCAGAGTTTCTCAGTCTTGGCATGACAGAAAAATTTGGCTGGTTAATTCTTTGTTGTATGGAGCAATCCTGTGCATTTAAGGGTGTTTAGCAATATTCTTGGTCTCTATCCACTAAATGCCAGTAACACCCGTTCAGTTGTGACAACAAAAGTGTCTCAGACATTACCATATGTCCCCTGAGGGGCAAACTCGCCTCTGGTAGAGCGATGCTGAACTATAGTGAGAGCAGATCACTGGTTGTGGGGAGAATGGGCTGAATAGGAAAAGGCACAGGAGCAGTGTGTATGTGTGTGTGTAGGGGCGGGGGGTAATAGAAATATTCTATAGCTTCATTGTAGTGGTGATTATTCAGGTTTATAAGTACGTAAGCACTCTGAAATGCCCATGAAAATGGTTGTGTCTACTCTATGAAAATTATACCTCAACAAAGCTGACTTAAAAACAACAACAACAAAAAATATTTAAAAGGATTTCCAAGGAGAAGTCAGAAAAAGAAGAGCTACAACTAGTAGGAATTACATTTAGTGCTAACCTGGGCAGTCCAAGCAGGGGGCGGCTTGTAAAGGAAAGAACACTCTTCTTTTTGGATAAAAGGGAGGCTGATTTGCCCACCAGGAAAAGCCTATTGGACCCCAAATAATTCATTGCTCCCCTCCACCAACCAAATACCCGAAGAAGGTTTCAATCAGAATGTTTTAGAGAAGGCAGGTCTGCTCTCTGTGTAGATAATTCTAGAAAGAATTTACTGGATTACTCTTTCAGGAAAATCAGAAACATGACAGATATATTTGACTGCAGTTTTGCAGATGGTGCAGAAATATTTTTTCCAATGGCTATTTCTAATATAGAGCAAACATCAATAAAAAGCTGAGGAAATACTATTAAATTTTAACTCAATGTGGAATGTTAAAGTGATGTAGTCCAATTATAAATTTACATCTAGTGATCTAACCTACACTATAAAGAGAATGCAAATATGTCCTGTACATTTTTTAACTAGTAATGGTAATGAAGGTGTCTAAATATTATTCCTCCACATAGGCCACCCCAACCCTAGCCAACGCCTAAGCCAAATTTATGCTCCCTGATCTCCTCTCCCCTCAGCCTAGTATTCCAAAATTGAGGAACATGTACAGGTGACTTTAGGACATACACGTATTCAGACATAAATGACGACTTATGAGTGGGAAGGTGGTTCTTTTTTCAGTTCTCTTTCTATACTTCTGATTAAGTCAAGGAAAGCATCTCAGTTGACAGGCATGTACCTTCTAAAATGTGGCACTTGCTAATTTCTCTTTTTAACAAAGGGAAGAGTCAGGTTTAGTTTGTTACTGGATTTAATAACACTAGCTTTCACTGTATTTATTTTTCTAGTTATTCACTTATGGCAAATATTTCCACTTATGGTGTTGATATGTTTCTTTCAAAACTTTAAGTAAAAAAGGCAAACCTGTTAAATAAAAATATAAAGCATCAATCATATATGGTACTACAATATGAATAATGAAAGGAAGGTATATGTAAATGACTCAGGTGGGTAGACAATACTCTCAACCAAGCATTACCACACTTATTCTGAAAAAGTTTTATTGTCTGTGGACCACATTCGGGCTCCATCACATATTCTTTTTTCTTTTAAGTAATCCCTTAAAATTGCAAACATCATTCTTAGCTCACCAAGCTGGACAAAACCTCCCCAGTCATGGTTTGATAATCTGTATCCTAGGAGCTCTGCTATCTAGTGAGATAGCCACGAGTCACGTGTGGCTATAAAACATTTGAAACGTGGCTGGTATGACTGAGGAACTGAAATTTTAATTGCATTTCTTTTTAAGTGGCTAAGACAATATATAGTGCAGCTCTAGCCAATGGTTAAGGACAGTATAATTATTTCATATGAGGCTTAAAAGACAACGTCAGTGGAAAGATAACTGCCTCTCAAACTTCTTTTGACTTTCCCTGACTCTACCAATTCATCAAGAGTTGTTAATAAATTACATTTTGATGGCAAGTCACAGTCATTATAATCAGGAAAAAAGCAGGGATGCCTTCCTTAATCACAATTATTAAATGATGTTTTCAATTTCCTAAAAAATGTAATAAAAAAATTAAACCCTCATGACAAACATGGAAAAAAAGAGAAATCATGTTATGATTGTATACCTAGAAAACCTAAGAACATTGGTAAGATAACAAATTATAAGATAAATGTAATAAAATCAGTGTTTTTTTTCTATTCTAGCAGCCAACCAGCTAGAAATAAAAAAAAAAAGTTGCACTTACAATAGTGAAAAATACTGCAAAACACTTAAGCATAAAGAATAAAACATGGAGAATGGTCCAGAAAAGGCGAATCTAAATGTAAACCATTTTCTCGATTTTAATCTTTTTCTGTCTAGTGGTTTCCCAGGGCTTGGGGTGAGAAGGGGAGTACTGTAAATGGCCTGGAGATTTCTTTTCAGGTGATAAAAATTTTATAAAATTAAATCACATGATGGTTGCAATTTATCTATACAAATAATCAGAGAATTGTACACTTAAAATGGGTGGATTTTATTGTATGTAAATTATACCTCAATACAGCGTCACACACTCACATACACACACGAAGAGCTAAACAAAATGAAACAAGTACATTCTTAGATGGGAAAAGCTAATACTGTAAAATGTCAACTCTTCTAAAATTAATAATACAAATGTAATACAATTCCCAATGGGTTTATTTTGAAATGGATAATAATCGAATTGAGAAGAATCAGGAATATTATGAAAAAGAATGCCATTGAGGCGGAAAAGGGCTTCCGTAGCAACACTGAAAGATGCCACATGAAAGTCCTGTAATTAAAACTGTATGACATCAGCATATGACTAGACAAACAGAGGAGTGCAGCAGAACAAGGTGCTTGGTAGCAGATTTCAGTTAAATCCAACAAAAGTGATATTTCAGTTTGGCAGGGGAAACATGAGTTACTTAATAGGTGGAGCTGGCATCCTTGGCTATCTGTCTGGAAGAAATTAAGTTGGCTTCCTACCGTACAGCATATACCAATATCTGTACTCTATCTGAAATTTATTTAAATATAAAACATAAAACAATAAAAATGTTAGAAGAAAGCCCAGGAAACTACATGTACAGCCTAGGAACAGGGGAGAACTTTTAGCTCAGTCTGGAAACCCAGAGCCATAAAAGAAAAGTCACATTTCTGACTTTATAAACATTTTTTTTAATTTGGCAAAGTAAATGATAGCATAGAAATAAGTCAATAGATAAACAATAAATAGTCTGGGAAAACACATGCAATGCATATGACATCTATGAGCTCTTACAAATAGGAGAAATAAAACCACAAGAAAGATGGGCACAAGATATGAATAAGTGATACACGGAAGAGCAAATCTAAATGGCCAATGACATATGAGATGTTCAGCCACTTCATGCCACACTTCACCATATTATTCAGTATGAATAAGTATGAATCACTTCACCATTTGCAACAATATGGGTGGACCCAGAGGTTACTATGCTGAGTGAAATAAGTCAGACAGAGAAAGATAAATACCATATGATTTCACTTATATGTGGAATCTAAGGAACAAAAAGAACAAACTAATCACAAGCAGACTCACGAATATAGTGGACAATTTGGTGACGGATGGGGGTGGGGTTGCAGGGCTGGGAGAATGGGGTGAAGGGTTAAAGAAGTACAAATTAGTAGTTGATAGATGGTCATGAGGATGGGGAGTATGGCATAGGGAATGCAGTTAGCATTAACTTGTTGGCTGGGTGGAAAACCAGAGGAGAGAAGGAGCAATTAGGGGGACTGTTTTATAAACTATATAAAAGTCTAACCAATGCACTGTATACTTGCAACTAATTTAAATAAACAAACAAACAAACAAACAAACAAATAAATAAATAAGAATGAATCACTTCACATCCACTGGACTGGCAAAAATTCCAGGTTGATACCTGACACTGACAGAACTTTGGCGAGGAGGGGTGCAGGTTGGGAGTGGTCGTGATGGTGATGCTGATGGAAATGTGAATTATGACATGCTTTTGGAAAACAGTCTAAAAAGACCTCTTAAAATTGTAAAAAGATCTCAAGTCAACCACTCCACTCCTAGGACTCTTATTCATAGAAATAAAAGCATGGGAACATAAGGGGACATGAACAGAGGGGTCCACTGCAGCACTGTTAGTAGGGCAAAACCCAAAAAGCTAGAAACATATTGAATGCCTATCAATAGGTAATAATAGAAAATCTTGTATTATCTAATGGAAAACTGTTTCTCTACTTAAAACACTTCTGACACTAACTTCCCCCAGGCCCAGTCACATAAGACTAGGAGAACTAGTGAGTTTGTGCAAATCCATGCAGATAAAGACAAGGTCTCCTCATGTCCACCCTCTCAGGCCCCCTCTTTGTTACACACCTGAGCATACAGACAGCGAAAGGGGAAAAGCAGGAAGAAGGTAGAAGCGTGGGGGTGGGCGTGTGCTCAGTTGTCACAACCTGCTTCAGTCTGTCCCCTCCCCCTGCTGCCCAAGCTCCCTCCTCCAACACCAGCCAACCCAACCCATCCTTGGCCCTATCCTGCAGTTTCACACCCAACCCTCTGCCTGAATACCATCTTCCCCCAATCCTGCCCTAACATGTTGTCAGGGAAAACCTTTGATGTACCTTATGGCCAGGATTATTCTCTCAGCCCTGGGCCCTGCTCCACTTGAGTTATACTCTGCCACTTCATGGATGGTTAGTGACACAGTCGTCAAGGCTAGTGCCTCCCTCCACCTTTTCCTTCCCACAGGACTAACATGGTGCCTAGCTAGTGGCAGATGCTCAGAGAATGTTAATCATCTTCCCTTTTAATCATACTCAAATGATCCCACTTCTGGATTTTTACCTGCTCTGGATAGAAAGACATCTATCTAGATGCTGACAGAATGATCTCTGTCTGCCCTTTCAGACTGGGGCCCAAGGAGTGTGGCATGAAGTGAGCCTTGGGGCAAACAGGGCACCTCCTCTTGGGATACTTTAGTAGGATTAAACATTTCAACTGTACATTAATTTCCAAATTTTTAAACAACTTTATATCAACACAAGAAAAGGGATATTGTGAATTGGAGTACAGACATTGCATTAACTTTTTAAAATTAAAAAATGAGGCTTCAACAGTCACAAAAGGCCACATATGATTCCATTTGTATGAAATGTCCAAAACAGGCAAGTCTATAGAGAGAGAGAGTATATTACTTGTTGCCAGGACTGGAGGGAGAGGGGTTTGGGGGAGGGGAGAAGGTGGGGAAAGGGGACTGACTGTTAATGGGTAAAGAGTTTCTTTTAGGGGTGATGAAAACTATCTAAAGTCAAGAGTATGTCAATGTTTGCACAGTGACACTAAAAACCGCTGAATTGTACACAAGGGTGAACCTTATGATATGTAAATTATATTTTAATAGTTATTAATAAGGCTTCAAAGGTATTTCAAATTTGCATCAGGATACCTCAGGCTCAGCCCACAGAGCAAGTCTTAAGAAGCAGTAACAGGAAAAAAAAAAACGGAAACTCCAGCTGGTCCACAAGTCAAGAGATAAGTTCCCAGAAAGGCATCTGGGGTAGAGGTCCAAGGGATGGTGTCACTGTCCCCACAGCTCCTGGCTAGCAGCTGAACTGAACCAGTGTAAACGGGAGTGGGGTGCCAAAAGCCTGGAACCGTTTCTGGAGGTGGATTTGTAAAAATTATGTGAGTATATGAACAGGGGTTTGATGGAACAAGCAAAAATTACATTAGCTGTATTAGCAAACAGTCTATAGGTGCTTTTATAATTGATTAAATATTAGAATATAATATTTATATATTTTAAAGTGAAAAATTAAGTCCCATATTATAAAAGATAGGAATTATCAAAGTGGTGATGGGATGCAGAGTTCAAGCAGTAAATCTGGGTTTTAAAGCAATGATAAATCTGATCTCACTCACCTGTTTGTATGAGGGCCAATACCAAACATGGCAGGACACGTGACAGGAAAAATCTTTCTCAGAAACAACTTGGTCTCATAGGAAAAAGCAGCCAATTTAGGAATTCACGACAGCCTTGTCCCGCTCTTTGGGTGGCACAGGCTTCATTATCATCATCCTATAATTATGCCTTAATCTCGGCCTTGACCAGCACCAGCCACGTTTATCATTGCCATCTCTCCCGGGATGAAGCCCAGCCATGGAGATGAGATGGCTTGGCCTTATATCCACAGTCTGAAGGATATTGCTCATATCTTTGTGCCTCATCTGTATTGTTTTTCAGTAGTAGCAGAGCTTTTTTCCATTAGCATTGCAAAAATCCTGTCCATTTCAGGTGTTTTTAGTAACCCACAAAAAATATGCTAGATAGAATTCAAATTCCCAATGAAGAAATCTGAACTTTGTGATTCCAAACTGCTACTTATTTAGGCCATAGAAGTCATACAATTCAAAATTGCTATTTGACCCAATACAAGAAATACAAAATAGTCAACAGAATAAAAATCACTTGTTAATCTTGTTCAAGGCTGACAAGACATCTCTGGGATGAACTCTGGACCCATGTTGTTATTATACTCTGAATCTCATCTTTCCTTTATGAAAGATGAGTAAGGAAATTGCTGTAGCAAGACTAAGGCTGAAGCACCATCACTTAAAAATGTTTATTTCAGCTACCGTGGAGTCAGACACAGCTCAAAGTTCTATTTCTTGCTGAAGAATAAGAGTTTAAAACCAGTCTCTGATCAAGACACTTATTTTACCAGGTTTCTAAAAATAACATAATCTAGTTTAATAGTTTAATCATTACATACCTCTGAGTATCTTTTTTTAAAATTTCACCATTAATCTTACTATTTAGCATCGTCTACTAAAACATCATCTACTAAAACACAACACATGTGTACCTTTCAGTAATTCCATTCCTAAGTACATACCCAACAGAAACACACATATGCTCACCAAAAGACATATACTAGAATGTTCACATTTGCTCTGTTCATGACAGGCCCAAACTGGAAACTATCCAAATATCTGTTTACAACATAATGGATAAATCGTAGTACATTTACACAATGAAATGCTATACAGCAATGAAAACAAGCAAATGAAATGCAACAAACATAAAGGTGAGCCACTCATGAAAGAGTACGCACTCTATAATTCCATTTGTATGAAGTTCAAAAATAAATAAATAAAGCTGAACCATGCTGTAAGAAGTCAGAATGGTGGTTAATGACCTTAGAGGAAGAGTAATGACTGGGAAGGGATTTACGAGGACTTTTGGGTATGGGTAATCTGTTTCTTGATCTGGTGCTGATCACATAGATATGTTTAGTTTGTGAAAATTCATTAAGCTATATATTTATGATTTGTATTATTTTCTGTATATGTTATACTTCACTAAAAAGTTTAAACAGTAAAACTATTTTTAAAACACACCCTCACCCACCTGCCCCCAAAAGTCACCACTTTATGTTTGTGTATTGCCCACATACTTGGCAGCATAGCAAACTTAAAACAACCCAAGCAACTACATTAAAGCGGAGTTTCACGTGTGGTGGAAACCGAAGGAAAAAGATATGAAATGAAAAAACTGGGAGCTTTGTTTGAATTCTTGTAACAGAACGAACATATTGATCCATAACAACAGGACGGGTTGAAGTGATAAAAATAAGAAAGGAGGCGACTTCTTTACCAATAGTGGATCATGCGCTGCAGAAGGACAAAGGAAAGGACAGGACCAGACAAAAGCTGGAAGAATAAAGACCCAAGGCCTGAGAAATCAGAGCGAGGCCCTGGCAGATTTGAAATCAACAGAGGGGCTGCTGTTAATGGACACTGAAGTGACACAAAGAGGGTGTGACTAAGTACTGGGTCCTTCTAAAGTGTGGGAGACACAATTCACAAGTAGTTGAGGCAGTGACAGACCCAAAAAACTTTGCTGATTCAATGAAAGTGGACAGATGCTGGGGGGCGGAAAGTGACACAATGCTTAGCTCAGAATGCAGATAGTCTCTTTTCTTCAAGAGAATCTGGTCATTCATTACACCTCACCCTCACTTGGGCCAAATAATTTTAAATTTAAATGGAAGCCAGAGGTCTTAATGGCTGGAAAATCTTGTAATATATCACCTAAATCATTTGGTTGCTCATTCTTTCAGGATTACTGAATCCGTTGGAGCAATATTTTGAGTTAGAATCTACCATGGATGAAAAAAGAGGTCCAGATTATATTTTAAACAAAGCTAGGAGCACTGTTTTGTAATGGGATAATCTATTGCTAAATTCTTTAATTTATCGCAAACTTTACACCCAACATGTAAGCTGCTTAGCTTGCAGTCGTGTTTAAAAGCATGGACCCTGCAATGGTTAGTTTTTTACCCAGTCATTCAATCAAACACTCATCTACATGTGTTGCTATGACGGTATTTTGTAGATGTGGTTAATATCTACAATTAGTTGACCTTAAGTACGGAGATTTCCCTTGATAATGTGGTGGGCCTCAGATACAGTTGAAATGCTTTAAGAGAAAAGCTGAGGTTTCCCTGGGAAGGAAGAAATTTTTCCTTAAGTCCACACCATCAGTTTGGCCTGAGTGTCTCCAGCCTGCTGACCTGCCTACACATATCAGACCTGCCTGCCCCACAATCACATAAGCCAGTCTTTACTGGTTCTGTTTCTCTGGAGAACCCCAGCTTACAAGACTCTAGGCAACTCCCTGGGTTTGAGGCTTGGCTCTGCCATTTCTCTCGGTGGGTGATTTCTGCATATCTGTTTTTTCATCTATAAAATGGGCATAATACTAGTACTTAAACTCACAGGAACCCTTAGCACAGAGTGCTTTGAAAGTATTTGTTACAGAAGTAATTCAGTGGTGATGAGTTTACTTCTCAGCTAGAAAACTTTATATTTTTATACCCAACATTGTGCCATTAACCAAACATGATTGCTCTTCTCCACACCAAGAACAGAACAGCCTTGAAACAGCACCTCACCAGCCACAGGTGCCTGATTGTTGCTTTAGAAGGTGCAGGAGCAGGGAGAGACACCAGGCCAGCTCTACACATAGGGATGATTTAGCAAAGTTGGGATCAGAGCACCTCTGGAACATTCTCAACTCTAAGTTCTCAGCTGCTGAAAACAGCTGTGCTGAAAGAAGCTCAGACTCAGCATAGAGCTATTCCTACCATTTGCAAGGGTGGGAGCTTCAGAAAGGGTCCTAATCAATCCCACTGCTTATACTCACAGCGGCCTGCCAAAGGATGAAAGATTAAATGGGGAATATCCAAATGTTGTCTTCGTGGGCACACAATCTGAGAGAAAGAGTATGATGATGGCACTGATGGTGCTAACGAAAATTTATTGGGCACTTACTAAGTACCAGACACTGCTCTCAGTGCTATACATACATTAACTTATGTGATCGCCATTATACAGGCAAAAAAACTGAGTCCTTAGCAGATACAGACAAAAAAATAACTGAGTCCCTAAGAGAACAGTAACTTGACTAAAAAGATAAAGTGGCAGAATTGGGATTTGACCCCAGGTTTTCCGGTTCAGGCACACACTCTCCCTCCTGTGCACATTGTCTCTGAGCCTGGCTGTGGTTGGGGCGGGGGAGGGTCCCCACAAACATCTTTTGTACACCTAGCTGAGGTCTCCAGGCTCAGGGTTATAAATGGCTCTCCAAAATTCTGGGGACAGGCCACGGGGCCCTGTCTCCCAGGTATTGTCACGGGAGGTGGGAGGGGAATGCTGCTTTCTCTCCAGCTTTGCTGTAGAAATGGGCTGGTCAAATTGGCATTCCTCATCTACAGACTCCCCATCATGAGGAAAAGGCTAGGTTGGATGTGTGCCTTAATAGGATTACACCTTTAAAGAAATCCATAAAATTCCTTCAAAAAGAATAAACCAAGAAAATATCCCCTCCTGAAACCTTTCCTCTTGGGTAATGACATAAAACACATTTCTCATTGAAGCTCTTCTACAAGAAAAAATCTTCAGTCTCAGATTTCTGGTTTTCTAGTATTGGGATTCCTGGTTACTCTGGAGATAGGTAGATCTATTAATTTAGTTAAAAACACCTAATGAGTACCATTGCAGCTAGTCCTTCCAGACTACTTTCATGAATTCTTTCACCCCTCAAAGCATCACCTTTTAAAGCCTACTGCTGCTGTCCTGTAGCCACTCACATACACCCTCCACATGAGTCAATGATTACATCACAGCCCCTCATCTTATGCATCAACCTGATTAAGAAAATCCTGAGGTTTCAAATCTAGGTTAAGAGAGCCAAATGGTTCATCAATTAACTTAATGGCATACATAAGTCACATCGATTAGTTCTATGATGCTGTCATTTAGCCAAGCTTCCTCTACTCTTGGAAAATGCTTCTGCCTTGCTCTTTTTTATTTTAATCAATGACAATTTAAAATTATAAATCTTATGCTAAAATGTCACCTTTAATATCAGCTAAGCAATGACCAAAGAAAACCTGAAAAACAAATTTCTGGTTTTTGGCTGTCATTTCACAGGTCTGGACACTGCAACCTGACACGACAGGTACTCAGCAAGCAAGTCTAGGAGTGCATAGAAAGCTCTGTTGAATCCTTGGTGTTTTTTTTTTTTTTTTCTGTTTCCATTTCTGTTCATCTGTTTTCCCATGGGCAAGCGGCCACCTCCTATCACAGAGCTGTCCCCATCTTAGGTCAGCAGACAATACGGGCGAAATCTGCGAAGGACGGAGGTGCAAGCTTGGGTGTGGTCATTGGCAAAGAGAAGCGCTGCTTCCCTGGCTGCAGGCTCTGAAACCAGGGGCCACATCTTTGGCGGGTCATCTCCACCACCGCGCCTCTGGATTTTAACCACAATCCGCACTAGACCGGAATGCTCCCTCCACGAACACACAGCAGCCCTTCAATGTGGCCGCCTCCTCAGACAAAGCCAGCTAGCTGCTCAGGGAGACCGCTCCACACCGAGGCGACCTCCAGGTCGCCGCCGGGCCGCCACGGCGTCTCGGCTGCTGGTCAGCAGCGTAGGGCAGGCGGCGGGGATGGAGCCCAAAGGCACTAAAGCCAGGGGGCGGCGTCTGTCTAACCAGCCCCACAGTCTGGGAGACGCGCGACTCCCACCCAGGCATTAACAGCAGGGCTTGGTGCCCCAACACAAACCCCAACATAAGCACGTGCCCTGAGATTCCTCCGGGAGCATTTCTGCACCAGAAAACTGCACACGAGTTCTGGGGGCCCTCGTTAGTTGTTGCGCGGACACCAGTGCCGGCTATTGTTCTGGTCTCCCCGGCGGGAGACAGCCCCCATTCCACCTCCCCGGGCAGCTGGACCAAGCCTTTCAGCTCCGAGGGAAAAAAGGGTGTGCCTGCGGCGCTGCGGATCATCACAAAACCCTAAGATTCCCCACGGACTTGTGTCAAGCCGAGAGACAAAGCTCCTCTCGGGGAGAGCCCAGCCCGGTCCCAGATCCGCCATCCTGGGGTCTATCGCCGGGTCCGAGAGCCACGCCCAGCCGACCACCTGGACCTCCAGGCCCCACGCCTGGAGCGGAGGCTGCTCAGGCCCGAGACCCTCCGAGATCCAGCTGCCTGCCCCTCCTTTCCCGGGAGACCTCCCTTCCCCCCGAGACCTCCCTCCTCCGCGCGGCGCCAGTCTCCTCCTCCCTCGCGTCTACCCTCCTCAAACTAAGGCGGTCTCCACCCTCCAGCATCTCCCCTCGCCGCCTCATTCACCAGCCCCAGCCTCGCCTCTCGCCACCTGCACCAACCTCTTTTCCTCGGTTCTCAGACCCGCCCTCCGCCCCCTTCTCTTTCCTCCTCGAACCCGGGTCTCCACTTGCCCCTCCTTCCAGACCTAGGTCCCCACCCAGACTCCCCATCTCCCCAGCTTTCCCCATCTTTGCTCATTCCTTGGCCTCGTCTCCGCCTCTGCATCCTAGCTTCTCTCCAGCTCCAACTCTGCCTCCCACCCCAGGCCTGGGGCGTCGATGTCTCTTGCCCGCCACGATCGATGCTGCGGGCAGGGCTCCCTAGCTGGGCTCAAGCGAAAGGACCCAAATCCGCGCCCTCTCTGGGCGGGGCAGCGGCAGGCGGCCTTTGTGGTTCAGGCAGGTGCCTCGAGTCGTCCTCAGGCGACCGCTCCGTTAGCCCGCGGGTGAAATGGGCCGCCGGGTCCGGTCCCGGCTGGGCAAATCCCAGCCCGGGAGAGATGGGCAGAGGGTGTGTGTAGGGTGGGAGGTGGGGACAGCGTCGAGCTAGGGACTCGGACAGGACGGTCCCGCAGCCAGGAGTCCCCTCCCAGCCTTCCAGCCTTTCACTGCACCTCGCCCAGCGAGAGTGGGCGCCTTACTGTCTGCTTGGAGTGAAACCCCTTCAACCGAGCCGCCTCCTCACGCCGGTTTTTGCATTCCCATGAGCACACTTTAAACACCTACTGTGAGCGAGGCACTGTATGCGCTCTGTGGGCGTACAAAGAGGACCCGATTCAGGCCCCAATCTAGCCCAGATAGTCCCCCACAACCCCGAACCATCCTCCCGTCGCGTGCCCTGCAGCGAGGCCCCTAGGCGCACCCGAATCCCCGCCCTTTTGTGCGCCTCTCAGAGAAACAAGGCGGGAGATGGATGTTCCAGCCCGGGGAGAATAAGCCCGCCGCCTTCCCGCCATCCCCCATCACCCACTCTTCCAGGATGCTGCGGCTTCGAGGATCTGTCGGTGGGTCCGTGTCTCCTCGGTCTCGCCGCGGCGCGGGAGCTGCGGATGCTCGGGGCGGCGGCGGCTGCACGCGCGCTCGCTCGATCGCCGCCTTGGCGCGCCGGGCGCTGGAGTCCCAAGCCGCGAGAGGGGGAGGGGACGTAGGTTGGGGCTGGAGGCGGCCTCGGCCAATCACGGATCCGACGGCTCCTCCCCAGTGCCCCCCACCTCGCTCTAGCAGGTTAGGGGGAGGAAGGGACAGGCGGCGCCCTGCATCCTCCGCGTCGCGCGCGGCCGCAGCTTTGGGACTACAACTCCCGACAGGCCCTGCTACAGGGCCGGGGTCCGAGAGGGAACAGAGGGCGCGGCGGGTGAACCCGCCGACCCCCTCTTGGCCTTCTCAGCGTTCCTTTGGGTTTCCATGGTGACTCCCGATGCTTCACAAAGCCGTGGCGCTCTGACGCGCTGATGCCGGGGTCCCCAGGGAGGACTACGCGGCGGGTCCAGAGAACGCACTGCCTCCCCTCCCCCCGTAGGATCCCATCCGAAGGCCTGAAACAATGCCCCGGCCGCCTCTCCCCGGCTGTTGCGGGGTCTGCCCTTCGCTACAAGCCCGGCCAGACCCATGTCCCACCAAGACCCAGTCCGAAGCCTTCGAAGTGGGCGCTCAAAGCGGGATCCCTGGATGGAGAGGGCGGGGGCGGTTGTTATGGGGAAATGTTCTCATGTACCAAGTGGACGGCCACTCCCGGCCACCTAGGTTCGTATCTTCCCCATGTTGGGACTCGAACCCAAGTTCACTCACGGTGGCTTCTCCATCCAGAACTCTCAGGTCCAGCTGCCTGTCCAATTTCTGACACCCCCTTTCAGGGGATGGTGAAGCCTGTGGAAAAGTTCTGTAACTCAATTTAATTTGCTTCACCTTTTCCCCCACGTTTTAAATGCACATATAACTTAGCGAAAACAACAAATCTAAAAAAAAGAGAATTATCATGCCTTAGTACCACCTCTATCCCCTCTTAAGCCTTTACCATATATGTTATTTTATGTAGTTGTAATAACAGCTTAGGTACGGCTTAGCAATTTGCCTGTTTTCATTTAATGTCACTCCAAAGGTGCCGCTATCGATACGGTGTTACAATGCAGTATTGAATCTTTACCTCCAACCCGGTTCTGGTTCCCCAGGGGAACCCCAATGCACTGCTATAGAAGCCCCTCTATGCCGGGTCAGGGGAAGGGATGAAGGAAGGAGTCCCCTGGCTGCAGCTGCACAGCCAAGGTCCGGAGAGATGGTTCTCTCTGTGGGATATTTTCAAACAAAATGGTTTTCCACTACCCGCAATGGCCCCTCCTCCTGATCTTGGCAAAATCTACATGGGTGCCAGGCCCGCAGAGCCTGCCGAAGTGAGGTGTCCGTGGGCCACTTTTTCTGCTGTCCTTTGCTGTGGTCTTTCCTGGTTGGTATTTGGGAAGGCACTTCTGGATTCCCTCCATTGAGTTTCCACATTTCCTGAGAGGAAGGTTTACTTCTCTGCCGTTCCCCTACCTTCACTCAATTTTGAGCTTAATTAGGGAGCCCCCAAATGAGCCTAGGGCCTACCTACCCCACAGCATCCCTGAACCCAGGGGATCTCTGGGTGTGGCTGTGAAATCTTGGGGGAAGTGGCTCGTTCTTCCTCCACTGCTCTAGGTTGGGGCACTGCCCTATGATTGATTACCCCAGGTGTTAGTCAAGCTCTACGCTGACCCAGGAGGTTAGGCAAAATGGATTGAGCCTCCTGGAGGTACGGCAGAGCCCAGAGTCCGCTCACAGCCTCAGCTGCATGCATGAACACGTTCGATGCTCCACATTTTGCCTGAGGCGAGGGAGCCCTCTAGTGGCAGTTTTCTGCAATATTTAGTAGACTTCATATTTGGACTTTTGCTTCTTTGCTTTCTTCAGCCGACCTCCTCCGGTCAGAAAAGAGCTGCCCCAAAGTCATCTGCCGACCTAGGACAGTGATGAAAGTCTCACCCAAATCTGAGGTTGTAAATGTCTTCAGTAGTTGATTTTAGCTTTGTCTGTTTGTTTATAATTTAGGATCTCTCTCCTGAAAGTAGAAAGAACACAGGACTTGGAGTCATTCATCCCTAAATTGGAATCCTTGAACTACTTCGCAGATACTTGACCTTAGAGAGTTACATAATCCATCTGAGCTTTATCTCCCCCATAGAACATGGGGATCCTAATACATTCTTTTAAACTTGCTTTAATAAGTATATGAGGAAATGTGTATAAAGGGCATAGAATATTACCTGGCATATAGCATGCATTCAACAAATGTAGCTATTATTCATTTATTTAACAACAAATGGTTATTAACAGTGTGGGGGAGAGAAGAATATGACAATCCCATTACTACAACTATGAAAGACAATATGTTGTGACTTTTATTATAAAACTCCTATGACCAGTTTACATAAAGTGGGATAGGAATCAGACAAGAAAGAAATCAGTTCTGAGCAGATCATAAGGGAATGTAGGAGGAGAATTTGAGTTTCACATGGATATTGACTGCTGGATGGTTCTAAGCAGGGGTCTGAGAATCCAGGAGTAAATGTGTGTTGGAGGGAAGCTGAGAGTTGTTTGGAAGACAGCTGAGGATCCACCATGGTTTGAAAGTCAAGTCCATGAACGGGGGTGGTGGGAAGAGAAAGGAGAGAGTAAGGTAGGTTGGCATTAGGTTTGGACTTCACGAAGTTGAAGACTACTGGCTTTTGTGAGTAAATGTGTTTACAGTTCCACACTGCCTTAACAACAAACTTCTGAATAATGGCAAGTGAAGGTTACTGTAAATGGGGGAGGAAGGAAAGATTAGTAGGTGTTTTTAGATCATGTCATTTAATCCTTACCACTCCACATAGCAGGCAGCATTGCTCATTTCTACAGATGATGAGATGGGTCTTAGAGAGGTTGAGTGACTTGTCCTGAAAGTCACATGGCTATAAGTAGCAGAACCAGGGCTCCAAACCCCATCTGGCCAATGCAAAGCTGAGCCTTTTCTGCTCCAGCACGCCCTTCGCCACAAGTCCTCCAGAAGGCTGACAGACTGTGAGACCATAAATGACTCTCAAAGACAGCCTATGCCAAGTCTTTGGCACCCAGATGGTCCTTCCTCTGCACTTCAACCTGTTCTTCCTCGAGGTTCCCTCTGAGGAGCTTGAAGCCTACTTAGCCATTTAAAAAAATTGTGAGCCAGCAGTCAAATCTATTTATTCAGGTTGGTGCCATAGGGCAGGAGTCAACAAGGAGTCTGGAAGACTGGAGCGAGAGGGACGGTGGCAGAGCAGGGGAAGCGTTGGCTTCAGAAGCAGGCTGTTGTGAGCTAGAACCACACACAGACTGTGAGCCTCAGTTGCCTGCCTTGTCCATAACCTAGGTTCACAGTGCCCACCTCTCAAGGTCATTTTAAGGGTGGATGGCACAATGCCTGCAGCAGTAGACCCCCTCGATGTATGGTAATTATTATTACTGGGAAGATCGAGAAGGATGCTTGGTGAGCAGTTGCAGTACAGAGTGAAGGTAGAAGTCTGCTTGTAGTCTCAGCAGTAAGCAGATAATCCAGGGGAAGCTGGTTGGAGAGATATGGCCATGTTTGTAGATGAAGAGAAATGTTCCATGAAGATCAAGAAGCTGAATACTGAGGGGACATAGACCTGTAGAAGGATGGAAGAAGGTGAGTCCTGGGGAAAGGGAGAGGAGAAGAGAATTGAAACACAGGAGGAATTTACGGGTGTCTGGGAAGGAGACAATAGCAAAAATGGCAATGCATGGAGGACACCTCCCAGAATGACACCTGCTGGAGTCCCAGAGCCTGCACTGGGAGAGCCAGGCCATGCTCAGCACTGCACAGGGCTGCTTCCATCGCTCGCATTGTATATGCGCACCCACCTGCTCCTTGGGATTCCGAGAGAGGGGTGTTGGTGGCATTGTCAAGAGCTACTTGATTCCAAGGCCTTCTGGGATCTGGTCCCCACAAGTTTCCCCTGTGGGAACTTGACACCAGGCCAGACATACCAATGTGTAGCAGTGTGATAGGGAAGTCCCCCCTTGGGGAAGGCACTAAGTTCCCTGGACTCTCATTTACTCATCTGTAAAATGGGGTCAATCCCAACTGTCTGTCTACTTCCAGGAGTGCCACTGAGGATATGGGCAAAGCCATATCCTCAAAGAATTATAAAATGTCAGAGATGATGGTTGATGTCTAGTATAGCTCATAGATGAAATGGGTTTTTCTCCATTGGCTTCTTTTTCAGAAAAATTTAGAGGAAATTATTTTTGAAGTGCTTTGATCTTGGCAGAAAAGCACTGAATAAATTCGAGATGTCATGGTCCATTAGTTCCCCTGCTTTGGAACTGAGGGTGACCAATTTTGTTCAAAGGTGGTGACAACCTTTCAGTTGCTTGAAACCCCTGAGTTCCACCGAGTCCTAGCCCCCAAGACTGTTACTCTCTGAACCATTCTCACGTAACCATCCTGAAACAGGGCCTGGGGCGACTGGAGGGCCATCACCGTTTATGTGGCTGTGCTCCTTGCTTGGTACCAGGGCATCCATTCCTGGCAGTCATTCATGTGACTTGGATCTGCAGACTGTTTAAGCCCCGACTCTGCCACATGGCTACTCAGTGTCTCTGAAGCATTGCCACGATCGGAAAACCGTAATAATAGCAGCTACCATTTATGGGGTGCCAAGCACTTTCCTAGCGTTATCAAGTCCAATCCTCACAGTACCCCGGTGAGGACATTCTCTCATCCCCGTCTGCCAGATGCTATGGCTTGCCTGGGTCACTGAGCTACATTCAGAGTCGGGGTTCAAACTTGAGGGTGCGACATGAAAGAAAGGTTTAGATTCCTTTCTACTCTGTTATGTTATTACCGCATAAGGAAGATGGGGGTTCCAACACCCACACCACAGAGTTATCTGGAGGCTAGGTGAGTATCAGCCCCATGAAAGCCCTTGGAACAGAAAAGGTTCTTTATCAAGGTGTTCTATTTTCTATTTTTATTACACTTATTTTTATTTTTATTACACTTTTATTTTTATTACACTGGCACAGATGTTGCCAGTGTAATAATGATCTAATTGGATTTATTTTCCATCAGGTTTCGTCCTGGTCCTGTGGCCTGCTGTCCTTGCCATCTCGGAAGTTGGAGGTGAGCAGTGGGGTTGTAGATATCTTTTCTCACTGGGTGTCAACAGTGAGTGGTAAGAACAGGTAACAATAGGATTTATCCATGTCTCGTGTTCATTTGCTCCCAGAGCCCTGATCAGAGGAGACACACACACGCGCACACACACACACACACACACACACACACACACACACGTGCACTCAAATGCTCACTCAACTCCCTCTCAGCTGCCTTCCCTGGGCACTGCTGGGCCCCCCTCCTCCTCACCAGCACTGGGCACATCATCGCTCACCACCACTGATGCTGCCACCAACTGCACACAAGCCACAACCACACCAAAGAAAGAGTCAGATCCTGGAAACCTGTTGTCCTAAAGAATGTGAGAACAGCAAACAAAGCCTTTGCTCCTGAGTTGGAAATAGGGAGCTGAGGTTTTCCCTTGGGAAAGGCACTGAGCCTGCAGGAGTTTGCAGGTGGAGAGGGAGGAGCGACCCAGGCCTGGCTCCCTTGAGAGTGACATGCATTATGGAAGCAGGTTTTTTTGAAAGAAGACTGTAATTTTTCTTTCTGCTCCTTTTAGAATTTATACTCTACTGATCACTTCTGTATCCATAACAGTCCTGGGTAAAATTTAATGTTTCCGCCCTTTCCTGATAGGATTGTCTTTCTGTGTTAGTTCATCTGTCTTGTGGGTCCACGTGTCTTTCCTTCCCAACGGTGTATCTGAGGGGCCACTCCCAGGCTTCAGTCAAGGGTCTGCAGTGCAGTCTCCGTAAGCTGGTTTATGGCCCAGCCAGACAGCATTAGTGGCTGAGTGGACTTTGGGAGGGAGAGTGTGAGTGATGTGGTAGGATGGGACCCCTTTCCTGGGGTAGGGTACTAATGCAACTGCAGGCTTCCCTTTGATGTCCAGTCTGCTTTCGTTGTTGATTGGTGAGAGCTGAGGGTTCTACCAAGGAATACTCAACAGCATTTCTCTTTCATGCTATGATCTAGGATGCTTTGCATGTTTTTGTTTGTTTGTTTGTTTGTTTTTTGTAATGGGTGTCTTGCTTGACCATAGAAGCAAGAAATAAGTATTGTTATGTACACGCACCTCTCCAGTACCTTGTTGGTACTTTGGGTTCTAGATGTTACAATTTAGAAACAAGTCTGCCTTATTCAAACCTCTTAGATTTTGAAGAAGTTTCCAGAGGCTGACAGATGCACAAATAAGTGGTACCTCAAAACCTCTAATGTTATAGTATCATACAGATTCCAGCCACAACTCATTTACCCACTCGCTCATTTATTTGTTCATTCAACAAGTAGCCATCCTAAGCTGAGAACTGGGCTAGGAATTGGGAACATAGAGACAAGGAGCTCGGAGTCCAGCAGGGTTGCTTACTAGCCAGCTATGACTGATGGAAGCTCTTTCTTCTATCTGGGGCTATTTCTTCTATTTTAATACTAAGGCTATACTAGATGGCTTTTAAGGTCCAATTATTAAGGTACTAAAATTCTGCATTTACTGAATTTACTCTATGGGGGACAGTTGTTACCTAGGTTTTTTTGTTTGTTTTTGTTTTGGTGACTAGAGTGGCACATTTTGTCCCTTTGTAATGTAACTGTAACTGTCTCCACCTTCAGACCATGAAAGTGGGTGGTGCTTGGCCTGCTTCCCTGAGTCTTTACTCCACAGCTGTAGACAGGTGACAACTGGTGTTCGTCCATTGGAGCCAGGACACATCTCATCTGTCTGCAGCAGCCAGGCTCCCTTCCTGGTCTCCTCGGGTGCATGGTGCTTTCTGTAGGCTCCTGATTGGTAGACACTTTATATGTCTACCATATAAAGTGTTTGGCTCACGGATATTAAAAAATATTTGTTATTTGTAGCAAAATACACATAAATTTCCTATCTTAACCATCTTAACATGTATAGTTGTGGTATTAAGTACATTCCTATAGTTGTGCAACCACTACTGCATCCATCTCCACAATTATTCACCTTGCAAAACTTAAATTCTCTACGATTAAACACTCTCTTTCCCTCCGCAGCTCCTGCCAATTACCATTCTACTTTCTGTCTCTATTATTTTGACTTCTGTAGGTATCTCATGTAAGTGGAATCATAAAGTATTTGCCTTATTCTGACTGGCTTATTTTATTTAGATTAGTATCCTCAAGCTTCATGTTGTAGCATGTCAATTTCCTTCCTTTTTTAAGGCTAATATTCCATTGCATGTCTATGGCATTTTGCTTATCCATTCATCCACTGGTAAGTGGACACAAGTTGCTTTCATGTTTTAGCTGCTGTGAATTATGCTGCAACAAATGTGGGTGTACAAATATCTCTTTGAGACGCTGCTTTTTATTCTTTTGGGTATGTACCCAGAAGTGGAATTGCTGGACCACATGGCAAATCTATTTTTAACTTTTTTAGGAATCACCATACTGTTTTCCACAGCAGCTGCACCATTTTACATTCCCAACAACGGTGCACAGGGTTCCAATTTCTCGATATCCTGCCAGCACTTATTTCTTCTTTTTAAAATAGTAGACATCGTAATGGATGTGAGGTGGTCTCTCACTGTGTTTTGATTTGCATTTCCCTGATGATCAGTGATGCTGAGTATCTCCTCATAGGTTTAATGGCCATTTCTATATCTTCTTTGGAGAATGTTTATTCAAGTCCTTTGCCTATTTTCGAATCAAGTTGTTTATTTTTTTGTTGTTGTTTTCATTCTCTGTATATTCCGATATTGATTCTTTATCAGATGTGATTTGCAAATATTTTCTTTCCATGGCATGACTTTTCACTCTGTTGATAGTACCCTTTGATGCACAAAACTCTTAATTTTCATGAAGTCCAATTTGTCTATTTTTTCTTTTGTTGCCTGTGCCTTTGGTGTCAGATTCAAGAAATTACTGCCAAATCCAATGTTGTGAAGCTTTTGCTCTGTGTTTTCTTCTAAGAGTTTTATAATTATTACTCTTACCTTTAGATCTGTGGTCTGTTTTAAGTTGATTTTTCTATATGGTGTTCGGGAAGGATCCAACTTCATTCTTTTGCATGGAGATATACCGTTTTCCCAGCAATGTTTGTTGAAAGGACTGCCTTTTCTGCATTGAATGGTCCTGGCACTCTTGCTGAAAATCATTTGACCATAATTGCAAGAGTTTATTGATGGGCTCTGTATTCTGTTTTATTTCAGTGGTTGGTCTGTCTTTATACTAGTAGTCATTTGAACCACTCTCTTACTGAAGACAACTAAAAAAGTTGGACTTTTTTTTCTTGAAAGCATTAAACTACTAACAAGATAGTTATTATTTGTTAGTAATTACTCATCAAAGATCGAAGAGAGAACAGAAGTCTAGAGATGTGCTTATCAGCCAATTAGGTCGAACGCATTCATGGGGATGTTTGCCAGTCCTAACAAAGTAGCTTAGGAACGAGCTATGCTTTTGGTAGCCTTGTGGGGTTAGTGAGACAAGGGTTTAAAGATAAGCTCTCTAAGGTAAGCACGATAAGCTGACGTTGGAGGGCTGGTTGTAACTTAGGAATAAGGTGAATGAGAAGAAATTCAGATCTGACACAGACTGCACCTTGACTTTGAATCATTTGGGTGGCTCAGAAAATCTCAAGCTCTGAAATTGAATTAAGGTGGTTCTGAATGCTCAGTGCCTCCAAGTATCTGTTAGAAAAAAAAAATCCTTTTTAGAGGATGATATCATCCTAGGCCTCAAACTACTTCCTCATATAGATCTATCAGACATACTATCAAATATAATATCAAGCACCAAAGAGAAAAAAGCATTATGAGAAATGACAGAAACCACAAATAGAAACAGATCCATATGGACTCTAAATATCAGAGTTATCAGACAGTCTGTAAAGTGACTGTGCTTACTATGTTAAAGGATATAAAAGCTAAACTTAACATTTTCAGTAGGGAATAGGAAACTATGAAAAGTGACATGACAATTTTAAAAAGAATCAAATAGAAATTCTAGAACTAAAAAACACAATAATTAAAATGAAGATAATGGTCCAGTATGAAAGTAGATTAGACAATGAAAAAACAAAAACAAAAAAATAAAAAAATAAAACTAAAAGAAAAGAAACCCAAACAAACAACAAAAAAGTAGATTAGACACAGTTGGAAGAAAATAAATTAATTACAAGTTGAGCAGAAGAAACAATTAGTTATACAGCACTGACAGACAAAAAAGTGGAAAATAGAAGAGAGAAAAAAACACTGAAGTTACAGTGAGAAGGCCTGGTGAACAGATAATTGCCAACCCAAAAAGAGAGGAGGGAGAAAGGAAGAAGCAGTATTTGAAGAGATAATAGTCAAGAATTTTCCAAAATCGATGAAGCAACATCAATTCCTATCCAAGACCAATGCATACTAAGCAAGATAAAGAAATCCACACTTAGACACATAATGGTATTGCAAAACACTGAAAACAAAGCAAAATCTTTTACAGCGACAGAGACATAACATTAGCTTCAAAGGATCAATTGTTGTACAGCTGACTTCTCAACAGCAAAAACAGAACCCAGGAAACAGTGGAATCAGCTTTTTCATGTGAAGAAAGAAAACAACTGCCAATCTACAATTCTATCCATAGTAAGAAACTCAACATAATTCACAAGGATGGGGAGGAGAGAACAGTTACAAAGTTCTGAAAGTTATAAGGCAGATGGACAGGTCAAAACTGACTTCACAGACCCAAGAGTGGAATTCTAAGCTAGTAACTGAGAAAGTTGAGACCCACTACAATCTACCTGCCAGAATCTTCACAAGGCTCAGGAACTGACAGTGTCATGTACTTCTGCAACTGGGTATAAACAAGGCTGTCAAAAATAAAAAAGACTGGTTGCAAGCTATTTAGGAAACAAATTCCTAGGTGCTTCTCCCCTGCCACTCATTCACTGGGTGACTCTATCCCTCATCCCAGGTAGAAGTCTGGAGGATTATTTTCCAGAGAAGAGAAAATCAAGGGTGTCTGGTCTTGGGGAGGACAAAGCTAGGCAGATGAAGGAAGCTTATGTCTTCAGAATTTTGAATATGGATGCACTCAGCTCTCCATTCAGCTCCTAGACGCAGCTAGGCCTTTACCCTCCAAGCAGGAGGTTAAATGACTCTCTTCTGGAGCATTTGGCCTAAGAGAACAGGGGCTCTTTAACAAAAGACAGAACCAACTATTCTACAGTGAAGCTCCAAGTCAACAAGTCCCATCGACATGCTCACAACTTCCCATTAGTTTTTCTGTCTCCCATTCTTAAACATAAGAAGAATTAAACATTAAATGAAAAACTCATACATGAGAGACCAGAACAGGAAAAATAAATCAAACTAGAGAAAACAGAGATTAGCAGCAAAAAAAAAAACCCCAAAACCAGTAATAAAAAATTATAATAAACACCCTCAAAATAGTATTACACCCATGAAACAAGATTAGAATGTGTGCAGATTACATTTCTATACACTCTAAGCTCCAACTGTACCCTTTCAAGTTTTCAGTAATGCAAAGGGGTTAGAAGGCAGCCAGTTACATTCCCAGACTCCCTTGCAGCTGCTCTGGTTACCTTCTGCCAGTGGAAAATGCCAGTGGGGCCTGGAAGGTGGGAGGAAAAAGAAAAAGTCTTTCTTTATGGCTTGGTAGCGCCTTTGGCAGCACTAGCAGCAGTAGATGGAAGGGCTTCCTTGGTGCTGGTGCTGGTTTCAGCAGCACTGGTCGCAGCGGGGGCTCCTCTCCTGAGTTTCTGCTCAGTAACAGGTGTGGCTCTAACAGCGCTAGCAGGGGCGGTGCTTCCAGAGCGGCAGTGATCGTGGGCTTCCAGCACTGGCTGCCTCCTGATCCTTGGGTAGCATCTTCTCTTCCCTTTTGTTCTTCCAGCCATCCCGACATTATTGTAATCAAGTCCCTTCCATTAAATTTCCTTTGCTTGAAATATCTAGATTTATTTTTTAAGTAAACACTGACCGATTGGGATACTATATAAAAAAAGAAATGTTCAAAAAATAAGATAATGCTTATATATTAAAAATATGAAAGCAGAAATAAGAATGAAAAGGTTAGAAGATGGTGATGGAAATCACCCAAAAAGTAGAGAAAAACGAAAACTCCAATAATATAAGTGCTCAAAATTTACAGTGACTTGTAACCATATTATGTAAATGGTCATGATGTGAAATATGTATCCTCATGCTATTGTATGAATATCATGAGGTGCTAAGAGCACACACCTCCTGCCGGACATTTGAATGTGACACGTGTACATATGCTGTAGTGGTGTCCTGGTTAGTACATTTTAAGGGAGCAGAGTAGTGTCAATTTAAAGAAAACCAGAGGAAGACCATAATCTTCTAATTAATAATACTGAAAGGAACTTTATATTTTAGGTAGATAAGCTTTATCCGAATGTCTGCAAAAATATGAGTTGAGGTCACATAAGGTTTTTCCAAAGGAATAAAATGTATTAAACAGAACCTGGTCCTTCCCTTTAGTTTGTCTATGAATTCAGTTGACTGACATCATTATTAGTAGTCCACTGGTGCTAATAATTTTTGCCACACACAAAATCTAAAAATCTTCAAGTGGCATGTCCTACTTGTCTGGAAATCTCTTAAAGTGCTTTCATTACAACAGAAGGGCAAGGTTTTTATCTGCTCATGCTCTACTCCATTGGAGGCAAAAACACATTCCTCAATTCTTTTGTTTAAGTTTTAGCTGTTTGCAAACAGTATACAAATGAAGACTTAATGTTAACACAAACAATACATGTATGCTGTAACAGTAACTGCTTTACAGTTTTTTCAATAAAGAATTACTTTTATTTTTATTATCTGTCCACAAAGAAGTTATAAGAAATACCCATAAAAACATTGAAAATGCACTTTAACATCCTGGAATAAAAAATTCTGAAGTATAAACTATGATACATCTGTGATTTGCAAATAATAAAATTCTATAAGTTAGAATTTCTGAATGATTTTGATAGAAATTTACTAGGAAAAACAAGAACATCAACCTTAAAGATTTTCAATTTTAACCCCAATTTAGTTTTTGAAAAGCTATCATTTGTTGACAGGCACATTCCACATAAACACTTGCTGCTGCCACTATAAGAAGATTAATCCGAAAGGCAAAGATTTATATGCTAGATGTGTCAGGTTCTTCCATGCAAATTACTAAAGTGGTCTTCTCTTATTTTTTTTCCTTTATATTTTAAATAGAAGTAAAAATACATTTGGTAAAAAATTTAAATGGTACAAAAGGATCTTAAATTATTAACAAATATCCTTTTCTGCCATAACGCAGCAAATCTGATGTCTTCAAAATCACTAAGCAGTCATATGAATAATTTACAAACTGCAGTCAATCTTGGAGTCTATCTGAAAACAGCTCTCAGGCCTCTGGAACCATGTTGATTTTCTTATATGTTACAGCTGTCGTAGAGGAAGCCATGTATTCTGCTCCTTCTTAAAAGAACCAATTACAAAAGCAACATGCACACTCCGCTCGTGCACAGCTGGTCCAGGCAGCACCTTGGACTCCATGGTTCTGGTCCCAGCTCTGGACAGAGTCCCTGGTATCATCCCTGAAATTAAGCAATCATATTTACTAACAAGGCATTTTCAAAAGTAAAAAAAGTTTCTCTTAATCAAAATGAAGTCATCTGGTCCTTATAAAATGGATAGGCTTAACTCTGACAGAGATTCGGGTCATCTGGTCATTACTTAATAGAAAAATATTTAACATTGTACAAAAGGGCATGAGCCATAGAGTCCCAAATATTCAAGATAAAACCGGGTCAAATCTTTTCTTGAGAACTAAGGGAAGGCAAGATGACAAGGAACTAAGGACGGAGAAGGGAAATTCCTTCAGAGAAACTCCCACTCACTCAGCAATGAGAAGCTGGGTGCTGTCCTCCCCCTGACCCCCGCCCGCCCTACACTGGAGAGCAGGAAAGGCTTACAAGGACAGGTGGCGGCTCAGCCGAGCCCTTCCTGAATGCCTCGGATCCTCCTGGCCAGCTGCACGTCCTTTGGGAAGAGAGTGACACGGCCAGCATGTAGGGAGAGGAGATAGGCATCCTCAAAGAGATGAACTAGGAATGCTTCTGCTGCCTGGGGACAGAAAGAGAAGTAGAAAAGACTGACACAGGCGAGGGGGCACCGGCGGCTTTTTCCATGGGGACCTGCTAAACTTGGTCTCCGAGGGCTCAAAGGACGATAGAAAAGACTTCACTGAATGAGACCAAACTGCCTGGGAATTCTGCTCTCACCAAATGAGATCCAGTCTCCAAACCCCGGTGTTCTTGTGGCTCTTTTCAAGGAGGGAAGATTCAGCAGGTGACAATAACAGGCAGCCCTGCAGAATCCCAGAATACCTTTCTCCCATACTCGCCCCTCACTCAACTGTATCTTGGCCCCCTTCTTACCTCTTGTAGGGCCAACAGGGCCTGGGCTTGCCAATTGAAGTCCACACCACGAGTGAATTTAACACATATTTCTCTTGCCTGTGAAGGAGGAGAGATGGGGAGCAAGGGAGAAGGGGCATGGGGAGGAGGAGGAGTAGAGAAGAGAGACTCAAGGGAAGTTAGACTCTCTCCATGAATCTCCACGAACCTTCATTTCCATTATACCTTCCTGACTGTAATCTTAGGCCGTGACTAACAGGAAGTGTCGACTCTTGGGAGCTTAGCAATTGGCATGTGTCTTACTTGTGGTGGGGAGAGCAGGAGATGATCTCCCAGGGGAGGACAGAGATGAAAGGGTGGATGGATGAGATTCCTATTTATATAATCAAAGAACACAGTTTCAAATGTGATGGGGGTAGAAACTAATTCCATAAAGAATTGGAAGGTACCCTTGGCAGGTTCACATTTTCAGAAGACAAAGAGTCCCCTACCAGGTTAGAGAAGTGGTCTCTTGGCCATTTGGGCAAGAGATTAAAGGGCCCCTAATACCTGGGAAGGGAAATTTAAAGAAAGGAAGCAGCATGGGGGTTGGCGGAAAGCTCCCTGGAGCTCACCAGGCGGCCAAAGGGGTTCTTCCTTAACAATAAGTGTGTGCTCTTCTGAAGATTTCGGATCTCCTTCAGAACCAGGAATCTCCGGCGACCAGATCGACGGGAGGGAGTGCCTGAGCAAAAGAGTTAGGTCATAAAGATGAGGTGCAATGACAAACAGGTGGTCCCTTGCAGCTTGGCTGTCAGACCATCAAACTGCCAGACTGTAATACAAGAAAACAGTGTCCAGAAGACTGGTGACATTTAGGAGAAAGAGGGGTCCCCCCAGGCAAGCCACTAGCAGCTGCCTCTCTCCTCATCGCTAGTCTGCAATCCAGTCACTGCAATCCAGAAGGCTTCTTTAATAAACAGACTTAGCAGTCACAAAACACAACAAAAGGCCACCAAACAGCTTAAGAAGGCCAACAGCATGAAAGAACCAAACTCAACAAACAAAATAACCAATACCACCCCTGCCCTTTTTCTTTAGATCAGAAAGAACAGAGCACATTTGCAGAATGCTACTGAAAAGAGTTAAGTCTAAGTGCAGGTTTACAGCATAACAGAAAGCTCCTAGGAAGGCAAAAGAAAATGACCCAGTAGGAGGAGGAGTGGCTTTTGACAGGCAGGGGACACCTAGGTTCTCTGTTGTAAGAAGATAAGGGGAATCCAGTCTGGAGGCTTCTATTTTGTCAGAGAAGCATGAGGCAAGGTCATCATCAGCTAAGAGTGAGCTGGGGGACTGGAGTTGTAGGGATTTGGAGAGGATGAAATAGGCATTGACTAGTCATTGGGAGAATAGAAAAGCAGGATGCTGGACAAGTAAAGCAGGACTGCCAGGCAGTGTCAGTGGCCACTGGAGATTTAATTTAACCAGGAATAGAGGGACGCTTCCACATCGAAAAGCAATTGCAAATATTGCACTTAACAATATTCCTGTTAAGATCATAAATAAAACAAAGATGGCCAAAACACTGCTTTTATTTCAGTACTAGTCTCAGGGCCTCACTAATACAATAAGAAATAAAATGTATAAAAATGAAAAAAGGAGACACAAAGTCTTTATTTGCAGACAGTACAATAGCTTACTTAAAATTTCAATTACGCAACTAAGACTATTAAGGGTTAACAAGAGAATTCAGCAAGTTGGTTGGCTGCAAAGGTTATTTATGTTTAGGAAAGAAAAAAGATCTCATTCACAAGAGCAACAACTGTAAATAAACCATAATATACTTTTCCACCCTGTTCTTTGCTATGTAGCAGAAGACAAGTAAAGCAGTTGTTGCCACAATGTACAGTTGGCGCATCTCTCATCCACCAAACTACAAACAAACTGAGGACCACAGCCCAGTCTCCAGAAGAGAACAGGTGAGAGCACTGCTTGAATTAAGAGCACTGGTTAAGCTCCAACACAGCCACACCCGGAAGAAAAAAAAACACAAAACAAACCTGAAAGGGCACCTTCTAAAAGTAGAACTGTTATTTGAAATCATCACTAAAAGCAGCCAATAATTTTGCAAGTTAAAAAAGCACAAACGCCGATTTTTAGAAATCTTGAGTCTGCCGGAAAAAACTGTGTGACCTTATTCAAGTTACCTGGACTGTCTGCGTCTCAGTTTTCTCATCTGTAAAATGGGCATAACTTGAGCTAATTCAAGTAAAATATTTAACACAATGCCTAGTTAGGGGTAAACACTGAATAAATGCTAGTAACATCGAGGAGAAGAATTAGTATTAGGAGTCAGGTTGTCTGACCCAGTCGGCCTTTTCGGAACTGCCTTTTTCAGTCCCTCGCTGGGAACTCCGGTGTTCCCGCGAGCAGATGCTGGAAGAGGCCCGCGGACGCACCAGGAGCCTGGAGATCGGGACCGATCCCAGATCCCAGACTCAGCAGGCGAGCCTCGGTCTTCTCGTCTGTGAAGTGGGCACGCGGACCGGACAGTGCTCAGCTCACAGACAGGCTTCGGGGGGTCGTCTTGGAGAGAAAGGGGACAGGGCAGGTTACCTGGGGCGCCACGCCGGCGGGGGCTGGGGGTCGGGCTCGCGGGTCTCCTCCTCGGGACACCGGACTTGCGGCTCCGGCGGGGCGGGTCCATGGCGGGCGCGGAGGGTCTCGGCCCCGCGGTGCCTTGTCCGCCTTCAGGGTTGGGGGGGTAAAGGCTGACGTCGTGGGGAGGCTCAGGAGCGTCCCCGCCGCGTGCGCCGCCGGCACCCCCCTTGGGTTCAAAAGGCCCGCTTAGCGGATTCACTGCCGGCGTTTTTTAAAACCCGAATCCTGCGACTCCCAGTGGCTGCCCCTGGAGCAGAGCGACTGCGGGGAAGACCAATGAGAGCACAGACCGAAAGGCTGACGGCGGCGATGATAGGAGGACAATGCGGGGCCATGGCAGATCGACGATGAAAATCAACCAATGGACACTTGGAGAAGTAGAAAGAAGCAAGAATTTTCCCTGCCCTCTCCTTATTTGGGGAGTTCGAGCGGAGCTATGTCCTCTGGTGCCCTCTGGAGGAAAAAGAAAAGCTTGACTCTGGAGATGTAGATAGTGTGTTTGTAGAATGCGTTTCTCTAGACAAATCACTTTGCTCAAAGATTTTATATTTTGCTCTATTAACCCTGAGGTGTCGTTTAAAGAAGAGGAGACAGACCCACAGAAAATGTGACAACCCTACGTCGTGCCTGTGACACTCCTGGGAACACCCCACGAATATGACTCAGAAGCTGGTTTAACTTTATTTATGAATGTTATTGATTAGGATCGTGGGACAGCCAGAATAGGGTTCTGTCAATGTGGTCACACAGGGCAGGCCTCAGCTCTATTCTTGGGTCACATTCTCCAGCACTGCAATAGAATAGTCCCAGGGAAATGACCCCTACTCTTCCTGTTGGGCTAATCCTCATTCGGGTCAAATGTAGTTAGAATAAAGGGATTTTATTTTCTACACTTTGCTTTCTTGTATTTTCTAAGTGTTGTACAGTTAACATGTACTATAATCAGGAAAAATGTCGTTACAAAATTAGTGATTTCACGGAACCCTTGTTCACTGCTGGTGGGAATGAAAAAGGGTGCAACTGCAGTGGAAAACAGTATGGCGACTGGTCAAAAAAATAAACATAGGATTATCATATGACCCAGCAATTCCACTTCTGGGTATATACTCACAGAATTAAAAGCAGGGACTTAAGCAGTTTCAAGTACACAGTACATTGGTTAGACATGTATGTTTATAAAACAATCCCCCCAATTGCTCCTTCTCTCCTCTGGCTCTCCACCTAGCCAATACATTAATGCTGACTGCATTCCCTATGCCGTGCTCCCCATCCCCATGACCATCTATTAACCACTAATTTGTACCTCTTTAAGCCTTCACCCCATTCTCAGTCCTCCAACACTCCTCCACTCTGTCACCAAATTGTCCTCTGTATTTGTGAGTCTGTTTTTGATTTGGAATTCTTTATTTACACATTTGTCTTTCCTGTTTTCTTGGATGGATCCACAGTCCTTGGAGCACATCTCAGTAAAATTTGTTGAATTCTGAGTTAGAAATCCCTTATTGAAATTTTTTTTTGATAGGAGTTTTAAATGAAGAAAGCCGATTTATAAACTTTCATGACTACCTATGGGCCCCCCCAAACACAATGCCGACCTTGGGTCTTAAAAGGATGTTGGCTCTAAACCAAGGTCAAGATGAAAGAATGATATCAATCGATAAGCAGGTCAAGGAGGTAAACATGTTCAGGGCTGCTAAGAACCTCTCCTTTTTATAGGTAGTCCAGTTCTTGGGAGGTAACATGACTTGTCCAAGGTCAAAGTGGAGGACACAGCTCTCTGACTCCTGATTCTGCATCTTTCCCCTACACCACGTGGCCCTTTGCTCCAGCCCTCTGCCATCCTCATTAGGGGGTGAGAGCTCTGACCTCTTGGAGAGCTGTTTGCTTGTTAAACAACACTGAGACCTTTGGACAAAGTGAAGGCAAACAACCGCTTGGCATGGTCTTCAATCTCTGCCTTGTTGGCAGATTCCTGGGGAGAGGAGTTTGAGGTCTACTCAAGGGCCTGAAGAAAGCCCCAGCTGCAGTTCCCCCAGGGCCATTCTGTGAGGGGCAGGGACCCATCGGTTCACTACAATAGACGGTTTAATTTACATTGTATTTGAAGAGATGTTTACAGAGGTCTGTTATCAGGCAATTCTGATTTAGGGGTTTGGGGCCTCCATGCCAAACTTCCATCATTCAGGCCTCCTTAGTCCACTCAGAACAGCAGGCCACAGCTGGATGTTCACTACAGCCCTCCAGACTCAGTGGGAGAGTGGAGGTCTTTGGCCTTCCACCCACATGACCAGCACGACATGGCAAAGCCTCTCAAACTCAGCCTTCAACACACTCCTGACAACAGGATACAGTGAACACATCTCTAGGGCCTGGGAGGGTATATATCATCAGCATAAAATCTTCTTGAGGCGTTTTATCCCGAAATTGATGTGAACTTTACATTTTACTCCATGATGGTATGTTGTAATAAAATATTTCCTCCCGTGAGCAGAGCTGATACTCTGAGCTGTGCCCAGTTGTGACTTCAGTGCCCCTGAAAGACCCCCCCTGGTGGACGGCGCAGCCTTATACACACCCCTCTGTGCGTCGGCATTCACAGGCACCTGCAATTTATTATCTTATGTAACTTCCATGCTTGTCCTGCCAGTTGGAGACTGGTTTCCTATTTTAGAGATGTGAAGACCCAAAGCTCCAGGAGGTAAAGTGATTTGCCTGAGTTGGTGGCAGGCTCAACAGGGCATTCCCTTCCCCATGGTCTGCCACCCTTCGCCACTGAAGTCCCATTATAACTCCCCCCAAGCCTTCAATGTTACAATCGACAGTCTTCCATGGCAGCACTTGAATACAAGCCAAGTGCTTCCCTAATGCCCTCTTAAGCAGTTTTCACAGCTGAGTGCGCGGCTTGGGCAGCAGTCCTGGTACAGGTTCCCGGCGCGTTCTGTGGCAGAAGCAGGTAGGCAAGGGCTGAGAACCAGCAGCTCTGGCTTTGCTTGTCACTGGCAGTGTGACCTTGGGAAGTTCCACCCTTTCTCTGTGTCTCTTCACCAGAACAACGCAGGGTGGACTGGGTGATTCTTCGGTACATTAGAGCTTTCCATCCAACATTCTAGTCGCTACGTCCAGCCCTGGAGCTCCTTCCCTCATTAAGAAAAGTCAATACTGCCGATTTCCCTTTTCTTTTCTTTTAAATAATGCCTAAAACAACATTCTAAGGCTCCAGGTTTCTTTTGAAAAGGCAGCTATAGTCCAGACTACCCTCATTCATTTCCTTCTTCCTGTGATATACATCGTCGCCCAGAGACATGCAGAGGCCCCTGGGACTCTGAGCTGGTGGGATGGATTCCCACACAGCCCTAGGGTTTTGCTTGTCAAAAATCCCTTCCCCCAGGCTCTATTTTAAGGAAGGCATTTGGTGTTTTGTTTTATGATTGAGCTGCCCAGGAAAATGGTCTGAGGCTCCAGAAACTGCCACCGAGTGAAAAATGCTGGAATGAGGGGCCGCTCAGCTCCTTGAGGTCCCTGATGCTAGTCTTCTCTCTGCAGGCTGGGGTTCCCAGGAAGACACAAGCACATGATGCCTCTATCTTGGCCACAGGAATTTCCCCCCAGAGACTCCAGAGAGACCCATATGGTAGGTGGGAGCACAAATTTGAAAACAGGTAAACCTTGCTTGGAAGACTGACACCATGAGGAAGTCACTTAACCTTCTCTGGGCTGTGGTTTTCTCATCTGCACTGACCTGTGTGCAGGTTGTTTTGCAAGAGAATGAAAATTATATGCACTTAATATAATGCTTGGGATACCAAAATTACTCTTAATGGCAGAATCCTGATCAATCCATCACCCTGGAGAGTGCTCTATGGAGTCAGGTTGCTGGGGTGGAGCTGGGTTCCAGCTGTGCTCTAGATTCCAGCCTGTGGCAGGATCATGCGGCTTGCATGGCCAGAGCCCATGGCAGGACATTCCTTTTGCCAAATAACTTATCATTTTGTATCTCAGTTTCCTCATCTTTAAAATGGAAGGTGCAGAGTTCATAAAAGCTGCTCTGGAGGGCTGCCTGTAATTCCCCTGTAATCTCTCCCAGGAAGGGAGGCCCTGAGGGTGTGTGAGCAAGGACACAGGACACCAAAACAGGCCTGGGGAGGAGACACTGTGGGCAGAGGGGAATTTCCAATAAATGGTTATTACTCCTTTCCCAGGATGACGGGCCCACAGAATGGGCCCAGCTGGGGTTGGAAGGCCCTGAAGCCACAGCCTTGACACCTTCTACTTTACAGAGCAGGACACCAAGGCCCAGAGTGACTAGGTAATGGGCTGGGGAGCATATAGTGAGTTTGCAAAACCTAGGGCTCCAGACAAGGCTAGGGAACATCTTACAAGTTTTTAAAAATACAATACTTAGTTCTTGTTTGAATTGGCTCCCTCACCTCTTTTCTTTGGAGAACCAATTTTAGCTTATGATTTAGGAGGAAATCTGACGGTTGTTAGCTCCTGCATTTCCATTTCATGATTTAGCTCTAGTGTTGCTGGAGGGGTTTGGGGCTACAGGGAGCCTGTTGGGGCTGGTCACTGCACCCATGCCTATGGGGGCTGGGTAACACCTTTTTCAGAGGGTGGTGACAAAAGAGGACCTGGGTGTCCTGTCAACTTCTGTGGCAGCAGCTGTCCTGGGGTCTGTGGGGAAGGGCAGGGGGAGGCCTTGGGGACAGGGCACTTGAGGCTCACAAGCCTGTGTGGCCTCAGCCTCTGGGTGAACAAGGTGCATCCAGGTGGCAGCAGAGTCCCTGCAGGAGACTCAGCTGGTGTCGTTGATGGGAGTCCGAGAGGCACCCAGCAGTCTCTCATGTTCTCCCTCCTCTGCCGGGGGCCGGCCTCGGGACAGGCGGGTCAGCAGCGGGCGGTGCAGCCCATTGTAGAGGGCGGTGCCCGTCAGGAGGATGAAGAAGCCGAGGATCTGCAGTGCGTGGAAGGCCTCCCAGCCCAGAGCCAGGCTCAGTGCCCAGATGACAATGGTCCGCAGGCTGTCCAGCACCATGCGGGTGGTGGCGCTCAGCTCCTTGGTGACGCTGATGCCCGCGAAGTTGAAGAAGGCAATGCTGCTGATGTTGCCCAGCAGTGCCAGGGCGATGAGCGGCTGCTGGCCCACCTGGCAGAAGGCGTCCAGTGCATCCTCCAGTGTCCCACGGGGGTTTCCACTGAAGGAGCTGGCAGGGATGTAGTACATGGGCACCAGCAGCAGGGAGAGGATCACAAAGCCAAAGAGGCCTGCGGGAGAGGAGGAAGCATGTGGCACTCTCCGCTAGACCCTCGGGCTCCCAGTACCTCCCGCCCAGCAAGGCCTCCCCTACCTCCCGCCACGCCTTCTTGCGGCCCTCACACCAGGGCCTTCCTTTCAGGACCTGGAGCTCTCCCTCTCACTGGGATTTTCACAGCAGCCCACTGAATAGTCCCTAGCTGCCCTTTTTCCATGTTAATCTGTGTTTTCAACTAGACCAAGAGTAAGAAATACTTTTTATATTGTGACCAGTATACGTGTGCACAGGCACATACACACACACCCACTTCCACAAAACAATAACTACCCTTACAATGTTCAGTGCTCTTTGACACTTTTAAACTCTATTCACTTAAAAACAGAACTGCTAGCTATAACCACTATAGTGCTCACAAGTGTAGAAAAACATAGCTCTCTAATTCAGTGTCATTGGTCTGTGACAAGGAGCTGGAACAGAATGTAAATCAATGCACTGCTTCATTTAGAAAATCTTGCTAGAGAAAAAAAGGAGCAGAAACAAACACTGTTCTTAATGACATCATTGATGCAGTCAATTAACATTCTGCCTAAGCCCTGAGCTCACTGTGGACCAGGCACAAACAGCTCCTTGACTGGTCCACAGGCCACACTTTGGTGGCACTGCCCTAAACCACCCTGCTAGTTTCATATTTTTAAAGCATAATTTTGATAGTTACTTCTCTGCTCAGAAACTGTTGGTGGTTCCACCCTGCCTGTCATTTAAAGTCTAAATCCCCTTACCTGATGTTTAAGGTTCTCCATGACGTGACCTTGACCAACTCAATTCCTGATCATTTCTCCAACATTAAACAAGTATCTCAAACTTTCCCACACTGGTCTCCAAACTCACATCCAGCTCCCCATGCCTTTGCTCCATCTGGAGTCCCCTCCTTCCCACTCTGCCCGTTGAAGTCACAGCTTGAATGCCACCTACTCTGCCTCAAGACACTCATATATGCTTGGCAGGTGAGACATCACTTTAGCACAAGTGGTCTGAGCTAAAATGCACTGCCTAGTCCTTTCTTGCTGGTCAGCTCCTCTAGAGTGAGGCTTACCTCACATTCATCTTCATCTTCATCTTCCCTGACCTTCTGGCCAGGTGCATGCATGGTGAGGGAGGAAGAAATGGGGGGCAGGAGGCTCACCCCCTCCCAGTGGTCCCTAACACCTGGCCCTGCACTCTTACATGTGCATTCACTTCACGTGCTACCCTCCAGGGTGCTCCCCAACCAGCGCCCTCCTCCCAGCGCCTGTGCTCACACACCCTCAGTGCCGACGGCCCGCAGCGGGTGCACATTGTGCTTGTAGACGAACTTCTCCTCTAGCACCATCTGGATGGAGACAATGATCTGGGCCATGATGATCAACAGGTCCCCTGTGGGAAAGGATCGACAGGGCCCAGGGTGAGGGAGGGAGGAAGACAGCAAGGCCATGGGGCTGCTGGCAGGGTGGTGGACCCAAGGATAAGGGAGAGTGTTCCCACAGGGACATAACACGCACAGTCCAATTTCTGCAGATACCATACAGTTCACGAGGCACAGTTATGACCATCCCAGGCTCATGATCTATGGGCTGGCAACCCTCTGGGCTGAGGCCACAGAAGGTCCAGAGGCCTGCCCAAAGGGGTAAGCAGGTCTTTTGAGAAGCATAGGCTCTGAGATAGATATTTCTGGTTTAATCCTGCCTCTGTGTGACCAGGGTAGTCACTTCTTTGTAAAATGGGCTACACTGCTTCCTTTCTGGGATTGTAAGGATTACTGTCATGACAAACACACAGTGTTCAGCAGCAGGCTGGGTACTTGGTAAGTGCTCAATAAATATATTCATTCCTTTCCCCTCCCAAATACAGCTGTTTGTGGTTTATATATGATATCACAGCTCAAGCCCTCTGCCTCCTCTGATCTCCTGCTCCTTATCTACCCCTCTCTCATGCTGCTTAGGTCTCTGGCCTTCCCTATACTCAATCTGACACCTCGAGAGCAGATGCATGTCCACAGCAGCTGGTCCACACACGCCCTCATCCAGGGCTTGGCATACAGCAGAGCTTGTAAAAGTTTGTTGAATGACTCTGTGATGGTCTCCTAGAGAGGACAGAACAGGATAGGAAGGGCAGCCCCTGGATCCCTGACCCTGACGGTACCTGTGATCACTTCACTGAGTTTGTGCTGATCGTCATGCTTGCTCAGGAGATCGGCCAGGCCCACGACCACCAGCCCCGCGATGGTTGCAAGGATGCCCAGCCACTGGCTCAGCGCCAGCCTCCGTCCCAGGAAGGCCACCGAGAGCAGGCCTGTGAATATGATCACTGCTCCCCGCAGCATCTGGAAGCTGGAGGCGCTAGTCATGTTCAGGGCTAGGAGAGGACCGACATACGATGTTAGCTCCTGAGGACCAAGGCTGTCAGTTCACTGAGGTGTCCTTGGGGCTGAAGATGTACCTCCCACATAGTATGTGCTCAGTGAATCTTGGGTGAGTATGTGTGTGCATGAGTCTATGGGAAAGCAGCAGAGGTGGGGTGAAGATGAGCTGGGGGTAGGGGTGGCTGTTTCACCAGTGGCCCCCTCGGGTCATGGGCTTCTCAGCCTGGCCTGGCTACTTACCCACATACATGATGCTGGTTCCGGTCATGTCACAGAGGGCTGGAGGCAGGAAAAGAAGGGGGTTGAAGGGCTGCTGGGGATCCATGCTGGCGTCTGTGTGCCTTGCAGCTCTGCACCGGAGTAGGTAGAAGGCAGCCAGGCAGGAGAACTCCCCCAGGAACATGCCCACTGCCTGAAAGGACAGAACCCTAGGGGTTAAGAGCTAGAAAGAGGGGTACCTTTAACAATTTTTAACACAACCTTTCTTCATACAAGAGCTTACCTATAACCCCAACACATAAAGCAGGTAAAAGCAGAACTGCTGTGTGTGGGAGGCCAGAGACTGCTTCTGGGTCTACCTCTAAGCCCCTTGAACATCTTGAGGCAAACCCTGTGGCCATGGTGTGAAGACCACCAACCTAGGCAAATCCCAGTCAAGCTCCAGATGGAGAAGCTGAGACCCACAGTGGCTTAGAAACTTTTTATTTTATTTTTTTAGGTGAGGCAACCCTTGATTGACTTCACAGATTGCAAGGACCTTGTCAGTTTACAATCCCTTATTTTTTTTTTATTTTTTAATGCCTATAGCACCTGGTCTTCCTATAATGTCACAGAGCCAGTCTATGGCCATGCTACCCTGAACAAGCCTGATCCCATCTGATCTTGGAAGCTAAGCAGGGTCAGGACTGGTTAGTACTTGGATGGGAGACCACCTAGGAAGAGCAGGTGCTATAGGTGTAAAAAATAAAAAATAAGGGATTGTAAGCTGACAAGGTCCTTGCAATCTGTGAAGTCAACCAAGGGTTGCTTCATCTAAAAAATAAAATAAAATAAAAAAATAAAGTCACAGAGCCAGCTGCTGGCAGAGCTGGGGCTGAAATTTGACTCTTATACTTCCCAGTTGAGTAGTGAGGTACCTCCTATTTATGGCATCCGCCCTAGCCCAGTGGGCTCTCAGTGGATGGAGAGCAGGTTTTGCTATGAGGGTTATTTTCCAAACGTGTCCACACTTGGACATAGTGATGGCTGGCCTCACAATGTCCAGGGCATGACCGCTCACCAGGACTTATTTCGGCCTCCCACAGAGGACTGTGCCCTCTGCTCCCTCTTCTGGGAGCAGGGGAGGACTCCAGCCCTAGGTCAGAACACAGCAGGGCCTCACAGGGCACCTGGCCTGATGCCTGAAGAGATGGGAGGAGGAGGGAGACAGGGCAGATACCTGAAGGAAGGGATGCTGGAAGCTGTGCTCCTTGCTCCCTCTGCAGCCCTGGGCCACAAAGTTGTCTGCCCACCTGCAGCAGAGAGAGAAAAAGTCAAACCTCGTAGTGCACTGGGCTCTCCCAGCCTGGTCCTGGTGCCTGTGGGACAAGCTTGCTCCTCTCAATGGCAAGAGGCCATACTTAGGGGACTTGGCCTGGAGTGGAGCTCCGTCTCAAAGGGGCCAGGTTCCATGGCAAGGAGTTCTCAGTCTTGGATTGTGGTTAGAATGTGGGAACCTGGGAACCTTTAGCTGAAATTTCATGAACCTCTAACTGAAATTTAGCATTTCCTCAAATTATAAATATGGTATTGCCACTTGTCACTTTGTCACAGAATCACAGCTATTCTCATTGTCACATTAGAGTCACTGCAGATATTGTGAAGTATCATTTATACTCATCACTATTCTAAAATTATAGTCATTAGACCCACTGCTTACAATTTTATGTGTTAAGCATTTTTACCTTATAAATATTTTAATAACTTTATTTCAACGTAATTAGCTTTTTCTATAATCCTCAGTCTTTTATTTGCACATTTTAAAACATTACTTTAGAAAATACATTTATTTGCACATTTAAAAACAATATTCTAGAATTCATCAGATTATCAAAGGGACCCGTAGCACAAAAATATCAAGTCACTGGTCTACAAGGGCACTTGGGCCCTGGGAAATGACCACCCGACACAGACCACCTGGTCACCTTCTCAGAATCTGAAGGTTCTGGAGGGTCTTTCTAGCACAGATTCTAAAGCAGGTGGCAAGTATGCAACATTGGTGGAGAAGCATCCCAGCCAGCACCCTGGCAGATGGCTTAACTGATTATGGCACGCTTCCCCCATCGAGCCCAGACACAGACCCAGAATCCTTCACGGGCACAGTGTTCTGGGAAGCTATTGCCAACATTCTGCATTATCCACTGCCCGTGCGCTAAAGCTCCTGCACCTGAATTTCATTTTTGTGGAGCTTAGTTGTGTCCTTGGTGTCTTGTCTGATCTCTCTTACATCTGCAAGCCCTTCAGATATTTGGAGGCTTTGCCATCTTCTGAATCTTCTCATCTCCTGGCTGAACAGGCCCAGCCCTTGCTAACCTTTCACTTCCCTGGCTGCTGACATCTGGAAGTGCTCTGGTGGGCCCAGGCCCAGAGCCAAGGGCATGTGATCTGGCCCAGACTGCGCCTGGCAAGACAGCGGCCCCTCCCTCGTGTTGGATGCCCTGGTTAGTTGACATTTTAACTGTGTCCGCCACACCACACTGCTGACTCAGGGCGATGCAGACGTAGGGCTGCTTCCTGTGGGCCACTGAGCTGCTCCCTCTGCAGCACTCCACACACAGGCAGAGGCTGTCTCCAAACTGACTCAGGACTTCTTAGATATCTTTCCTTGCAATGTCTGTCAAGAGAAGCCACACTGTAGAGCCCAACCCTTTTCCACTGAGTCATCTCTGCACAAGCCTGAGCTCCCAAAGGGCAGGGGAGCCTTCTGCTTCCTGTGCCCCCCACAGAGCCATAAGCATGGGCCACTGGTTGTGCCAAGCAATTAGGGCCTGGGTTTGACAGACATCCTGTCCACTCCTGGCTTCTCTGTGCCCTGAGTTTGGAAAGGGGAACAGGGAGCTCTTTCCCACAGCCCAGGGCAAGGGCATGATGCCCAGACACTGGCAGTGAAAAGCATGGGCTAAGTGGTGGCAGACGTCCTGGTCAACCGTGAGGATGGCAGACCAGTGAGGGAGAGCCCACATCTACTCAGAAATCTGAGCACATCTCAGGACTAGTGACCAAACAGGGCTGTGGTAAACTTATCTCAAAGAGGGAGACCCCACCCACTTCCTGAGATGGAGAGAAAGGTGCATTTAAGTGTGGGAAGTGGGGGAGGGCTTGTGGTTCCTGGGAATGGCAGGGCTCAAAAGGGAGCCACAAGCAGGGAGAAGTTCTGATAGGACTGACTGGCTGGGAAGGCAGAGACAAATCTGGATTGGGGCACCAGTTACAGTCAGGCTGCAACCAGTCCAGTACCAATGGAGAAAAGAAGCCCCCACTACAGAATAAAGCTACCTGCTCTCTGGGGTCTCATTTCTGCCCGCATCTGCTACAGGTTCTGGCTCTTGGGTCTCCAGGCAGGGCAGGACATGGGGTATGGGTGGGAGCTACAGACAGACTGTGGTCACTTTTGCAGGGTCACTTTTGCAGAAAGAGACCTCTGGGAGGGTCTGGGTGAGGCAACTGAGCGAAACAGGGAAGTGATGACAACTCACATCTGTATCACTTTCTAGTTCCACAGTCACTGTTATTTGATAGAGTTGAGCTAAGCATCCAGTAACTTCCACATCTCTCAATCTGCTCCCGGCACATGACTATACAGAAGCTCAACCATTTTTTTTTTTTTTTGTAGAATGAGTGTGACTTTTAGACTCCACCAAGCAAATGGGAAGGTAACACAGTCCAGATGCAATGTCTCCATGAACCCTAATTTACCGCCTGGTTTGAGGTGCCCCCTGCTGGTAAGACAAGCTGGGTCTATCTTTCCCTAGAGTGGGGTACCATATGGAGAGCTGGCTTTAGGGTTGGTGCTGAGCTCCCTCCCGCCACACCAAAAGGCTGTCTTTGCTTTCTCCAAGGGGTGAGTCTGCCTGAACAGGTTGGGGCTGGCAATGTTCCTGGCTGGAGAAATAGAGTCTTTTTGTATCTGAGGGTCTGGGGCAGGCTTCCAACCCAGGGATTGGATGTCACCGGGACAGGCTGCCAGGGAGATCAGGCCTGCAGACACTTTGGGAGGGAGTCAGGCTTCTCGTCCTGGCCCACAGACAGGCTTTGGTTCATTGTGCAGGCACAGAAGGACACCAAGTAGCATAGAACAGGAGCCAAAATCTAGCCCTAGTTCATCTGGGGATGACAGCAATGACCCCTAAGGTGAGATAGCACTGGGATATTTTTGCAAAATATGTCACTAACATGTCTTTATAAATGTAGGATTCATTGAGTACTGACTTTGTGCCAGGCCTGTGCTGAGCACTTCACGTAGATTGTCAGTTTTAAGCCTCATAACAAAGATCCACATTTTACGGACAGGGACTTTAAGGTGTGGGTGGAGGGAGGCGTGTTCAAGGTCATACAGTTAACTACAGGCAGTTCTAGGCTCAAACCCATGTGCTTGAATTTATGTTCAGAAAAGGCAGCAAGGTGCATGGAAAACTCAAATTTTGAGTTCCACAGGCTGGAAGTTTTAGTGTTCTCATCTACAAAACGGGGATAATAAAGCCAACACTGATGAACTGTCAAAAGTAATAAATAAAATAAGATATATAAGACCTGGCACATGGCAGGTAGTTAATAAAAGTTCTTTTTTGTCTCTTCTCCCTCCTCCCACTCTATTGTGCAGGAGCCATTTCTCCTTGTGTTAAGTTGGTGTGGCCCCCGCTCTGCTCTAGCTTGAAAGCTTCTGGGAGAGCATCCATTCTCTGGGACCTATGCTACTGAACCCAGAGACCAGAGAGGACTGAGGGACACAGCGCTCATCAGGTGCCCAGAAGGGCTAGTACCCAGAAGTTCCCACTCCAGTCCTATGCCCCCTCCTCAGCACTTGTGGTTCTCTTATCCCCTTCTTACTCCCATTCCCCTGGCTGAGGCTGGGAGGGGTCAGCCGTGCAGAAGGACCCTCTCTGTAGATACTGTATCTGGGGGAAAGCCTTGGTCTCCAGGGCAGAAGGCCTGTGGGGACCCACTAGGGTCAGACTGAAGCCGCAGGGGAGGTGCCTCTGCTGGCAGAGGTCAGCTTCTTTTAGAATTCCTCAGGCCTTGGCAGGCTGGGGGTAGGCATCCCTTGCTGGAAGGGTGAGTCACTCTGCCTGGCCTTGCCCAGTCAAACTCAAAGCTCAGCATTCTGAGAGGTGAGCTTATCTGTGTGTGGGCCGGTGTGGCGGACTGAGATGGAGGAAGTGGCTGATGTGGCTGCCTCGGACTGACTGGTTATGTGTCCATTCCCTGAAGAATCTCTGCCATTTCCTCTTACTTTTCTGGCTTGTCAAGACCAGTGAGTCAGCTCCTTTCTTCTGCTGTGGGATTGTGGACGAAAAGGGAGCTACATGTTAAATCTGACAAGTTCAGGGAAAGTCAGCATGGCAGGCCCTACAAACCCAGAGACTGAAATTAACCACATAGGATGGTCTGAATATAAAGGTTCCTAAAAGCAGACTGAGGCAGGTAGTCATAGCCTAGGTCTGTAACTTCCTTGACAAAGGTCAGTCTTTACCTTAGTAAGCCTGTCTATTGTCTAAAATAACATACTCCTGGAATGTCAGCGTAATCCCCTTTCCCTGGACCCCTCAGGGCACACCCACTGCACCAGCGCACAAGACCACAGAATCTCTCATAGCACAAGACCACAGAACCTCTCATCGCTATCTTGTTCCCAGAATACCATCTCTACGTGCTGTAAATGTTAATTATTGACTATCCTCTACCCACTAATGTAAAGGAAGTATGCGTCTCTCCATTTTTCTTTTTAACCAGTCCTAGAGATTTCCCTGCTTTGCTTTCTCCCACCCCCTTAATCGACCACAAATGGATTTCAAGTAACCCTCCTTTCATATCCTCCTTTGATTCTACTGCATTAAACAAGCTGCAAAACTGCTCTTCTCCAGAACATTTTCTCACCGTTGAGATTTTGCTTCTCTGCAATTGTTATCAGTTTGGCTCAAATAAACTTATTAAAATTCTCTTACGTTGACAGGGTCTACAGAAGGGCCACAGGCTCCTCCAATCTCTAGGGGTGTCTAAGGAGGTGGCCCTGGCTCATGTGGTAATAAATGAGGATGAGCCCTCTCATATCTAAGTACAATTTGAAAACTTTCCTCAGTAGACTTACCTGTGTCTGGGAAGCAGGTGGGGGAGGTCACACCCATTTTACTGAGTATGACTGAGGCTTGGAGAGGCCCAGTGACTCACCTAATCCCACAGTTTCCAAGTTTCATGCTCTTTCCACTCTACTAAACTGCCCTCCTGATTTCAGGCTCTCTCCAGCTGGTCTGGGGCCCCCTTTAAAGCAATTATCCCATGCCAGTTCATGGAACCCAAGGACAGGGGCAGCTACCAAGGCAAAAGTTAGAGCAGGCAAAGAAAGGATAGTAAGACTACTTTCTCACAGAGGCCCAGTGGTTCCAGACCTCCTGCCAGAGGTCCTGGACCCAAGGGACCTAACTTTCGGAGGGAAGTGTCACCCCCAAGGCCCCTCTCTGGCTGGGTGAGCTTTACAGCCTACAGACATTTAGGAGGGTGTCTGAGCCTTACTTAGTGTCTTCTTGACCTTGGTTCTTTACATGCAAAACCCTAGCTGGATTCAGAAGGATGGAGCTCCCAAACGGGCATGACTCCATGAACAAGCTTCACAGTCAGCCCAAAGCAGTGCCGAGAGTGAAATACTTGGCCTCCAGGAGTTAGGTCCTTGTGAGGGAGTGAAAGCATCCATAGAAAGGAGCCATTTCACAGGAAGGGGTCCTATGCCAAGGCCCAAGGACAGGGTAAAGGGACAGCTTGCCCGGTGGCTTTCTCTCTTTTGGGCATGTGACACCCAGCACCATCCCAGCCAGAGAAACCTGTTTCTCCAAAGCATACACAAACTTGCAGACTGGGCAGAGTGGCCTGTCCAGTAGAGAACTGACGTGGTCCCAGCATAGCAGGCAGCATGTGTATACACACTTCCTCATTCACTATCTTAGTTCTCCCAAGAACTGGGGAGGGAAAAGCACTCACTTTACAGGCCAAGAAACTGCAAGAGGCCACTGGAAACTCTAAACCCAAACCCTGAATGCCCTCAGCTCCAGGAGGAAAACAAGCAGGGCAATAGCAGGATCCCCGGGCTGGGGCAGAGGCTTGTTGCCCAGTCCCAGAGGGAGGGTGCTCTGAGGGCAGGGAGGGGAGATTTTAGGCAATCTCCAAGGCCAAGGCCTACTGGCTTCACCAGGCTTCCTAACAGACCATTTTGAAGCTTTTAAAGAAGCAACCGAGTTAGCAGTTTACCCCAGTGGTAACAAGCAATATCAACTTTCTTTGGGGACAGCAGCCCTGGCAGACTTAAGGCCATAGTAGAATGTAGGGTGATTTGTTCTGCTGCATTCATTTCCTAATCGAGATGGGGGCACTCAGGCTGAGTCTCCTTTATAGCTATGGCTCAGCAAAAGGAGTGATCTTCAGGAGGCCATAGGGCCTGGGAGACCAACATAAGACACAAACAGATATAGCTAGCCAGAGTCTAACTAGAGTCTCAGTGGGTACCACTCAGAGCTCCACTTCCTATGGAGAAGGGTGGACATTTTGATTGCCAAGTGTGTGCACATCTGTCTCCTTCACCTCAGATTCTAAGCATCTCAAAGACAGGCACCTTCTCTTAGTCACTTCTGTCTCCTTCCCTGATTCCAGACAGTGCCTCACACACTGTTGATACCTTATATGTGTCTGGTGAATTGAGTAAGATACGTCTCTCCCAGACCTCTCTTCTGGGGGCATTTCTCACATCACTGATGGAGTGTGCTAGAAACAAACATCTCGAAAATGAATAAGATACAACCAGCCCCTCCTCTTAGGGGGCCCGGGGCATAGGCCAGAAGGTGACTAGGGTATCTTCCTTTGCTCTGGAGCCTGGCAGGGCCCACGTGGAAGTGAGGGCTGATGGGAGACCATTGTCCACTGTTCTCCACATGCGCTTTGGAACCATTCAGAAAAAGGCCAGGCTCTGGGTCCTGGGGCTTTTAGATGGTGAACAGAGGGGCAGAAGGGACCTGCCCTGAGGTCAGGGCAGAGAAAGGGACAAAGAGCTGCCAAGAGAAGGGGCTGCCTCCTGGCCTCCATCCTCGCACAATACAGAGAGGAGGCTATGCTTGGTCCCTAGGTCCCTCAGCCCCTCAGCCTCAAAAGAGCCCTGGGTCCTTAGTCCCCAACCTCCTGGGGACTGTCTTCACTGTCCCACGAGGATGTCACCCTCATACATCATAGCTGAACTGCCTACCTGCTCTCCCTGTTTGCATTAATGACACTTCTGTTCTCCCAGGCAGAAACCCTGGAGTGACCATTGTCTCTTGATCTCCTGGGTCAGGCCTTGTGGCTTCATTTGGCACCTCGTCTCTCTCACCTGTCTTTTCCTTTCCCAACTCACTTCCTCCTCCTAGTTCCCCTCATCTGCTATGCAGCAGCCTTGGAGTGATTTTCCCTGCACCATACTGCTCTTTACCTTGACCACCAGGTTCATCATACCACGTTTAATATGCCACTCTCCATTCAAAAGCCCTTATTTGATTATGGGATAAAATCTGACCTGGGCATTTGGTGCTAACTACAGTCCACTTCCATCTGGCCTTGCTGTTCCCTGCCTCAATGTCCCTGATGTATGTAGAAATCCAGATGGGGCAGTCCATTCTCATCGCCACCGCCCTCCACATTAACTGGTCACTTGACTTGCATGTCGTCTACTGTAGCTCGAGTGCACAAGTATGGGAGCCTCCCCTCACTCCCGCCCACGGCTCCTGGTTGGGGTGGGGCGACGCCAGCACTGGAAAGGGTGTGGGAGAAGAACTAGTCTAAGCCTTCCTTTTAAAGATGAGGAAACTAAGGCGCAGGGACGCCAGGTGACTCGCCATGATCAAGTACACAGCGAATCAAAGCCAGGGCTCAGCCCTTTCAGCCCAGGCACTGCCCCACTCCGCATTTCGCTGGGGCTTGCACCCCTTGGATGGTCCATAACCCACGTGAACCGACCGGAGAGACGGGGCGAATGGGTAAAGCTGGGAAAGGAGTGCTGAGAAAGGGGAGGGTGGGGAAGGTGCGCGGGGGTCGTCAGCTGCCGCGCAGGCTGTGGCAGGCCCAGCAGAGCCCCCTACCCATCAGGCCGGGCCCGGACTCACTTTGCCGAGAGCGTGTTGATGGAGCCGGTGACAAGCATGAGCCCAGCCAGGAAGAGCTGGTACTTGGTCCAGGCCATGGCGGCGGAGGCGGGGAGCACAACGTTGCAGATATCCGCCCACCGCGACCTCCGCGATCACTTGAAGCTGCAGCCCCTGACCCGGTCACCTGGGGGTCTCGGGTGCGAGCGCTTCCGGGCCGGGCGTCACATGACCCCCGTCGGCCCCGCCCCGTGTCGTTGCGCTCCGCCTCCCGCGAGGGCGCGGGCGTCCGCAGCTGTGCTCGCGGGGTGGCAGTACCCGCTCTCTCTAGGGCCGCAGCGGGTCGTGCTGGTCCCCACAGGGGACGATGGCAAGTCACGGGCCCAGCTTTCCTCATTTGTAAAAGAAACTGATGGGACGATGCAGTGAGGATGCATCGTGGATGTTAGAGCGTTTTATAAACTGTTTATAGAGGTTGAGCTGAATGATGTCAGAAGCAAACTACAAAGTGGACATGTCCAGCGTGGGAATCTCCTCTCCACATGGTACCCAGGGAATTCTCGGGAGGCCTGAGACATGTCCCTAGGGATCCCAGTCTGCAGGGTTGCTCACATCTTACAGAAAAGTGGTGTAGGAAGCTCCCGGGAGACCATTTTATAGCTAAGGACACTAAACTGAGAGAAGCCTAGTGATTTACTTATCATCATAATGGTGATTGATGGGGTGGGGATTTGCACTGAAATTCTTCAGTCCCAAATTTGTGCCTTCAACTCAGCCCCTCCAGGAAGATCACCACACTGCTCCTTCGTGGAAAGGATGCTGCTAAGAGGCAACTACAGCAGAAAAGACCTAGATTAGTTTGCAGAGACTTTCTGGCTTTTACAACCCTACTCCTAGTTCTCAGTCCCCAGAGGTGCTCTGTCCTCATCTTCAGGTCTCCTGTCTGCACCCCATATCTGTCACATTACAGGCTGGAGCCAAGGCCTTCCAGGAACTGCTTCAGACCTGGTGGGCACATTTCTTCCATCATTGCAAATCTTATTACTAAAAGTGTAGAGATAGGGCCTGCCTACCCACTCTTTCTGCTTACCCTAAAGACTGCCTTGAACTTGTGAAAACCACTAGCGTTCAATCAGAAAAATTCTCAAGGGACTGCACCAGACCCTTTTATTGCAGGAAGACCTGACAGAGAAGGTATGTATAAGTGAGGTTTTGGACAAAATGTAGGAGGTTACTTTATAGACAGGGGAAGGGGTTTCCCAGAGGAGGGAATGAACAGAGATATGAGTGGACATGGAGTATCTCAGACCCACACACCATCTGGGAACATTTCTTAGACCCTGTTCTTTTAAGTCAGTGGGGGAAAGGAGACTCGGAAGGAGGTTTTGTAAGAGCTTCTTGTCCAAAACAGCACTACTAGTTTTATGTAATTTAAAAGGAATTAATTTGGTTATCCAAAAATATGTACTGAGATTCTGGGGCCTATAGAGATGAATGAAGCACAGCTTCTGTCCCAAGGGGCAGGCCGGTGCAGTCCACACCAGATAGACAGCCCCATCCCTTTGGGAGACAGTTCCTGTAGGCCACAGTGACATACTCAGTGGGGCTTGGACCATTTTCCCCACATTTGTCCAAGCCAAGGGCACTGTTCTGAAGGAAACATTACGAATGATCAATGGTGTTTCCAGCCCGACATGATGTCACTAGAAGCACAGTCTCTGTCTCTATAGCCACATAATAACATGAATTTTAATTTATCACCATGTCCTGACCATTCATCAGACTTCTGTCCCTGGAGCCCAGGAGACATGAGGGTTTATTTGCAAAAACACATGGAGCCCACTAAGTGCTAGGCCCCCAGTCAGACATGAGACTCCCAAAGACAAGTGAGATAATGTCCCTGCCTTCAAGGAGTTCAGGATCTTATGGAGAAGAGGGGTGAGTAGGCAGATAACCATGAAGCAACATGAGGATTGGTAAGAGGTGGAGGGAGCTGAGAAAGGGATGATTTCTCCACAGGGGCGGAAGCAAGGGGATGACAGTGGCAATCAGAGCTGTCCTGGATTAGGTGCCCAGTTCTGTGTCTGCTTGTGCAGAGTGCTCCACCCCTGTGGCATCATTTCTCCCAGCAGCCCTGTGTGCTGAAACTCAGGGGAGAATTGAGCAGGGGCTTGAAGGAAGAGCAGAATTGCTCCAGGTGGAGCAGGGGGTGAAGACAACCATGTGGACACCAGCGGGGAGACCAGCCAGCCCTCATGCTCGAGAATGACCTATAGTGAGGTTCCAGGTCTCTGCCAGCCTGGCTAGACTGGACTTTACAGGTGGAAACCAGGGTTGATATTAGTGTCCACAAGTAGCAGCACACCTGGGTATCAGAGACTCGGGATCTAGGAATTCTTAGAAAAGTAGAGAAGAATCAAGGTGGATGTTATCATATATAGACTTTGTAAAATCCTTCAGATTTTTTAAAATTAAATTTTGGGATAGAGCTTAATGTAAAGGCTGGATACAAATCTGTCTCATAATTTTAGAAGCCAGTGATTTCCTAAATTAAATAACATGCTCACAGAGCAAACCTGAGACCTCTCTGAGTCTTTAGAAAGTCAAAGGTGGACCAGCCCCTTTGTGTGGTGACCTTGGCCACCAGAGGAGCATTTATTGCCTAACTGCTCAGATTTGATTGTCCTGATGAAAAACTACAGCTTACTGAAGATCATGAAAATCTGGATTACATGAAAGAAGCAAATTGACAAATTTTCAGCAAAGGGAGGAGATTTACTGAGCGTTAGGGGTGCCCCTTCCACAGAATCTTCACGTGTGTGTGTGTGTGTAGGGGGGAGCAGTGGACAGAGATGGGAATATCTTTGTGTACCCCTGAAAGTACACAGTCTTCACAAGTGGAAATGACTTTGTGCAGGTTATCCAGACTAGGACAGAGAGAGCTGGAAGGGGTCTGTTGCTTAGAGCAAAATGACCACGGCTGAGTCCCTTGATAACTCAGAGCCCTACTTCCTATCTGTAAAATGGGAAGGATAAACTCACAGCTTGTCATGCAGCGGGAAGGAGGACAGAAGTGGAGGTCTGTGGGAAAAATAGTATAGCAGGTGTGAGGTCAGGACCAAGCAGAGAGGTGTGGGAAAGACCTGAGGCTGAGCATTAAAAAGCCCTTCTCATGAATTGCATAAGTGCATGATCCAGTCTTTGAGCCTTTTCTTTCAAAGTCAGGGACACTGAACAAATTTGCATGCTCCCTTCAAAGAGCCTCTAATTTCCAGAGTCAATTAAATGCATCAGTGCAAACCCCTGTATTTGTATGCAAAACTTACAGCAGCCTGTGTCTTGTCTGAAAGGTTGAACATTTCCCAATCAATTTAATCACATTCTAGATTAGGAGAGGGTTATTTTATCTTGGGAAGGACAGAGACCGTCCACATTAGACCTGTTTTGTTTAGGACAAGTTTTTACTGTATGTCCTTGGGCTTTTTCTCTAGTGTGTAGCTTGTTCCCCTGGTAGAATATGACCATCTCATGGGCAGGTGAGAAAGATTCTTTGTTTGACCAAACTTTAGTCAAGTTCATGAACTGTCTCCTAGGCCCGTCTGTATACTTTCTTATAAAAATCTTGCTGAGTCAATTTAGCCAGAACCCGCCATCCTCCATATCTGATCACTTTAGCTCTCTCATTCCCATCCCCCGCTTCCCCCCAGGGAAATTCTGAGCACCATGATCTTCCTTCAGCAAGGATCCTGTTTGGTGGGTTTAGCCAGAATCTCTCTACACCTGGTATTTCCTTTTATTAATTTTCCTTCCATTGACCCCCACCCTACTACTTGCTTATGCTGTATTTGGAACTGAGCTCTGTATAGCCCTGCCCAGACAGATCTCTTTTCCTCCATTGCAATATTGTTTTTATTGCTTTAACTACTGTCTGGTTCTGGTTTTTCTTTGACACACAATTGGGTATTCAGTTGCCTGTCTCTCCCAAAAGGGTGAGCATTGCAGGGCAGCCATCTGAGGCTTTGGCTGGGAAGAGGAGCAAGGGCCTTGGGACGAGGAGGGCAGGGTAGGTCCTGGCTGTCTCTTGGGAGAGAAACTGGGACAATGAAACCAGGCCTGACAGGACCTAGCCAGGAAAGGGAATGTGGATGGTCTGTACTGGTGGAGAGGCGATAGCTATTATTTATTAGCTCTTTCTGGTGGACTTTTTGTCTGGTTTCTATGGTGACTGAAGATGATTAGATCAGGAGTCACCTGCTTTTTCTAGCTTTGGGTCCTCATAAGGTCATTCTCAAACCTTTCTTCTTTGCCTTTCTTTCTTAACATCTTTCGTCCCTAACACCCCTCTCATCAGTGCTGATCATTGGACTGGGATGCGTCACTGGATCCAGGAAACTGGTGTTTGTCTTGGTCCTTTGGGAGCAGGATCAAGTCAGATCCGGATAAAGCTTAGACTCCTATTTAAATTTGATTTCCGATAAGCAATGAATATTTTTTTTTTAGTGTAAGTATATTCTCAATATTGTTTGGGAATATACTTATACTAAAAAATGATTCATTATTTATCTGAAACTCAGATTTAATTGGGCATCCTGTATAACATTTGCTCAGCTGGCAGTGCTGCTGGTATGGCACCCAGCTCAGTGCCCTTGCTTGGAGAAGGTGAACCATGACCTCAGCTGCATCGACTTGGTGTGTCTCAGGCAAATATCTTCCTCCAAATATGCTATTGAGTAAGCTCACAATATTTTCTTCCTCTGACTCCGTGAAGCCTCTAAATTGATACCAGCCCTCCTGGAGGTGGGTCCCACAACAGTCAAACCCTATGCATCTGTGTTTAACACCCTTATGACTAGAAGTGAGGGCCAAGGGCATCTATAGGAGATTCTGAGGCAGACAGAGTTGAGAACTCTCCCCTATTGCACACAGTTTTAGGGTATTCCCGTATTCCATGCAGCCTAGATGCAGATCCCCTGGAGGGAACACGTGATCTAATCCAACCCTTGTGCTTGTTAGATTAGGAAACCCAATCCCAGAAAGAAGGTGACTTGTCCAGGTCAGTAATGAATGACTTGTGAACTGTATTATTTATTTATTTGGATTCAGTTTTTATTAATTAGCTTAATCTAGGTAGTAATAAAAAAATTGGCTGGCCCTATAAATTCTTAAGTACAGTAAAAATAATATAGCCTGTGACCAAATGAACTGAAACAAAGATATTTTTGAAATATTTGGGAAACACTGAACATGGTCTGGAAAGTGAGTTATTGCTAATTTTATTGGTTGTATTAGTTTCCTATTGCTGCTGAATCAAATTACCACAAGCACAGTGGTTTAAAAAACACACATTTATTATCTTACTGTTCTGGAGGACAGAAATCTGAAAGGTAGTCACTGGACTTAAATCAAGGACTGTGCTCCTTCTGGAGGATCTAGGGGAGACTCTGTTTCTTTGCCTTGTCCAGCTTCTAGAGGCTGATGGTATGCGTGGCCCCACATCGCTCTGAGCTTCGTGTCTGTAGTCTCATCGTCTATGACTCTGACTCTCTTGCCTCCATTTCATAAAGACAAAATCCTTGTGATTACATTGACCCCATCTGGATAATCCAGAATAATCTTCCATCCCAAGAACCTTGGTTTAATTACATCTGCAAAGTCCTTTTTGTCACAGGTCTGAGGAATTAGAAGAGGAACATCATTGGGTGTGTGTGCATTATTCTGTCTACTACAGTTGTGACTAAAAACGTCCTTAACTTTTAGAGAGTGAAGTAATTACAGGTGAAGCAATTTGCTTTAAAATGCTCTTGTTATGGACGGAATGTTTCTGTCTCCCCCAGATTTATTTATTTAATCCCTAACCCCCAATGTGATCGTATTTGAAGATGGGCCTTTGGGAGGTGATTGGAGTTACAATAGGTTAGAGGGTAGGGCCCACATGATGGGATTAGTGGCCTAATAAGAAGAGGTAGAGAGAGTGATGCTCTCTGCATGTAAACACCAAGGAAGGGGTATGTGAGGACATAGCAGGAAGATGGTGTCTGCAATGCAGGAAGGGAGTTTTCAACAGGAAACAAATTGGCCAGCACTTTGATCTTAGATTTACCAGTCTCCAGAACTGTGAGATATAAATTTCTGTTGTTTAAACTACCCAGTCTACAGTATTTTGTTATGGCAGCCTAAGCAGACTAAGACAATTGCAGAAAAATAAAAGAAAAGAGAACAAAAATAAAAATAGGAGACAAGGATGGCAGAAAGATGATGGTTGTTGGAGCTGAGTTTTGGGTATGTAAAGGCTGATTGTACTATTTTTTTCTAATTTTCTGAATGTTTAAAATTCTCCACAATAAAAAGTTAAACATAAAATCTTTATGGTACTGATACATGAATAGATAGATAAGTAAATGGAAAAAATAGGGAGTCCAGAAATATATCCCAATACAAATAGGAATTTAGTAAATAAAAGCACGGCATTTTAAATCAGTGGGGAGTATTTAAATAATACTGGGACTACAGGGTAGATATCTAAAAATCTAAAAATTTTTTTTTTGGATTCCTACCTCTTACTTTACACTAAAATAAGTTCAGTTTGATAAAAGATTTGACTGAAAAAAATTAAACCATAAAATTCCCGGAAAAAAATATGGAAATCTATTTAAAAAATTGTAATAGTTCTGGAGTGGGAAAGGTCTTCCTGAGTGTGATACAAAACCTTGTGTGGGGTCAAAAACATAAATAAAGTCAAAGATATATGTAAATCTGTGAACAATATTTGCAACTCATGTCACAGTCAAGAGCTGATTTCCTTCCCATAAAAAGGTCTTAAAAAATCAGTGTGACAGACATTTCTCCAAAGAGGATATACAAATGATTAATAAGCATATAAAAAGCTTAGCCATTAGGGAAATGCAAATCAAATCACAACTACCACTTAGCTATAACAAAAAAACAAAAAAAAGGAAAATAACAAGTGTTGGAGAGGATGTAGAAAAAATAGAACCCTCATACACTCCTAGTGAGAATGTAAAATGGTGCAGCTGCTTTGGAAAACAGTTTGGCAGTTCCTCAAAATGTTAGATGTAGAGTTGCCATATGACCCAGCAATTCCACTCTGAGTATCTACCAAAGAAAAATGAAAACATACGTCCACCCAAAAACTTGTAAATGAATGTTTATAGTATCATTATTCATAATAGTCAAAAAGTAGAAAGGACCCAAATGTCCATCTACTGATGAACGAATAAACAAAAGAGGTATAATCACACAATGGAATATTAATCAAAAACAAAAGGGATTAAGTACTGATACATGTTATAAATGGATGAACCTTGAAACGCTATGCTAAATGAAAGAAGCCAGCCACGTTTCACGTGATTAAATTTATGTGAAATGTCCAAAATAGGCAAAACGATGGAGAAGGTAGATTAGTGGTTGCTTAAGCCTGGGAGGTGTTGAGGATGAGGGTTGTGTGGGGAGTGACTAATAAACTCTGTGTCACTGTGTTTCTTTTTGCGGGGGAGATGAGATGTTCTAAAATTAGATTGTGGTGATGGTTGCATAACCCTGTGAGTATGCTAAAACCACTGAACTGTCTACTCTATGTGGGTGACTTTTATGGTATGTGAATTGTATCTTAATAAATATATTAGCAAAAATCCAATACCAACAAGACCAGACACACAAAAGGAAAATGGGCAATGATTATAACCAGACAATCCATAGAAAAGGAAATACCTTGTTCAACTTCACTCATAAGAGAAATGAAAATTAAAGGTACATTGGATACCATTTTCACCTATTCAACTGGGAAATTTTAAAGCAAGTGTGATGACATGATGTTAGGTAGTAGGGAAACACTTTGTACACCGAGGGTGGAAACCAGGATGGCACAGTCTCTGAGGAGGGCAAGTTGGTAATATTGATGAGAATTACACATGCACACCCTTTGCCCCAGCATGAAGCTGTCCTGTGCCTCTGGACTGTCTGCCTCTAGCCTTGTTTTACATGAGATAATGAAGCCATATGTATTTCAACTCTTATGTTGGTTTTCTGGCATGTGAGACCAAAATGAATCATAACTGATAATCCCAGCAATTCCGCTTCCAGGAATTTATTCTATAGGTTCTCCCATATATATTTGTTATAGCTGTGGATTGAGAGCTTTCTAAATGTCCATCAAAAAGAAAGGAGTTAAGTAAATGATGGAACCTCCGTGAGCCTCCCACAGGCAATACCGTGTGGCTTTTATGTGCTGATGATGTACAACGACCTCCAAGATGCCCTGTGTGGTAATGCCCTGTGTGGGAAATGCTACTGTTTGTGTAAACAAAACAAAACAAAACTATATCTATATATCTATATTTATATATACTTTATATAGATACATATATGTATATATATACTTTATATATATATTATATACACATATATGTACTTTATATATATGCGCAATGTGTGTGTGTGTGTGTGTGTGTGTGTGTGTGTACCTTAACCTGTAGATACTTTAACCTGGGTGCCTCTGTGTCTGGGAACTGGGTGCTGGAGGACTGGGGTGAAAGTCTCACTTTTTTCCTTTTTGTGCGTTTTGGACTTGATGCCACGTGTACCTTTACTCGTTCACAAATGGTAAACAGAATAAGGAATGCAGGGTCCAGACCGACGGTGTACGCAGCGAATGGGACCCTCTCTTTGCTCCTACAACTACTAGAATTGAGAGCTGCTTCCAGATGTGCAGCTTCTCCAGAACGTCGGGAAAGTTTGGGAAGCACAGTCTTGCTGCCCGAGCTGCATTAGGGTCCCAGAAACTGGCTGTAAACTTTCTGTGTGCCTTTAGGCTGGTCACTTGCCTTCGCAGAACCTCAGTCGGATCCCCTGACCACTTACGGGCTTCCCAGATCTCAGGCTCTGCTTCTGAAGGTCCGCCAATACGAGGTTCACTCTACAGCCACTAGATGGCGTGCTGCCTCTGCTGATAAAGGACAGGTGCTGTGGCTGGGGTACCCAGCTTTTAAAAACGGAGTCACCTGAGGGAATTTTAACATTAAAAAAAGAAAGAAAGAAAAGAAAAGAAAAAGCAAACCCACAGCAGTACTTGGGCATTGTAGGATGAATGATTCAAGGAGAAGCAGAAAGACAAAAATGAGGGCCGAAGGCTCAGCTTCTCTGGGCTCAAATGGTGGAGGATGTAGTCAGGTGTTCTCAACCAGGATGGCAGGATGGACCAGCTTAAGAGGTTGGCAGGCCCCAAAGCGTGGCTCAGGGTTCCAGTCTCCCTGTCAATTCTGGATGCCTTGGCTGGGGCAGAGAGCCTTGAAGGTGTGGGCTGTGGAGTCATTGTGGCCAGGTCTGTTGACCTTTCTGTTTCCCATCCGTGAAATGGGTATAATAGTCATAGCTGCCTGATAGAATTGACCTGGCAAATCAAGTATTATATTTAGTTCTCTTAGCAATCTCTGCCCTTGACACATTAGAAAAGAAGCTGCCTCTGCTGAGTCACCTTCTCCTGGGGATTGATATACATGACACGGAGCCTGGATGGGAGGCCTGAGGACTTGTTGGAGGAAGGAGTTCTCGTTTGAGGCAGCAGTGTCCTGAACTATTTTGGAGACAGAGCTAATCATTACTGGGTCAGAAGGCATTCCCTAGCCATCCAATGTAGACAGTTCCCAGATTTTACTTTTTATGGGGACATGCGAGGAAAGTACTGCGTATCTTTGCTTAAAAGCGGTTCTGTTTAAATATTATAAAATGTAAACTCTATGGAATAAGAAGGGAAGATGGCCTTTTTAAGAAGTTTTTGGCCAAAGCCAGTGTTTGAAACTGCTGGAAATCAGTAGGGCTCTTAACATGCAGTTTTTAATGACTCTGGGCAAAATGACCTTTTCTTCACAGCAGAGATGGGCTTTAGTTAGGAGGGGCCAGGGAGTGAAAAGTGACTCTGAGAGAGACCTCAAACACCTCGTTGCTGGTTTTCCCCGCATCTCCTCAAGCTATATGCATGGTGCAAGAGGTACCCTTCTTTTTCTCACGCAAGGGGGCTGCTTGCTTACATATGAGGCTGTAACTTCCAGAAAGGGCTCCTTTTCAATTCTGCCAAGCGGGCATCCAGCTTGCTTTGGCCCTGAGGGAGTGGAATGGAAACTGGTTTTCCCTTCTCCAAAGCAGAGACCCATTGTCCTTTTGCTTGATGTCTGGCTTGTGCAGCAATACCCCATGGGGCCTCGTGGTTGCTTGTTGCATCCATATACCTTGAGAGAGATCATGTGATATTGGTGACACCATGCTTACAGCCATTTTGTGTTGGGGTGTGCAGAAGTTGACCGGAGGCATTGGCGGCCTCCCCACTGATCCTCTGCTAAGTAGGCGCAGGGAACTTACACTCCCAGCCTGGCCACTGGGACACACTGAGCTGTGGGTGGGCATGCTAGCCTCACCTGGGTGGGCCATGTTCAATACCTCTGCATCTTGTTCTTTATAAACAGCTTTTTTTTTTTTTTGGAGATAACATTGACATATAATAAACTGCACATGTTTAAAATGAAGGATTTGGTAAATTTCGATGTATGTGTATAATACCTGTGAAACTGTCAGCATAGCCAAGATTGTAGAAGTTCCTATTACCCCAAATCTTCCCTGTGCCTCTTCATGATACCCCTCCTGCTGCCGCCCCCCTCCCCTGCAACCAGCCATCTGGTTCTGCCCCTCTACATTAGTTTACACGTCCCCAGCTTTGTGTAAATGGAATCCTACGGAGTGTGCTTCTTTCACTCAGCGTGATGACTTGAGACTCGTCCATGCTGCATGGATCACTGGTTCCTTCCTTTGTGTAGCTGAGCAGGGGGTCGTCTTTGGCATGGATGTCCACTGTTGGTTTATCCATTTACCTGCTGGTGGATGTTTGGGTTGTTTCCTGTGCTGTTACAAGTTCTGCAGCGTGTGTTGATGTGGAAGGAATGCTAATCAGGGGGCCTGGAGCCCCTGGCTCTGTCACCCGCTCACTGCGTGCACAGCCCCTCCCCTCTCTGAGCCTCAGTGTCCACTTCTAAAACAAAAAGCAGTGGACTCATGGTTCCTCAGGTTCCTCCAGCTCTGACAGTCAGCTGTCTGTGTTCCCACATAGCTCCAGCACTCCACGCCCCACCGTGCCCCACCGTGCCTCACTGCACTCATAGTGACAGTGGGAGCCGATGGCGGAGGCTGGGCCTGGTCAGGACCAGGGTGCTCCAGGCATCACATTGCCCAAGCCTCACTCTGGAGCCCCAAGGAGGAAGTCCTTGCTGCTCACCAGCTCTAGTGGGCTTAGGCTAAGGATTTCGGAATTAGCAAGGACCGCCTCACTGGCCCATGAATCCCTGTACTGCTTGTCTGGGCTCTGCTTGAGCACCCCAGGGATAGGTGTCTCTATCTGGGTGCTGCAGCCCCACCCACCTTGGTAGCAGAAAGCTGATCTTCTGATTCTACATGCCCTGAGGCCCAGGTAGGGTGGGGTGAGCTAGGTCCATCCCTTCCTGGATGACTGGCCACCCTTTCTGCCTCCCAGCAGCCTCAGCAGTGCCCTACTTAGACCCCAGGGAGGGGTTTGCCCATCTGTTCACCATGATGGGCGGGAGGGGGCGGGATGGCAGTAGGTTCAGATGGCGTCTGTGGTGTCAGATCTGTAAGATTAATCCCAGATCGCTCAGGTCTTGGGAACACTGTGATTTCTCTGTAGCCTGATGCCACCATTCCCCATCCCCACCTGCTGCTCCCTCTCAGGGGATCAGAAAGGGCTGTGCTCAGGCTTACCCTGTCTTCCAGAGGCCCCTGAAACGGTTGCCTGGGAGAGGAACCTGGGAAGCTGAGAGAACAGTGGCACAGTGAGCTGGAGGGTGTGGTGGCTGGGAGTGGCAGGCAGAGGACATAGTCTTGGGGTCAAAACCTGGTTCTGCCACTTACTGGTTGGATGACTTTGGGCAAGTGGTGCGACCTCGCCGAACGCAATTTTCTCACCCAGGAGATGGAGACAACTGTGCCTACTTTCACGGGGCTGTGCTGAAGACCTAGTAACACACTGAGCCCAGCTCCTGGCACTTGCTTAATAAAATTTCCTTGCTCCGCCCACCTCAGACCCAACTGACCCAAGGGCCCTGAACATCAGCAGTTTCCTGTGGCAGATCTTGACTCTTGGGGCCATCTTAAGTGTCCCAGTGACAGCTCTCCCATCTCCTCCCCTCAGGGACAGACCAGTTGTCTGAGGGAGGAGTCAAGGTTGAGCTGGGAAGTGGATGAGAAGGGCAGCGCTCAGCTCATGAGCTGGGGCTGGGATGCAGGCTGGGCAGAGCTGAGTTAAATGAGGGAGCCCAGATGAGGTGTGGTGGGGCATGAAGGCTGAACCAGGCGAGGAAGCACCCGCTATTTTCGGCAAACCCCCAGCCCAGGTCACTGACGTCCTGGGGAACTAAGGAACTGTGGACTGGAGTCCAGCCACCCATGAGCTTTGATTAAACAGACAATTTTAGAGCACAGATAAAAAGACGTGGTAAGTAGCTGGGACCAGTAACAGTTCACAGAGAACAAGCTGGAATAAATGTCACCCTGAATTAAGGGGCCTCTGCTAGGGCCTGTTCTCTTTGATATTTTCATCAAAGGCTGGAATAATGGCACAGAAAACTGGATTATCAAATCTGTGGGTGACATGGAGCTGGGAGAGAGCGGGATAGATTTAATAGTGGAAGCAGGCTTCAACACCTGGAACATCATCAAAAGCCCGGAACCACCCAGAAGAGATCCAGCAGCACTCAGTCAATGAGAGGTTGCACCGACATTAAAAAGAGCAACTGCTCAGCTTCGGCACCGGAGGCGCCTGGCTCCAGGGGGGCGTAAAGGGCACTAACTTTCTCTCTTTCTCTGGGATTTACCACCAGAATATGCACACCCGAGGACGAAGGGATGTCCTCAGTCCTCCCTGGCCTGGATAAATGAGCAGGAGATCAGAGAGGGGAAGGAAGGCCACTGTAATTGTGAGCTGTCAGTCTGCAGGAAGAATGCTATGGCTCTGACCCACTCCCTCAACCCAGCCACGCTGGGGCACTGGGCTCCCAGGAATCACTCAGAGGAACTACAGGAAGGAGATGTGGCATCTTCTTCCCAGGTTGGATGTCTGCTTTACAGACGAACTTGTTCCTCCCTCTGCCTGTTTGAACGAGGGTAAAGGGCACTGGGAAGAGGTGGCAGGGTCATTGCGAGCTGTCTGCACTCTCACTGTCTGGCATGGTTAGGATGTGTAAGTGTCCTGTGGAATTAGCGGACATTGGGATGTGACTGGGCCACCTTCGGATTTTTACAGTATTCCACCCAAGAGGGTTGGCTGTGGAACCAGAGGAGGCTGGTGGCAGGGGTGGGGGTGGGGGACCTTCAAGGGTTGGAGCTGCGGGGACATTGGATGACCCCTCTGTGGAACAGGGCAGTGAAGAGGCTCCTGCATGGGTTCTGAAAACCCCACATGTGGCCCTGGACAGCCAGCACTTGGAGTCAAGCCACGTGGAGGGCTTGCATTGTCTTTCTAGTCCCTCTTCCCCAGCCTGGCTGTGGAACAGCCAGAAATAGAAGGTGGGGGTCGGGGAGAAGAACTGTCTCCTCCTTTTCTAAGTCCCTTGGGCTGAAGGAGGATTTATTCCAGGGAGCAGGGAGAATATTAGCTGGACTAGACTGGACTGGACTTCCCTATACTCAAGGGTAACCACAAGCTTTGGAATTGGCTCCATCCGTTACTTAAGAAACAGGAATGGGAGACTCAATCTAATGTTGCTTAAAGATATGAAGGGAGGAAAAACAAAGCCATTTCTTCCTTGTGGCCCACCAGGTTCAGATAGTGCAATAATCCTGTTGCAGAAGCATGTGGGCTTTGAGGCTTTCAGGTACCAGTAATAAAAAACCCATCTAGGTCTTTCACTTTTCATCTCCTATGACAAAACTTCCTGAGATCAGAGGTTCCAGGGATCACTCAGTGTCACAGTGACAAGTACGCTCTCCATCTCCTTCTGCCATTCTCACTGTGTCCATGATGTCTTTTCTCATGGTCACAAGATGGTTGCAACTGCTCCAGGCATCACACATAAACCTGGCAAGGTCCAGGTGAAGTTTCCTCCCCTGTGATTTCCTTTAGGAGAAAGAAAACCTTTCCTAGTAGTCTCAGCAGACTTCTCTGAAGAACCCATTAACCAGAATTGAACACCCTCATACCTAACTCAATCTTTGGAAAGATATTGTAGGTCACCATAATGAGCTTTGTCCCTAGAACTGGAGTTGAGGAAGGGTAAGCATCTGGGGAATGTCAGCCCTTTGCCATCAAGGCAGAAGGGTGCAGAGATAGCTCTTACTTGGTAACCAATAGTGTCTGCCACAGTAGTACACATGATAAATTTCACTGGGTGGGATTGGTGGACTACAAGTATGAGATAAGTCAGATGCCTATAAGTCAGATGCATTCTTAGGCTGCATTAACAGGAGAATAGAATCCAGAGCAAGAGAGGAGATGGTCACCACCTCTGTGCTGGCTGGACCACACATGGTGTATCCACTCCCAGAGAAGAGGTAAGCTGAAGCTCTTCCAGAGGAGGGAACTAGGCTGGTGAGGGGTCTATATGCACTGTCCTGAGAGGTGGGGCTGAAAGAACAGGGCATTTAATGTGAAGAAGACTGGGCTCCCCTGCAGGGAGCCATCTTGAATCTTTTAGAGCGATGCTCACGATGCAGGGAATGACTCCAGAGGGCACAGCCAAAATGGGAAGCAGTTCTGGTCTTCAGGGAAGGAAGACTTTTATGGTTATTAGAGCTGCTGCTCAATGGATGAAGGGCTGCCTCAGAGAGAGAGGGCCCTGTAAATCAAGACTGTACAACCTGTTGGGGGAGCTACTGAGACACTTCTTGCTGTGGGTGGAGTCTGAACTAGATGCGTTCCAGGCATGGATGTGCAATGCAAAGTGCCTGAGCATTAGAGTCAGAGGGTCCTAAGTGGGGCCTTGTCATTTACCAGCTGTGTGACCTTGGGCAAGTCACTCAACCCCTCTGAGTCTCACTTTTCTCATCTACCAAAATGAAGGTAAGAGTACCTGCCTTGCAGGGTGGCTGTGGTATTTGTAAAATCTATGGTAGGGCCCCTTAATTCTCCGGCATTCCTTTACCTTCGGAAAGAAGTTGCCACCATCTGTACAGTACCTACTAGCAGCCAAAAGTTTTCTTAGAGCTTTTTCTGACCTGGGATGAGGGCAGAGTGAGAATTGTTACTATAAAGATGAGGACAGAGCACAGCACAGCCCAGGCCAGCCTCCCTGCCTCAGTAGCACCCTGGTTTGCCAGGTTGGGCCTGTGCAATCTAGGACAGTGCCTCTCACACCTCGATGCTGGGGCCAGAACAAGCCCAGGGATGTGGACCTTCTTCCTGCCACTCTAATACAGTAGTCAGACCAGAGTATTCTGTAGTCAGGGATGACCTAATCACATACTCCCTCTTCTTGGAACCAGAACTATGGAGAGTGTTGACCTGAAAGGTTGGCTTGGGTTAAAGCCATGACTTTTCCCCCAGGAACCTTTAGCCCCTCTGGCTGAAGGGCAGGGGTTGTTGGCTGCCCTTGGTCCAAAGTCCAGGGTTCTAGGCAGAGTTTGTCCAGGGCACATGGTGAAGTGGGTAAAATGTTTATAACTCCTTGCCTCCTTTTGCTAATGAGGTCTGTGGCTCACCAACTCATGGGAACCAGCCCAGTAAGCTTTGCAGGACACTCGCTGGCCCAGAGTTACTGGGCTGGGCTGCAGCCTTGGTCCAGCACATCAGTAGCCAAGGAAACGCCTGGTGGTCTGCTCAGATATGCAGGTGAATGTGAAACAGTCCCTGCCCTCAGGACTCTGTGTCTTTCTGAGTTTTAGTGCTGTTGTCTGCAAAATGGCGGTGTTGGTCCTCACCTGTCACAGAGTTGTCCAATGATGAAACGAGAGTCCCAAGTGAGAGAGCCTTGTAAATGCAAAGTGCTGTGAGTGTGGATTCTTGAGAAGTTCACGGCCAGGGAAGGTTATAGAGGTCATTTCCTTCATAGCCCCTGCTGAGGGCATGGCACCACCCAGAAGGCCCACCCCTGCAGCTGGGAGACAGAAGAGGCAGGATGTAGGTTTCTTATTTGTCTAGATGTAGATGTGGGAAATTTCCAGCATGAGAATGACTCAACTCTAGAGATTAGCAGACTTCATCTGAAATCAGAGTCAGAGACGGCTGGGCCCCTACTCTGTGTGTGTGATGGTGGTGGGGTGGAGGAGGGTGGAAAGTTAGGTTATCTGGGTACTTGTGCTGGCTACCCCATTATCTTGCTTCATGGCCTTGAGCGTCTGGCTTCTTCTCTGTAAACAATAATCCTTTCCTTTGAAAAAGAGGAGCTGGGCCAATGGTCTAGAGGAGTATGTAAGTTTCCTTGCAATCTTTGACAAAGGTGGTGGCAGTGCTTGAGGCTGTTGTTCCAGCATCATTTCCACCTGAGCAAGAGGAGGAAACGGTGTCCAGTTTAGGGCTCTAGTACTGGGCTCTTCAGGGGCCCCTCAGGACTCAGAGTCTAAACTGGCTTTGGGGGCGAGAAGGGGCATCAGCTTCATGCTCCTCAGTGGAGATGGCAAGGTACACCCTGGGGTGGGGAGGCTGGCATGGTCAATACGGGCAGTTGCTCCTTCCTCTGGTAATATATCTGTCCTGAAGAAGTCCTCCCCTAGCCCTGGACAGTCCTATTGGTCCCTGGCTCCTTGAGATGAGTTCTGGGTTGCTGTTGGGCTTGGAGGCAACACTGAGCCTGTAGAAAGAGCTAAATGGCCTTACACTTGGGCGTAAGGGAGAAACGAGATTTCTTAGTTCCATCAGAATCTGTCATCTTTCAAGGATGACATTTTAGGTTACAGCCTCCCCTCTTACCAAGGTTCTGAATAAGAAATGACACGTCCTAAACAGCTCTGTGATTCTGCCAAACCTTTGCTGAAGACATAGACTAGCTTGGGAACATGATATAGTGAGGTGGGTGAGAATGAATGTTTTAGAGCCATCAAGCCTGGGCTCAAATCCCAGCTTTGCCACCAACCCACTGCCTGATCTTGGCAAATGAGCTGCTCTGAGCCTTGGGTGCAGCTGACACATAATTGAGAATAAAATATGTACTTGGTAATGTCATGGCCTTCGGTTATGAAAGGTCTTAACAAACAACTTTTTTCAGAATTTATTGAGGGGATGATCGTCCTTCTCTCTTCATCAGACAATGAGATTTTGATAGATCAGCACCCAAAGCGTGCTCTGTGAAACATGAGTGTGAAGAGGTGCCACACAGAGGGTCTAGTGTTGGGCAGGAGTTTGGGCAAGGCTTGGGGTAAGCCAAGGTGGGCAGCTGTGTCCACTGCAGGGCCTTTCAGAACTTTTACTAAGCTAAGATGCTTTGTGAAACAATATGGGCGAGTGACATATGCCAGGTTTCCCCAGATTCACTTTACCAAGGAATCCTTTTCCCACAAGCCACACCATGGGACATGTTTTGGGAAGGGTTGTTGTCAAAGGCCTCTTTCTCTCTTGGCTCCCAGGAAGCTTCTTTCGCCGTCTGATGCTCGCACAGAGTAACCACATCTGCCAGGATCTTGGTATATTTATACCCCACCCCAACTCTGTGGTGCTGCTTTTCTATTTTTGCTTTGTTGTACGTATATTTTTTAGTGCAGATGCTGTGTAGAAGTGAGGAGGGTGGGGAAGGCATCATCTGGAGTTAAAGAGCCCACACTAGGACCACGGGCAGTTCTGAGCACTGAGGAGCTGGGGCAAGGGCTGGGGTGCATGCAGTTCACTGTGGCCATGATTCTGATCACCCCTCAGAAGATTGAAATGAATGGAGCCCCTTGGAAATTCCTTTGAGCTCTGATAATTTCATCCTGAGCGATGAAGAAAGGAGGGCAAGCGTCAGCATGTTTATGTCCTACAAGAACTGTTTAAGAAAGGAAAAGCAACCTTGTACTGGTCACTGCTGACCTCAAAAGTGACCTCATTTCTGCTGTTTTTGTACTAAGAGAGGCAGGGGCTGTGGGCCATGGGCAGGAAGCCAAGGCTTTTGATGAGGTGGTCTCAGGTGTGGGTGAGCCAACAGAAGCTTGGGCTATCCTAACGGCTACGTGCCAATGAGAAGCATGTCCCAGAAGCCTGCCTGCAGCTGCAAGGAGCATCCAGGAGCACTGTCACACTGTGTCCCGCCTCCTGGCAGGTGGTGGTGCAGGTGCCACCACTTTTTTCTTTGACCCCTGAATCCCCAATAAATAGGTCTCTCTGTATTTTTCAGTTGACCTATGTGGCTAGGTGGGAGGGCTGGGAGAGAGTGCCTCTACCCCCACTCCCTTTATTTCTCCAGTGTATTTCAATCTGCAGGGAGCAAACCATCAGTAGGGAGAGAAATCAATTTAGTGTGTCGTGACCAGCATTTTATAACATGAACTACGATAGACAGTAGTAGGATGCTTTGGCTGTAGTAGGGGTTAAGTATTGCTTCATGAAAGCAAGATAGATGGATGGGCATATAGATATGGGGTTGCAGTGTAAAAGGCATTACTGTAGATTGTACTCAGTGATATCTGGAAGCCACTGGCTAGTTGGTTCTGGGGGCTGGCACCTGCTGGTCAGGGTGCATCTGCTCCCTGGGTCTGTCCTGGGCTCTGGGGTTCATTCCCCAGCTGAGTTGTCCCTCCACACCCAGGGGAAAATGTACCCTTAAGAAAGGTGCTTGTGATGTGTTTCTCTTTGAAAAAGACATTTTTGTGTCAATCAGGCCTGCTGGAGGAGAAGGGCATCCCAAATCCTGGTTGATGGGGAATGTCACTGTCAGCTGGGCTGTGTCCAGGTGGATTCTGCAGGCTTTGTAAGGAGGGGGAGCACTGGACTTGGAATCCCCAGTTCTGGATCCAATCCTGGTCTGCGACTCACTGCTCAGCAACTCAGGACAAGCGACTTGCCCTCCCTGGGTATCAGTTTACTCATGTACAAGGGGAGGCTTGGACCAGATGATTTCTTTTCTAAGGTCTTGTCCTTACAGTTGTTCCGGGGTGACACTGAGAAAATCTGCATCTTGGAAGAACGCACAAAAGGGAAGCAGTGTCGCCCTCAGGCTTCTCCTTCCTGAGGTCCCTGGAAGCAAAGTGTCTAGTCAGCACAAGGTGCACCAGCTGTGTCCGCAGACCCTGGTGGGGAGATGCCTGATCCCTGGTAGAGCCCAGCGTGAACAATGACAGAGGCAGCTGAGCCTGAGCCTGGTCTCCATGGACAGCATTTATTAGGCGCCATTCTCAGTGTGAAGACAGATAGGCAGGAGGGGCAGGAGGGAGGCCGTGGCAGCCGCAGCCTTTGGGGTCCAGGGGCTGCCCGGGGTGGGGGTGTGGGCGTGGGGGCTTGTCACCCACACGTATTGCATATTCTGTGGCAGTGTGCCCAGGCATAAGGCATTGGGGAAGCAGAAAGGCTGCCTGCAGTGGGAGGGGTGAGGGGAAGCAACACTGGCCTTCCGGTACCCTGGGAAAGACCCGGCCAGAAACCGAGCAGTCTGCCACGCTCGGCTCAGGGCCATTCAGCCTCCTTCCCCACCTTCTCCCTGCGACTTTGGTTGTGGCTCCCTCGTGACTGACGGGACAGGACCCTTCGAGGGCAGGGTCACACACAGGACAGAGGCAGCTAGCACTACCCCTCACCCTGACATAAACACAGACAGCACCCCTGGGTCCTAGGCTCTGCTCTCCTTGGCACGGGGGCAGCCAGTTCCTCTACACTGAGACAGGGCTCGCACACATACCAGGCCAGAATTCTCCCCTCCTAGGGGTTCCCAGAGGCCGGGGATATAGTTGGGGTGGGGCTGAGGCTGATCACCCTGTGCACCCCCCGCCCCTCACTCCAGCTTTCCTGAATGCCAAGGTTGGCTATGCTCAGCAGTGCTAAGGAGCTGAAATGGGAACAGCATGGGAGGGCAACACTGAGAGGGGAATGGCCCCTCACCTACCCCTTGATGCTGTCTTGAGTCATGGTACCGGCTCTAGCTCTTTGCCCCACAGTGTAGCCTAGGGTCTCATGTCCATCTGCTGCTCTCCATCTGGGGTTCTGGGTTGCAGATGGGGTAGGCAGTGGGCACACCAGGTCCAAGCCCCCCACCTGGAAGGGGTGTTCTTTGATGCAGGTGGGACACAGGCACCAACACTGGCTGTGGGGTCAGGGATGATGTCCCAGTTGGGTATGCTTGCCAGCTCTCCATGCTGCTCTGCCCAATTCTCAAATTTCTAGAGCTTCAGCTCCTGGCCTTTGTCCATGAGACCCCGCCTTGCTCACTTCTGTCAGAGGACTTCCCTGTTTGTAAGCAGGGTCCTACCCTGCCGCAGGGGTGCATTCAGAGCCCTGTCTTCAGGCCATGCACAGTAGAGGCTGAGTCCCAGCACTGGCTCAGTCCTGGGCTCTGGGTCTGGTGAGGTCCCAGTTGCCAACGCGATGCCAGTGCACTAGGCAGGAGCTTTGCTTTCAAGAGCAGGCAGAAGAGTCGGAAGGAAAGAGTACCCAGGCTGGGAGCAAGCAACCTGGGTTATTGTTCCCCTTTGCCTTTGCTATCTGTGTCACCTTGGGCAAATCAAGTCACCTGTCTGGGTCTCATTGTCATTTGTATAGTGGGGATGAGAGCTCCAGCACTGGTGACCTAACTGAAGTGTTGTGAGAATCAAATGATGAGTAGTGAGGAAAGGGTTTCCAGAGGCTAAAACCCATTCCATAGTTGTCAGAGTTGGTCATTGTCAGCAGTGGCTGAGGAGACAAGTATGAAGTTTTCTGTTGATTCCAAGGGCAGTGTCTGGAAGGCTGGACTCCATCTGACCCCTCTGAGAATGTGACTGGAGGCCAGTTAGTTCTCACCTGCCAGCAGGGCCACTTTGCAGACTGGAGGGCCTCTGCCTTCTCCCACCCTTCTCTGCCCCTGCTACAGCCTGTCTGTCCTCACCTCTGTCTGCCCACCCTCGGGGGACTAGCTTTAGGGTCTGCTGGGTTTCCACTTTCTCCATAACTGCAAAGCCATGCAAAACAACACAGAAGGTCCTGGGAGGTTTGGGAGACACAGCTGGGGATAAGGGAGGGGAGTGGACTGAGTGGGGGTGACCTGGACAAAGACACCCTGGCTTTTGAAGCCAAGGGAAGGTGGGAGACCTGGTAGGACGGAGGTATAAATAGAGATGCAAACGTACACGGAACACGAAGTCCCCTCTGGATGGGGGATGGGGGGGTCTGGGTACCAACTGGGCCTCTGAGGACTGGGATTTTCTAAGGGATGGGAGGCTCCCAGCTTCTGCCTTCCCTCCCTGCTACCCTCCGCCCCAAGTTTCACATTTCTCGGAATTTGCAGGGCGCAGATGGGGGCTCCAGGGGTCCTCAGAGCCCCGCTCCTGCCGGCTGGTGCGAGCAGGCACAGTCGGAGATGGGGAGGCTGTGGGAGGGTGGTGAGGAGTGTGTGGGGCGCCCCACGGGCTAAAGGCGGCTGGGGCGAGCCCCTCGACAACCCTCGGCAGCTTCCTCGGGCAGGAGCCCCGCCCCGCCCGCGCGCCCAGGCGCTGCAGGCCCCCGCGGGGCGTTCACACGGAGCTCCTGCGCTTCATGAGGCCGCGGAAGGCGGACAGGCTGTGCAGGCCCGTGGACACGGAGCTGATGGCGGAGCGCTGCGCCCCGGGGCACAGGCAGCGGTGCGAGGGCGTGTCGCTGTAGCGGCCGCCCCCTCCCGGCGACGAGTGGCTCTGCTCCACGCACGTGTCGGACGTGGAGAGGTCCCGCGGGATGATCATGGGGATGGAGTACTGCAGCTTCTCGCGGCTCTTGTACCAGAGGCACGAGCACATGGACTGGAAGTGCAGGACCTCGGCGTAGACGTTGCGGAAGCCGCCGCCGCCGCCGCCGCCCGCCGCCGTGGACGAGGCCGAGTCGGTGGTGTGCGCGCTGCCGCCCGCGCCGCCGCCGCCGCTGCCGCCGCAGCCCCCGGCCCCGCCCCCGGCCCCGCCCCCGCCCGCCTGCCCGTTGCGCGTGAGCAGCGCGCGGTGCTCGGCGTCGCGCTTCTCATCCTCCGCGTTCATGGTCATGAAGCGCAGCACCACGAGGTTGAGGAAGGCGCCGATGACCGTGAGCCCGGTGAGGATGTAGACGAAGCTGAAGGCCACGTACTGCGGCTGCGTCTGCAGCGCTTGGTCCTTCTGCAGCGCCACGTAGTCGCCGAAGCCGATGGTGGTGAGCGTGATGAAGCAGTAGTAGTAGGCCTGGAAGAAGGTCCAGTGCTCGTAGTAGGAGAAGGCCGCGGCGCCGATGCACAGCGTGCTGATGCACGAGAAGAAGCCGATGAGCACCATGTTGGCCATGGACACATCGGCGCGCCGCATGCCCAGCCCCCTCTTGGCGCGGTGCAGCAGGTACTTCACGAAGGTGTTGATGCGCTCGCCCAAGCTCTGGAACATGACCAGCGTGAGCGGGATGCCCAGCAGCGCGTAGAACATGCAAAACACCTTGCCGCCATCTGTGCTGGGCGCTGCATGGCCATAGCCTGGGGGAATGTGGGGGGGAAGAGAGCACACACTATGGGGTTGCCCTTCTGGAAACCCTCTTCCCTTCCCCCTTCTCTGCTCTTCACCTTGTAGAGTCTGGCCTCTCCTTCATTCTAGCTGAAGAGAAGACAACACACAGATGTGAGCATGTCCTTGTCCCCACCCACTGTGCTACTTCCTTACTGACACGTTCTCCTTTACTCTTGTGATGACTTGATAGGGTAGGTAGGAAAGCAGGAGGAAACAGGGAGGGTTAAGTGGCTTTCTCAGGAAAGGAAGCACAGCAACCTGTATTTGAACTGTTTGCTTCAGAGACCTGACCTGTTTTCTCTGCCTAGAGGGGACTGACTCGTGGGGCTGTTGGGAACTTTGTCCAGAGGCAGAGGGATGGTGTGGAGGGTACTGGCAAGTCAGTTGGGATACCTGGGTTCTAGTTCAGTGCTTATGAGCTTTGGATCTGTTCCTTGTCCTCTCTGGGCCTCAGTTTGCTGGATTCTAAGGGAGAAGGTTGGACTGAATGGGTTCTGACATTCTGTCATTCAGTGTGGAGAGAGGAAAACTGAGGCATGGATGGCTCCTTGATGACTTCCCTGTTGTCAGCCAAAGCAATTGGGGTCCTCCGCTTTCCCTGAGGCAGCTGGCCTGCTAGTGTCAGAGAAGGAGAAAGGAGATGGCACCCCCCAACCCTGCTGGACAAATTAATGCCCCAGGGTCCTCATTAGTCTGGACCTCAGGATTATCCTCTGTGCCTGACCCCAAAGTAGGGTCTGTCCTCATGAGGAGGTGGCATTGACCTTGTTAAACAGGAGCCCTGGGTATCCTTCCAGGTGTTACTATCACCAGCCAGACGATCCCAATCCCTGTCTCCCCCTGCTCCTCGCTGCCCCAAGCCAGGAGTCAGGCAGAGGCAAAGCCTCCGTCTGAGCCAACCATCAGATGGCCTTAAGTCACGAGTTCTGCCTGGAGACCGGGAGGGGAAAGGACCCTGGATGGGCACTCGGAAGCCCGAGGCACAAGTTCTGGCAGTGTCACTAGTGGCTGCATGACCTTGGACAAATTACTCCCCATCTCTGAGCATGTTTCCTCATTTGTAAAATGGGGCCTACTGGTCCTTACCCTGCTTCCTTTGCTGGGCTGTTAAGATATTTATTACTTTCATTAATAGGATTCTTATAATAAAATAATGCTGGCAGGCTTTTCAATTTTTCCTCCTTTCTAAGCCTTATCAAAACTTAAGCAAATGCTCCTTTTTCCATGTAATTGCCCTGGATTCTTCACAACTGGAAGGGATCTCTGCTTTGAGAACATTTAGCTTTGGACTCCAGGACCGATGTTACTCCAGCCCCCCAGCTCTGTCCCCCAGGACTTCCAACTACATATGTACAGATAAACACAAGGTTGGGGTGGTAGGGTGGGCATCTTCGTTTCTAGTTACCCCCTCTTCATTGCCTGCTGTGTCGTGGGGTATACCCAAAACACGTTTGATGACTGAATGGCAGGGCAGGATACTGTGTGCTTTGGTGTCTGAATTCAAATCCTGACTCTGCCTTGGACTGTGTTCTCTGAAACCTCTCTGAGCCTTAGTTTCCGCATCTGTAAAATGGGGTTAATAAGTAGCAGCTGCCTCACAGGTCTTTTGGGGAGAAATAAGTGAGATCAGACATTTAACGCACTTAGCCTATAGCTTGGTACATATCAAGTGCTCAATAACAGCCCACTATGATGAGTAATTAATGAAGTACCAGATTGCCCTCACATTTCCAAGAGAGCAGCCGGGCTGGGGGACAGCTCAGTTCCAGCAAAGTTGGCATCTCTGTCAGCCTAAGACCATTTGATTCTTAAAGCTCAGAGAAGTCTGGGGACAGCTGCCTAGAGTGTGTGAGGCTGTGGGCTGCCCTTAGAATGGGCTTCCCTGGCTCCCGCCACAGCAGCTAGCTGGTGGTTGTGCCAGGAGTCTGGACAGCTGAGCTGGTGAGCCACCCTGCCTGGCCTGTTCATGCCTCAGAAGGGTGAGAACAGATTGTGCCCGCCAGCTCAGCCATGGCAGCCAGACCACAACTCACCTCGACAGCTGGGCAGGCCCCGAGCCAGTGTTGCTTCTCATTCTGTCCTTCCCCTGTCCCCCAAACCAGCACTACACAGGATGTTGGGGAGGGCATGGCACTGTGGCTAGAGCTAAACAAGGATTGGGTAGCATGGGCCTGGGCCCAGCCCCTCCCTTCCCAAGTTTACACACGCTGGCTGTGTGACCTTGGGCAAATTTGACCCCTTCTCTTACCTCTGGGGGTATTGAATTACAGCTGTTAATCCCACCTGGCTGCCAGCCACACCTGCCATCGGGGTAAAAGATGAAAATACTTCAGAACCTGTGCAGTTTGTGACCAAAGCAGTGGTGAGAGAGCAGCCGTGATAGGATCTCACAGGGGAAAGTTGGCCTGACATTGCAGTCCAGGGGCGAGAGCAATCTCTGTGGGGTCAGGCAGCCATAGCCCACCATGAGGGAAAAGGACCCCCTCTCGCCACCACCACTACCTCCCCTCGTTATTGTTCATGGGATGTGACTCCTCCTGGCCCACCATCCTTTAGAAAGACCCAGTGCCCACCTGCCTAGAAGCCTCACTGCCCACTGTGGACTGCCTGCAAGGCCCTCCAGTTTCAGCGGGGCTCTCCCCAATCTGAATACAGCCCACGTCCCAGCTTCCACAGTGCTTTCCTCACACCATCCTCCCTGCCTCTGCCTGCCCAGGTCCTGAGTACCCTCATGCTTTTCCTGTCTCCCAGCTAGAAGTGAAATCTCCTTTCCTTCCCCACCTCCTGTTGAATTTAGTGGTTTTCAAAGCAAGTGACATATCCAGGTTTAACCAAAGGCTCTTATCAGGCCAGAGCTTCATGACCCACTATAGCCGCTGTCCTGTCCAGGGTGGCCCCAGCCTGAACATGCCTTACCTTTGGGGTCAGATGCCTCCCAGAGCTCACCCTCACTTCCTGCCACAGGCTGAGGCTTAAGGTCTTATCCTTCAGGTATATTTTTAACTTTAACTCTCAAAAACTTTCTACGAGGTCATTATTATGACTCTCTCCATTTTATATTTGGAGCAATAAAGGCTAGAGAGACCTCGTGAGTTGGCCAAGGCCACTAGGACTTTCTGACTCATTGCTAATTCTGATGTCTCAGAGCCAATTTATCACCCAGGAAGGGTGACCAGAATGGGAAACTGAGGCCCTGAGAGGGGACCATTCCACTTGGAGCCTCATTCTTGGACACTTCCCTGAGCTGTACATGGCAGAACTGGCGATAGGAGTTCAATGCCCAGGGAATCAGATGCTTCTCCAAGTATTGGGCCCAGGGTCAGCATGTGTCTGCCCCTTTGCCCATTCCATTGTCACTAGGTGAAAGGACAAGGGAGCTACAAGGACCTGCTGACGTGGGCGCCCAGCTTGGAAGGTCGCCAGCTGGGGTGGAGCCACTCCCAGGGGACTGTGGAACTTCTGGGAAGTAATTGGGAGTTTGGCAAGTCCTTTCTGCCTGCCAGCAGGCCCGCTGCCTGCCTGGTCCTTGCCCACGTCAGCCTGGAATTTATGAGGGAAGGAAAGGCAAAAGGTGGTCCCATCTTCTTCCTCTCTAGCACTGTGTCTCTGGGTGAGGGGTTCCTTGTGCGTCACTGTGCCCTGACTGATTCTCTGAGGACCTTCCTTCACAGTATCCAAGGGACTGACCAGCCAGAACTCATGCCCTGACCATGAGACTCTAGCTACTGCTTCTCTGACCAGGGCTGTCCCCGCCCCTCCTCTCCCAACTGCCCTGCCCAAATCTATCAGAGACTTAAAGGTTCTCAGAGCCAGACAGGCCCTTAGAGATCATATGGCCCAATGCTTATGTTGTACAGATGAGAAAATGGTGCCCCAGAAAGGGAAAGTGACCTTCTCAAGGTCACACAGCTAGTAAATAGCAGAACCAGGACTATAACTATGGATACTCAGTTACAAACTCAATGCTCTTTTCTCTGCCCTCTGGTTAAGTATGACAAAGGTTGACCTGTTCACTCAACCTTCCTTCATGGGAGCAACTGAGCCAAGAGAGGGCCTTAGAACCTGGCTGGAGGCATAGAATTCACCTGAGGAAGCCAGGTGGTTGGACATAAAAATTAATTATAAATATTTTGAGGCAACAGGAAAAATAAGAGGTGAGTCGAGAACCCTTAGGTGTCATTTCTATTATTCTCCTGTTGACATCACTAAGGAGCTAAGAAACTGGCTGAAACTCTGCCTTCCAGGGAGATGCAGAGATTTGGGGGTCCAGCCATACCTCTTAGTGAACTTTCTCTCCTTGTGACCTATTCTAGTCAAAGCACGACTCTTAGCCCTTGGTAATGGCCTTGGTGGGACTGGGCTCAGCTGCCTGTTTCCCACTGACTTCGCATGCTTGCCAGCCTGAGTGCTTGACCTTGAATCTCTGGTCTGGCTGCCCACAAAGCCAGAACACTGGCCACAGCCTTGGATGGAGGCAGGAGATCGGGGGAGCACAGCCACTGGAGCCAAAGAGCTTTCAACTTTGGCCAAATTACTTCATCTTCTAAGTGCCTGACTCTGCCCTGACCCTAACTTGCTTTGTGCCTTGGGCAAGTCCTTTTCCCTCTCTGGGCATCAATTTTCCTCATTCCTCATATGTGACATAGGAGGATAGGGTGAGATAAAAGGTTCCTTCTACCTTTTTTTCCTTGCTATGGATGACTTTTTTTTTTTTTCTCTTTACCCACCCATTCATGGAGTCTAAATTTTGAAAGATTTTATTTACGAAGTACAATGTGTTGATCAATGCAGTGTAGCTATTACATAGGACAGGAACTGAATAGAGAATTATGTCAGCAATAATTAATTATTTTCCCATCAGAATTAATTAAGAACACATCTGCCAATCACAACTTCTGATGAGCATGGGATAACTGATTCTATGAGACTGAATTAAGTTATCATTATGCTTTTAAAACACTGAAAATAGGTATTTCTATTTTCTGCAGGGAAACTTCTGCAGTTTAGTGACATAGAGGAGAGCACAGCCACTGGAGCCAAAGAGCTTTCAACTTTGGCCAAATTACTTAATCTTCCAAGTGCCTCAGTTTCTTCTTCTATAAAATGAGAATAGTAATGTCCTTACCTCATAGAGGTGGTGTGGGGGATTTAATGAGTTAGTAGACTTAGAATGCTTAGGACCTTGAGATCAATAAATATTAATCATTAGTATGAATATTTTGGGGAACATCTAGATTAGATGGTCTTTAATGTCCCTTTTGGCATCACCATTCTATGATCAGTGTTTCCCAAAGTTAATTTCCTGGAATATCAGTTCCACGAACTGTTAATAACTGTTGGATGAGAAAAGGGTTGCTTGGTTAAATGAAATGGGAGGAAGGCTGAATTTAACAAGATTTGTTATCATTTGATTTCAGTGTCATTTTATCAGAGCCATACACGTGTTAATGTGCAAAGTCAATCAAAGCTGGGAGAATGTGCTGTTTCCCCATTCATTTGACCTTCTAATGCTTTTTTCCCAGTGTGTATTGCTGGACCAGTGTTTTCTGGAGCCTAGTTTGGGAAATGCTTCTCTGTAGCATTTCAAGAACTCTAAAGTTTGTCTTCCAAGACTTCGAGATTCTCTAATGTTCTGTCTCTGGTTGGCGTAGCCCTCTTGTAGGTTAGAAACACACAACCCTTGGCAATGCCTGGCTGCGATCTGTTTCCTGGTTCCCTGTAGACCTAGTTATCTAATGTAAATATGGGCATTGGCTGGGCTAATGTTTGCCCTGAGGGAAGATGGATGAGTGACCGGTGCCCAAAGGCTGTGAAGTCTGGGCCAAACTGGGCTCATATAAAGCTGGACATGGGGCGGGGCCTGACCTCAGGGAGTTGCCTGGGCCTGGTGGGGCAGCCAGAGAGGAGTGGGGGCTCAAGGGAGACTGAGGCAGCTCCAGGGGGCTGACTGCATGACACAGGTGCCCCAGAGGGGGTCTGGGTTCTCCTGCTGGGCCTGAGGCTCAGGGCCACTCAGAAAGGCCCAACAAGGACCCTGCCTCCCCACAGACAGGGAACAGCCGCTTTGGTCTGGAGATGGCAGCAGTGTGGAGCCAGGAAATGGGACAGGAGGCTCGCAGGAGCCTAATTGGTGTGTTAAAGGAGATGAGGTGGAAAGAAGCCGGCAGCAGTGCCCAGGCCTTCGGGAGGGAGGGGAGAGGCTGCCTGGCTTGGTGGACTTGGGGAGAAGTGCAGGCCTTCCCCTCCATCCTGTAGAGTTCGGCTCAGATACCACCTTTTCCAAGAAGGATTCTTTCTGGGAATCTTCCCAGAGCTGGAGGGGCCTCTCCCTCTGCCTGGCTCAAAGACCCAGTACTTGTGCACTCACATCTGCAGAATTTTACTGGGCTCTGAGCTCCTGGAGAGCCAGCAAGTCTCCTCAGTGTCCTGCACAAGGCCTGGTGGGAGCAGCTGCTCAGAAAATACTGTTCAACCCAGACAGTCCTGAAATCAGGGGTGCAGAGAGGAGAAACTTTCCCTTATACCCCAGCAGGGGAAGGGGGGGTGGCCTTTAATGACTCATATCTCTTGCCCTCCCTGTGGCCCCTAAGCCCCTGCAAAAGGAGGTCAGCTTCAGGGCCTCAGAAGGAATCCCCTCCACCCGGGGCCTGGCTAAGGCCCGTGCCAGCCCTGGGAAGCCATCAGGCCTCATGGACCTGGGCTGGGGGAGGGACCAGTACACAGAACTGGGTCTGGAGTTTGTCCCTTCCAGGCCAGAGCTCCCGGGAAGGACAGCTCTGAAGCATAGCACCCTCCCTCCCTCCACCCTGCCCCTTTCCAAGGCCTCTCTTCCCATTTTCCTGGCTCCTCTTTCAGTTCTCTCACTCCTTACCAGCAGGTTCTCTCTTTACCCTTGCTTTCCTCCCAGACTTTGCAGTGTAGGCCCACTACTTCCTCTTCTCTTTCTTTGAGCTCTCTACCATCTACAGGTGCCCCTATTACTTGGATTCAGGGTCCTCTGGTATAGGACAGCCCCCACCACTCCCATCCCCCACTTTCCGCAGGCCCTGGGGATCAGGGGGGAGCTGAGGGGGAGGGTGCTGGTGTCATGGAAAATCCCTGCGGCAGCCAAGGTCAGTGTTTGCAGACACAGCCTGGCCTGGAGCCAGGCCTGCCTCCCTGGCCAGCTCCCTCCAGCCTATCCCAGAGGCTGGCTTTGCACAGGGGCCCTCAGAGGCACCCCAGGGCTGCTTTGGGTACCTGGGACTAGGGGCTGCAGGGGCAACCAGTTCTGGAGTGTGGAAGACTATGTAGTTCAACTCACTCATTTTATAGATGGGTACACTGAGGCCCAGAGGCGGGTAGAACCAGCCCTAGGTCATAGCGAGTCAGTGACAGAGCCTGGACTGGAATCCAAGGCCCTCTGTCTTTGTTCTGTCCTCCCTGTAGAAGGAGACATTCTAAAATCTGTTCTGGAAGGCCAAGGAATGGTGAAGGCTGTTACAAACTTCCATTAAATCAAGGGCTAGCTTGAGGTTGGGCTAGACTTGAGGTTGGTGATGGGGCCAGAGTAAGTAGACCCAGATGAACAACCTTGGTCCTTGACCTCAAAATACTTTCCTTCTGAAAGTGAATCAGATGAAACTTCTCAGTAAAAGCATTTTGAAAAACATCAATGCGTACAAAGAAGAGGTCATTATTACACAAATTATGTAAGTCAATGGCAACAGTGGGGAAATGTTTTAGGAAGAATTTAAGACAGAGGCTATAGTTAGGCTAGAGGTGGAGAACTTCAGCTGGGGTATCAGGAAGGGCTTCATGGAGGAGGTAGCTTTTATCCTGAGCTCTGAAGGATGGATAGGAAATGCAAGGTTCTGATGGAGAGGAGCTGCTGAAGCAAAGACACAATGCTAGGAAGATACATGGAGTGTTAGGGGCAGAGAAAATAGACCTGTCTGAGACTAGTGGGCTTTCTCACAGATGGGGAGCGGGGGCGACCGGCATGCTCTCTCATGCAGGCAGCTTCATGATACGCATCAAGAACCTTAGATATGTGTCTACCCGCTGACCCTGCAATGCCACTTCTAGAAATCTCTGCTGGGAAAATAACCAGAGATTGGAACAAAGATTTACGAACAAGAATGTTTATAGCAGCATTTTCATTGTGAGAAATTGTAAACAATCCAAATGTTCACTGATAAGGCTGAGTTAAACATCTTAAGGTGTATTTACGTGTTGGAATATTGTGCAGCCATTAAAGTGCTGTTTTTAAGGAGTCTCTTAATTACATAGAAAACCACCATAGAATGTTAAATAAAAAAGGTAGGATAGAATTTATTTATGTATAATGAAATGTCACACTAAATATATAAATATAAAAAAAATGTATCTATACACACATGCAGAAAGAGAAGCTGGAAGGACATATACTAAAAAGCTCATAGGGTTTATCTTTGAATTATGGGCTCATAATTAATTTTAATTTTCTTTTATATATTTTATATTTTCTACAAAAATCAGTTCATTTTTTGTAAGTAAAAAGTGATGAATATTACAACAACAAAAATTCTAGTTTTCTTGGAGCAGAAAGTTCACTAAGGTAGTGAAGGTAGATAAAGAGGGTTAAAATGTGAAGCGTTTTGAAAGGTAGGCTCAGGAATTCAAATCTTGACTTGTGGGCAATGAGTGATGGCTACTGAGTAGGGGACAGACATGCAAAGAGGTGTCCAGGACTTTCCTGGCATGCCTGTGAGGGGCTTGGAGGTGGGAGGATTCATTAGGAGGCCTCTGCATGATCCATTGTCAAGTGCTCAGTAGTGTACTGAGTTCAGGGAGGGGAGGGGAGTAAAGGAGGAGGAACGGAGGAGAGGGGAGGGAGACAAGAGCAGAAGCACAATGTGTAAGATGTTCTTGCCTTTGTGGGTTTAAACTGAATCTCCATGAGGGCAGGGAATTTTGTCTCTTTTGTTACTGCTCTATTTCCCATACCTAGAAGAGAGCTTGGCACATAGCTGGCATTTGATAAATCTATGTCGAATGAGTGAATGAAGGAGGGGAGGCATCAAAGATGAGCCTGAGGGTTGAACAAGATGGAGACAAGGAAGATGGACAGAGCGTGAGGCCCAGAGCAGGTAGTGTCACAGAACAAGGCAGCAACCTAGATGTCTTGGCCAGGGAACTGACTTGGGGCCTCTGGGGTCTGTTCTAGATTAGCCACTGTACCAGGTGGCCATGGCCCAGGCCCGTGGCCTGCCTGTGTCTTTATGAACAACTGGATAAGACATGTGTGAGTTCAGAACTTCTAACAGATTGGATCTGGTGGGGTTTAATTACATGAATCCACCAGGGACAGCTGGCATCTAGGAAAGAATTCTACAGAACACTTTAAAGTGGGTTCGGCCATCTCAGCAGATGGCCAGATATACCCAGTCTTGTTCCTCCGTGTGCTTCTTGAAAGGCTGTGTCTGAAACTTTGACATCTCGCTGGTCTGAGTCCTACACTCATACTTTCTGGTGCTTCCTGTTTTGCCCATGGAGAAGTGAATGGATGTTGGCATCCCCTTGTCAGACTCCCCCCAAAAGGGCTACAAGAACCCTGTTGGGTCATGGAGGCAACAGTGGGCAGTCCAGGTGTTCCCTATTGTCTGCATCAGGCATCCTTGAGCTGAGCATACCCAGAGCCTGGCTGCCTGAAATCTCACCCTGTGGGCAGTGTTATAGGGGTGGGGTGGGGCCCAGAGGGACAAGGGTGCACAGAGTGCACCTAACCAGGAGTTGGAGACCTGGCTCCCATCCCAGCTCTGCCACTACCTTGCTGTAGGAGAAGAGTTGGCAAACTTCTTTCTATAAAGGACCAGATAGTAAATATTTTAGGTTTTTCATAGTCCATTTGGTTTCTTGCAACTATTCATCTCTGACATTCTATCAAGAAAGCAGCCATGGACAATATGAAAACAAATGAGCATGGCTGTGCTCTAATAAAACTATATTTATAAAAACAGGTGTGGGCCAAATTTGGTCCATGGGCCCCGGTTTGCTGAGCCTGCTCTAAGGCCTCTGTTAAGGCATGTCAGCTCCCTGAGCCTCAGTTTTCCTTACCTATGAAATGGAAAGTTAAACTAGAGAGTTATTTCTTTTCTGACAAGTTATATTTTAGGATTTAATAAATCATTAGTTCCTGTTCCATGTCCCATGCCCAGGCCCGGAAGGAAAGGGGGAGTTTTAAGCAGGGTCTGGAGCCCAAAGCTGCATGTGGTGTTGGTATCCACAGCTCTTTGGAGAGCCATGGCTGCATTTCCATGTTTCTGGATACTGCTCATGCTTTTTTTCTCCTCTTGATGGGTTTCTACACCTTCATCAAAGCCCATCTCAAAAGTCATCCCTTGCTGTGAAGCCTTCCCTGACCCCACCCACCTAAACAATCAGTGCTCCTGGAGCCCTCTGTCCATCACTCACCATGCTTCAAACATTAATCCATTCAGCTAGCAGGTGCATTTGAGTCTTTAACATGTTCAACACTTTAAGTTCTAGAATAATAATAATAATTCTTGTGTTTTACTTGTGTAGGGCTTTGCCATTTGCATAGCAATTTCTATTCTATACATTCTACAATCCTGTAGAAGAGGTGTTTATGATTATGATTATGATTATTATTTTACAGATGTGGAAACTGAGGCTTGGGGATGTAAATTATTTTATCTCAGGCCATAAATGCTAGAAGCAAACTTGAAATCCCAAGGCAGTTCTCTTTCCTCTGCACGCTTCCACAGGGACGGGAGGCAGAGACTGGGGTCTGGTTCTGTCTGTGTCACTGTGCGATCATAGACAAGACCCTGGCCTTCTCTGGGCCTGGAGCTCCTCCTCTGAGAAATGAAGAGGCTGGAGGAGATATTCTTTAGGCCTTGCAATGTTCCATGGCAGCAGTCCCCAACCTTTCTGGCCCCAGGGACCAGTGCTTTTATGAGAATCTAATGTCTGATGATCTGAGGTGGAGCTGAGGCAGTGATGCTAGTGCTGGGAGCGGCTGCAAATACAGATGAAGCTTCACTCACTCTTGCTACTCACCTCCTGCTTTGTGGGCTGCTTTCTAACAGACCACAGACTGGTACAGGCCTGAGGCCCAGGGGTTGGGGACTCCAGTTCTATGGTTCTGGGTGTTCAGAGGGGCCATGTTCCCTAACCCACAAACAGGGGAAAAAACAGTAATCTCAGTGGGACTGTTGGGTCCCCAAAGCAATGGCACTGAGCCTTTGGGTGCGCATTAGGCCCACAGCTGCTGAGGCCCATGAGTCTTTGCAGAGCTGTCCCAGTTGGCACTGAACAGATGCTGTGGATGGGGTGAGAACCCTTGGGCATCCTGTGGGGGTGCGGCTAGAGCTGGGCTGGCCTGGTTAGCACTGCTCTGAGTAACATTCCCCCCAGATGAAGCAGATGGGCAGCCAGAGTCAGCTCTTCAGAGACTTAAAATCATGTTCCCTCCACCCCACTTCCAAATAGCCTTCCAGCACAAAAACCACATGGAGTCAAGCAAGAGATGGCTGCTGGTCCCCACCTGAGTCTTCCAGGGCCAAGATAGGCCAGGGCATTCAAGAAGTCTTGTTGGTCCCCAGTTTATCTCTGCTGACTGCTGAGCCCTGAGGGGCCCCCAATCCTACCCCCTACCCCCATCCAACCCTGGAGACCAGTCTCCTGGGATGCTGAGTCTTTGCTTCTTAAGCTGTTTTTTCCTTCCCTCATCCTTCTTGCCTCCTCTCCCCCTCTTCTTTCTTGTCTCATTTTGTCCTCCAAGTCTCCTTCTGGGTTCTGAGAACAGGGATGGTGTCCAGTCCTCTCAGTAGCTCAGGGCCTGACATACAGTAGCTAATAGTAATGGTGGCAGTGGTAGTAATGTGGTAATAATAGTAATAGTGGTAAATAATAAAGCTCACATTTATTGAGCATTTGCATGCCAGGCATTGTACTAAGTGCTTTAGATACATTATTTCATTTACTCCTCACAAAAACTTTATGAGATAGGTATTATCTCCATTTTACAGATGAGAAAACTGAGGCACAGAAAGTTTCCGTGCTCATTCAAGACTGCACAGCTAGTGAGTGGCTGAGTCAGGTACAAAGGCAGGCCTGTCGCCCTGTGAGGCCTAACCAGTGTTAGCTGATTAGATGCCACATCCTGGATGGCAGGTACCCTGGTTTTCCAGCTGAGGAGACAGCTAAGTGTCTGGGTGACTTGTACATGGCCACACAGGTATATGGCAGAGTCAGTCCTTCCTAGGGAGAGTCATGCTTTCTTTTCACCACTTCTCAGTGGTCTCCAGGGCCTCTGGACTGGGGTCAGGGGTCAGGATCCATGGCCCATCTAAGTGAGACCTTCATGAATTGCTCTTTTTAAGTCTGCTCTGGGAAAGTTGTGGTACAGAGAGGCAAGTAGGCAGCTTGTCCTCTGTCTGTCAAAGCAAGTGACTTCTGTAGCTAAGATTCTTCCCCATACCCACCCAGGCCCTTCTCCCCAGAGGCTTGGTCTGACAGTGTACTGTGTCTCCATAGAAGACGCCCTCTACCAGCCTGAGCCAGCCCTGGAAGAGGGGGTGTGGCATCCAGGAGTGCTGAGAGGCAGCAGGGGTCCCAGGGAGGCTGTAGCACTTGGCTGGTCTCAAGAATACTGAGTGGAATATTGACAAAATGAAAATGGCTTCATTCCCATTTAGCTTGTTTTAATTAACTAATTGAGCAAACATTTCTTAAGCACCTACTGCTTTGTGCCAGGCACTTGACTAAGTGCTGGGAGAGGATGCAGAGACAAGGATGGCACAGTTGTGCCCTTGGGAAAAGAGACAAGCAAGTGGGCAGATGAGAGTAAAGCCTTGCCCCAGGATGTGCTGAGTTTGTGTCTGAGGGGCCATTCCTTGACGGTGGGACTGTGGGCACCCAGAAAACGGAGGGAGTCGGAGAGCATAGCAACCTTGCCAATGCTCCTGTGGCTGGGAGCATGGCATGCTCTGCCGTGATGGGCTCTGACGATGGCCCTAGATACCTGGAGCATTGTTCGGAGTGGATGTGAACACCTGGCTGGTGTGCAGGGCTGCTTGGCACTAGAAATTGGAATAAGGTCATTGTCCAAGGCCATACTCTCTTTTCCCTTTCTTCTTCTTTTTAACCATGTACTATTTTTTTTTTAAGTAAACTTTTTATTTTGGAACAGCTTATGTTTACAGAATTATTGTGAAGACCTTCCTTCCTTTTTTCAAACACTCATCCCTTCCCCTAGGTCGTTGATGGATTGCTGGTTGCTGCGTTCCTGCCTCCACCCCTACTGCCTTCTCCCAGGAAGACTGGCCCCTCCTGCTCTGGCCCCTCCAGCTTCCCCATCTCGCAACTCTCCACACAGCATCCATCTCTGCCACTCACTCGGCCTCTCTTGGCAGATGCTGCCTGGCACGTTTACCCATCTCCTTATGCGCAGCGATGCCTCTGTAAGCAAAGCTCCTTTTAGTCAAGCCGACCTTGCACAGAATGGGGCAGGGGGCTGGATGCTCTGGGGTGATGCTGGCCACTGGACAAGGCTTTTGAGAGGTGGTCAGGTCCCAGACCTAGACCCCTAGGTGGGGACTTGCCTCCTGATCTCCTCTCTGTACAGCTGGGTATAGGGTGGCTGGTGGGAATGGGGAGGGGCTAGGGTGTAAGAAGAAGGAAGGGGAGAGAAAGGGAGGGCACTCACAGGCCAGAACAGAGACTGTGCTTTCTCTGCTCTTAGTGTCTCTACTGATAATGGCGACACTATCCGGTAACCCAGAGACCTTTGCTTCAATTTCCAATAATCCTCACCATGACCTTCAAGGTGGGCATTATTAACTGAATTTTGATGAGGAAACCGAAACTGCTTGCCCAAGGTCAGACCAATAAAAATTGACAAAGCAAAGATTCAACCTAGATCTTTTGATCTTCAAGTCCAAGTGCTTTCAAGTTCCCCTAGGACTATGCACTTTGTTACTAGAGCATGGTGTCCAGTAGGCCATCATCCTAGGACCACTGTAAGCCACTAGGGCAGGATCTGGGTTCTAGAGTCTTGGTGTTCTGCATATAGTGGATGTTCAGACTATGTGAGGTGTCCTGATGGAGTCCCTTTAAAAACTGTCTCTCTGAGCCCCTCCCCTGCATTCCTCCAGGCTATTGGACCCAGAGTCGATGGCCAGTCCTTTCTGTCTCAGGGAGCAGCTCCCTGGAGGTCTCTGTGAAGATTCCTGGGATGTGTAACTATGGCCCTGAGCCAGACAGAGCAGGTGAGAAGCGGGAAGCTGGAGGGCAGGGGCTCAGGGCCCTGAGGGAGGCCATTGTTTGTGGTGGACATGTCTAGAGTGCCTACCTTCTCCCTTCCTCTTTGGAACTGCCCTTCCTGCAATGACCCTAGTTAAGGGCGGGCCTAGGCAGCCCCTTTGCACCTGGGCCCCTGGCCAGGGCCTCAGAGGACCAGGGTGGGTTGCCGGATCTAAGAGGACCCAGGCTATCGGCTGCACTGAGCCAATCAGTTGTCTCTCCCAGTGGCTGAGAAGCTGGTCAGCTTTGGGGAACTGAGCTGCAGGGTTACAAAGAGTCAGGTCCTAGCTGGGACCAGGGTGAGCCAAAGTCACATGCAAGTCAGTGTTATGAGGGAAGAGAAGCCAGAGAGATTGGCAACAGCAGAGATAGGAATGGTGTGGCCTGAGAGAGAACAGGGAGTGGCCTGGGCTTCCTACTGCTGGCTTTTGACACTGGCTAAGTGGTGCCATTTCTTTTCCAAAGTCCCTTTTATTTGCACTTGTCTAAGGGGACATCACCCTGGCTAAACTCCAGCTACTCCAGATGGAGGTGCTGGATTCCCAGCACTGCAATTTAGGTGTGCCCACAAGGCAAGCAGCACAGCAGAAGGGCCCTGGCTGGTTTGGGGGGTTCACGTGGATGCTGCACTCTACAGTGTTTAGGAGCATTCCTGTTGATCCTCACAGCAGCCCTGTAGTCCACTAGGAGGTGGTGGTCTCCATTTGACATGTGGGGACAGTAGAGCCTGGAAATGTTGGTGTCTCATGCAAGGTTGTAGCTTCAGAACTGGACCTGGGACCCAGGATCTTGATTCCAGATCTGCTGCTTCCCCCATAACCCACACTCTCTTTCTGATCCCCCATCTAACTAGGTAGCTAGGTGGCTCTGGGGTTAGAAATTCAGTGTATAAAGTACCTAGTACAAGACCTGGCATGCGGAGGGTCTCAGGAAGTAGGAGCTGTTATTAATTTTGTTATCTTTTTAAGCACAGCATTGAGCTGCCTCTCACCACTCAGAAGCCTTCCTTAGTTACCCACATGTACACAGAACAGTCTGCGTTTCCTGGTTCAGCACATAGGCTGGCCATCCACAGCCTGACCCACCCTAAACCTGGCTTTCTCTCTCACGACTCCTCCAACACTTTTGGTCCCCTCTGTTCCAAGGGTTCTGTGCACCTGCCTCATCTCTGAGCACTTCCTCATGTCTTTGGGGCTGCCTGGAGTCCCCTCCTTCACCTCTTCTGCCCTCCCAGGAAAGCTTCAGGTCTGCCTCCTCTGGGACATCTTCCCCTGTCCCCCGGCTGGAAGAATAGCACCTTCTGCCCGTACCACTCTCTGCCAGGAGTTAGGTTATGCATGGAGGTGGCTCTCTCTTCCACTGGCCCACCCTGCCCAGTATTCATGGCGGATTTCTAGCAGATGTGTGAAACCAGTCTTGATGAATGAGTTGGTTTTGGTGGGCAGGCCTTGGAGCTTGTGCGGTCCCTGTGGGCCCTGTCTCCATCACCTACTTCCCCCCCTCTCCTTTCTGGTCATGGCTAGTGGCCCAGACAGCTCTGAGCTGGCAGGCAATTTGGCAGCAGATGCCAGGAGATGTGAAGGAGGTTTTTCTTAGGCTCAATACCCTCCCCAGGGCTCAGGAGCTCAGATGGTGTAGGTTGGCATCGTGCCCAGCAGGAGAGGGACTCCAGGCAACAGGGACTTCAGCCGGGAAGCAGCTACCAGGACCTTCTTTCCCTCTGAGCCAGCCTGCAGGTGTGGTGTCCCCAGTGCCCACCACACATGCTCACTCTAACACCCCACAAAACTCCCACGGTAGCCTCTTGGCATGGCTTCATCCACCATCCAAGGCAGAGAGCATAAGAACCAGATGAGACGCATCCGGGGAAGCAAGAAAGTCTGCACCTCAATAAAGGGAGAGGACCCCCCGCAACAGGACCTGGCCTCTGGGCCCTGCTGTTCCTTCAAGCTCCACTCCATTAGGGATCTTAAAAAGCCACCAAATCCAGCCCCTTCCCCTGCCAGTCCCAATGGACCTGAGAGGTCTGTCTCAGAGTCTAAGATCCCACCACTCTCCGTGGAAACACACTTCACTCAACTCTACATCCCGTCTGTCGGAAATGCTCCTTAGGCAAAATGAAATGACCGAGGCTCGGGCCATTCTTGTTCAGCCTCTCTTCAGTGGAGACAGCAAGCAGCTGTCCCCATCTTTGGGGACACTGCCTTTTACACAGAGACATGGAGGCAGACGCTCACCCCCTCTGCCTGCCTCTTGCTGCCTGACTCTCCCTGGGCTTGCCACCTCTTTTCTGACCTCTGATTTCCTGGCCCTTTCAATGATCTCTGCCACTCCACCCGCCTTCCAAGCCCTCCATCCGCACTGCTGTTCATAGTCCAGAATCGGATGAGAGACTGGCTGGGACAGAGTATAATAGGAGAATGACTTCATGGCTCCTATGGTCTATAGAGGCTGCCTATTTATGCATTGGTGTCCTGAGTTTGCTTTTTGTGGTGCCAAGAACTCCAAGCTGGGCAATGTCCCCAGTCTTAAAGATTTGAGGCCAATAGTGAGAAGATAGCAGGTCCTAGGCAGTCTCCCTAGGACCTAGTTCTCCTAGTTCGTTACGCACCCCCTTCCTTCCCTCCTCACCAACCCTAATGTGAAAGCTGGGCAAGCTGGCTTTCTCCGTACTTGACTTTATTCAAATGACTAAATGCCTCTGTCATTGCTCCCTCCTTCCTAATTCAAAACAATACCAGCAGACCTTTATATAGCACTTACTAAGAGCCACACTGCTCTAGGTGAGTTAATCCTCAAACAACCCTATTCAGTGGGTACTATTATTATCCCCATTTAAAGATGCAGGAACTGAGCCACAGAGAGGTTGACTTGCTCAAGGTCATACAGCAAGTACAGGGCAGAGCCAGGCCTGCCTCACACAGCTCCTCCTACTCTCTGTGCACTTTGCTCCCTTCCCCTCTCCCACCTCAGAGGAGGTGAGGCCTCCCCTACCAAGGCTGACCCCTGACTGCACTCTGCCCCAGTCCTGTGCTTTCTCTTGGCTTTGCTCCTGAAGACCCCCATTTGAAGGTATCTGCAAACCATCCTCTGCTGTCTTCTCACTATTGGCCTTGAATCTTTAAAATAAGGGAAGAGAGGGAGATGGAAAGGGAGGAAGGGAAACAGGCCCACCATACCTTCTGGATCTTGCCCCACCCCCATCAGCCTGTCCTCACTTCACCCACTAAGACTGCTCTCCCTGAGAGCATCAGGAACCTCCTGAGCTTCAGACCCAGTGCCCTGTGGGCGGGGTTGCCCTAGCTCCATGGCACTCTAGGACAAATTAGAAAAAAGTGGGCCCCTCTGGATGGACGCAAGCCCTGGCCGTGGTAAGCATAGCTTGGTGAGCAGGCTGGACTCCAGCAAACCCCTCCCCTCTCAGCTGGACTCTTTTGGACAGTGCACAACCTGCACAACCGCACATGGAGGCACCCTCATTTCCTTCATTTTCTGGCCATGCTCAGCCCTGATGGCCAGTCCTCCTCCTCTCTGGAAACTCTACCCTCTTGCTTCCTCCGGGTCCTTTGCAGGCTCCCCTGCTGCCTCTGCTTTATTCTGCACCATGATTGTAAGAATGAGCCAAGACTTGGCCTGGGAAGCTCTGATGCCAGCTGCAGGGAGGCCACCAAGGACTTGCCTCCAGTTCCGCTCCATTCCGTATTTCCATTCACCACCTAACTGAACCACGGCACCTCAGCTTGGCTTGGCCACCTGAATGCATCATTCCCACCCATCCCCACCATGCAGGTCCTCTCTGTGCTGCCAGTCAGCGAATGCCTTCCCTTTCCCTTCTCTTCATCCCCCAAACATAGTCCCAGCCATTCCTCCTTCCCTAGTCCTGCCCTTTCTGCTCCTTCAGCCACCACCACAGTCTGGGCTCTCACCCTCTCCAGCCTGGACTTGGACAGCAGTTTCTAACTCTCATCCCACAGCTTCCAGTCCCCTCCCCGCTAATCTTACCCACACCTACTTCCAGATCACACTCCACTCTGAACATGTCACTCTTGGGCTCAAAAAGCTGGCATGACTCCCCATTGCCTACAGAGAGAGAAGTCCAAACTTCCAACCTGCCTTTCAGTACCTAAGTTCTCGGGAGGAGGTGGGTGGGGTGAGGTGCTGGGGTAGGGTGGTTCTGTTCTTGTCCCCTCATCTCAAGCTGAAGCCTTTTATTGGCCACCAGCAGCCTGACAGCTGCCCTTCACCCAGGCGGCCTGGATTCAAGTTCAGCCAGATTGGACATGTGGAAGGCAGGCCTCAGGGCAAGTGGGCAAGGGGTCGGGGAGCAGAGATGCCTCTCAGACTGGGAGCCACCTACCCAGGGAGAAGGGCCTGGCTTGGAGGCCGGTTAGTAGGGGCAGCACGTTTGTAGGGGGAGTTAGTCCCAACATTCTATTTCATTGGCATGATATTTAGTTTATTGCTCACTTTCAAGTGTCTGGCAGTCTGTGAGGCAGGTATCATTATCACTCAGACCCCACTGAGAAAGGAGGAAGCTGAGGCCTGGCGGGGAAGGTGACTTGGTCAAAGACAGAGATGCAGGAATTTCATGTGGGTCTCCCACTGCCCACCTACTCACTTGCCCCAGGCTGGACACAGGCTCTTGGCATAGCAGGAACCACCCAACTGCCCAGTGAGGGGCTGGTTATCTCTGGCACTCGGTGGGAGCCCTGGGAAGGGGGAGCATCATTCCTGGCCTAAATTGGCACCAGCACCTGGGAAGGGCAGCTGGCCAGCCACGTGCCAGTGATATTTTAAAAATAAACCAGGAAAGAATGAGAGTCTTAAAAATAACCCCGGGGTGTGTGTGTAAGAAACTAATTATTCTGCACCCCCCTGTCAGGTCTTTGGAGAGTACCACCAGGCCTGAGGTGTCTGCGTATTGGGTCCCCTCTGCTTGTCTATTCTAGTTGGGAGCTGGGTACCAGGCCCTTCCAGAGCAGCTGGGGGTAGACAGGGCTTCAGACTCCTAGGGAAGAGGTGGCTCTGGGCATCCTGGGCAGCCAACCCCATCATGACCAGAAAGAGGAGGCTGGGGAGGGAGAGGAACATCCAGGCCAGGCGGAGAGCTCGGTGCCCTAGCTCCTGCTAGGGCATCTCTACCACACTTGTCTCTGGGCTTCACACATGACTTCCCACCGGATCACTCTGGCTCCAAAAGGAACTTTGAGGTCCTGAGTGTCCCTCTGTTGTCCAAAGTGTGTTTGGTGGCAGTAGCAGCCAGGTGGCCAGTTTTGCCCCTGACATCTCCCTGTTTAGGACTCCTGCCACCACTCTCATGTGTACCATTCTCCTGAGGAGAACTCTGAGGCCCATCTTGCTCCATCAGGGTAAGAATGCCTGGCTGCCTGCTCTGGGATGCCTCTGCAGGCATCCCTGGCCTGTGAGTTCATGTCTCTGGACCCTCGGTGCTGAGCAGGGGCTGGGCTGCAGGCTGCTCAGACCTGAAGGTCCCCTCGATTCTTTACAAATGACAATCAAGGAGTCAGAAGCTATACTCTCATCCCACAGGCCCAGGCTCCTCCAAGGCTCTCGGAAACTCTCACAGACCCCCCCACCTTGTGTGAGAACATTCTGCCACGACTGGGGGTGGGGTGGGGTGGGGACGGGGCCCAGCTCAGGACTCAGCCAGCGAGGACAGACAAGCGGGATCAAAGAGGAAAAGCAGATCCTTCCTAGAGGAGGGAGGCAGAGGCCAAGACTGCTGGAAGCTGACAGATGATCAAAGAACAAGGATGCATGGGGAGGTGGGAGGGGATTTGGGAAGGAGCTTCCAGGAAGGGCAGAGGAGAGGCAGGCAGAGCTGGCATTTGCCAGGTGGAAGCAGGGGCTTTGGGATCAGACAGGCCTGGACTCTGGTCCCCGGCCAGGTGCCCTGAACCAATAACCTTGCTGGGCTTTGGGCCTCATTTGCATAATGAACATAATGATAACTACCTCATGGGCCTCTGCAGGAGCTGGTTTGTGATGCGTTTATAAAAAGGCCTGAAGGCGGGAGCTGCGATATTGTTTGTTCTCTCCCCTGCTCTCCTGGAATCTGGCTCTTCTGTTCCACCTCAGCTAGACTCCTGGAATAAGCTGCTAAATGTTACACTGTTTTCATGGTCAGTGTCTCCAATGGCCCGCGAGTTGCCAAACCCACTGGTTGTTTCTCTGTGGTCATCTGACCCGATCTCCCTGCAGCAGCTGGCAGTAGATGGCTCCCTCCCTCCTGAAACACTGGTCTTGGCCTCCGGACACCTCATTCCCCAGGTTTCCTCCAGTCTCCTGGCAGCCCCCTTCCTTGCTCAATGTCCTGGTGCTGGAGAAGGGGCTGGCCCTTGGCTCTTCTCGCCCACTCTCCCCTCTCCCCAGCTGATCTCATTTAGCCGCATGACTTTAAATCTTATTTCCATCAGATAACTCCCTACTTTATATCTCAGCTTTGACCTCTCTCTTGAGCTGCAGACTCATCTCTCTAACGGGCTTCATGGATCTGTATTAAGCGTCTCAAAATTACCCTGTGTGTCTAAAACAGAAGTCATGACTCTCATCTCTTTACCAAACCTGTTATTCTCCAGGTTTTATTTCTTATCTCAGAAAATGCTTACCCTCTGGCCGGTTGCTTAGGTCAAAGGCCATCCTTGATTATCCTCTTTTCCCGACCCCTGCGGCCCTCTCCCGCCCTCCTCTCCAGCACACGCATCCTCTCCATCAGCAGGTGGGGCCAAGTCTGCCTTGCAAGCTCACACTCAATCTGCCCTGCTCTCTACCTCCACGGTCTCCACCGGCTCCAATCCTCCATCATGCTAAACTGCAGCCTGGCTGGCCTCCCAGCTTTCCTTTTATTCTCCAACCATCCGACCTCCGCAAAGCAGCCAGAGGGATCTGGTAGAAATTTAAGTCATATCACATCGCAACCCTGCTTGAGACCTTCCGGTGACTTCCATCACACTTGGAATAAAATTGAAACTCTTGACCTCGGCCTCCATGGCCCTGCAAGACCCCGCCCTCCCGTGTCTCCCCATCTTTGCTCAGTATGCTACTGCCACAGTGCTCTTTCTGCTCCTGTTCTTCAGACATGCCAAACTCTGGCTTACTGGGACCTCTGCATTTGCTATTGCCCCATGGAAAGCTCTTTTCTGATCTTGGCATCACATGCCCCCTCCCTGTCCCCCACTGTCGGTGCTTCTAGATTGCTCATCCCTCCTCTCCATCACACTCTACCACTTCTTGTTTTACTGACTCCTCCTGGCACTTACTACCACTGAAATAATGTTTTTATTTGTGGTCACATAATTTAGTTTATTGACTTTCTGCTTCCTCTGAAACGTAGGCACTATGAGGACAGGGGCTGAGTCCTTGGGGCCTAGAATGGTCCCCGACACATGGACGATGCTCAGAAGAAAAAAGGGAATGGAGGCATGACTGTGTGGGCGCCTGAGCGAGCAGAGTCAGGAGGCCTGGGTTTGAGGACTGGCTCTGTTGTTGAACTGCTAGTGTCACTCCCTGCCCTCCAATGCTGGGTGTCAGTCTCTTAACCTGGAAGACAGATGGGTTGGATTCTCCAGGAATCCGAAGGACCCCATGCATTGCTGTAGTGACATCCACTGCTGTGCTGAGCCCTGTTCTACATGAGCACGCCAGTGTCCGCGCCCTGAACTGCCCCATTCCAGCCACAGGCTGAGGAAGATGCTTGCTGTAACCTTCAGTTGGCCTGAGTATGCTCTGCAATGGGTAATCATGTGATATCCCAAAAATGTTTTGAGATACCAAACCATCGTGAAGACCTACGGGGCTAACCCTGGTTCCTCAGAGGTCCAGCTGGTCACTGGCCTAGGTGGGATGTGGAAGGTTGGTGCATGAGCAGGACCTTAGCTCTCCAGCCCTGGAAGCCTGAGAGCTGGCCTAGGACTCGGATTGCAGCACTGGCCACTAGTGCACTCACGCTGGGCCAGCTCAGGCCCAGGAACAATCTGGAGATAGGACTGTCTGCCGCCTCTGTCCGGGCTCCCCCACCCCTCCCCATCAGGAGGCGCTGGCTGGGGTCAGCCTGCTCTCAGCACCACCGCTTCCTCCCACACCCCGCCCATGGACTGCTGTGGGAGTCGCCTGCCTGCCGCCCTTTCCGCCCTTTCCAGGCGGGAGGCTCCTGCATTCCAGCTGTCCCAGGGGCTGGGGCCGTGGACTTGCTCTGCTGATAACGGGGCCTCGGCCACAGTCAGAAGGGGTGACTTGGAGGTCCTGGACAGAGCTCCTTTCTTGGGATTGGACAGAGAAGAAGTCCCTCCGGGGCTCAGCCAGCATGGGGTGAAGTGGGGACAAGAGTGTAACCCTGGATAGTGTGCTTCTCAGGAAAGGCTGGAAGAGGCAGAGGCCAGGAGGAGGTCCAACAGAGGCCGTCTGAGCTGTAAGGGGCTCAGACTCCACCAGCTCAATCCCTTGCAGATAAACCTAGGGTGGAATGTTACTTGCTGTAGGTCTCATGGTCAGGGAGGAGCAGAGAAGCAGTGGAGGGGACCATGTCCTCCTCTCTCCTCAGTTCAGCTGTGCTACATCATCAGTCACAACTCCAAGAAAGGATACATAGGTCACCACTTGACAATCCTGAGGGGCAGGCAAAAGACATCAGGGCCTCTTTGGTGCCTCAGAAAGATGAGAGCATGAGGGTTCTGGAACATTGAGCTGAGCATGACAGCAGAGGGAAGGAGGCTGTCACTGAGTTTGGGACCAGGTATCTTTCTCTCTGGCCCCACCTGGAGTAGACCAAGGACCAAGAGCAGCTTCAGTGGGTCTTGCTCTGTCTGACCCTCATGATGGAAAACCCATGACAAAAGCCATGCTGAAGAGAGCATCACACTGTCTCCGCCTGGCCAAAGCCCCCGGTGTGTGCCCAGGTGAGTGATGCTCACACAGCCAAGTGGCCCCCGCCCCAAACTAACCCTCTTCCCTGGGGTTGTTTGAGAGCAGGCTGAGAGCTAAAGCCGTGACGGGGAGACACAGCCTGTCCACAGGACCCCTACTGAGACTCAGTCCCTTTCTCCTCTGTGGGGGAAACTGCCCTTCTCCTAGGGCCACCCGCTGATACCTGATGTCTCTGCCACCTGGCTCACTCCAAGCGTTTTGGCTTGTGAACTCCAAAGATTCTTCCTCAGATGCCCCTTGAATGTTTCTTACATACCAAGGAAACCCAGAAAGAAAATGCTAGCTGCTGGTTAGCAAGTGGCCCAACCCAACTGCAGAAGGCTCTCTTCTCTCCTGTGCATCCTATTCCTGGCTGCAGATTAATTCACCTGGGGAGTGTTTAAAACTTATAGCCTCTTGAGCTTAGCTCAGGTCTAATGAATTAACTCTTAAAGGCTGGGCTCTGACACTCATGGCTCATGGCTACTGAGACAAGTTTCCTATTCACCACACAGGAGCCATCTTGCCTACCCCCACAGCCCCCGCTCCGGCCATGCACTGGTGAGCTGGTGAGCTGCTTGTCACCTCCAACAAGTCCCCTCTCTCGCTTGCTCACCATTCTTAAGAACTGTCACTCTGTTCCCATTTCTAGTTTCACGTCCTGTCCAGAAGGTGGTGTTGATGAATGCATGGAACTAAGGCCTCTCTCTGTGACAGCTGCCGCCAACAACATTGCCCTTTGCCCTCCAAAGTCTGACCTGTGCTTCTGCAATCCATTCAGTGGGAATGACCCACCTTCAGCTCTTGTGCTCTTTTTGGGGGGGACTTGGTTTTAGGGTTAAAAGGTCTAGATTTGACTCCTGTTCCCATAGTTACTGGCTCTGGATTGCAGGAAGTGATCCTCATAGGAATAATGATACCTACACCTCTGGGTCGTTGTGAGGCTTGCAAGAGATATGAATGGACCAAATGCTTTATAAATCCTGTTCATGCTTTACACATCCCTGTCCTGCCACTTGCCAGCAGTGCGACTTTGGGAGCACTTCTTCACCCCTCTGAGCCTCAGGGTCCTCACCTATAAAATAGGGATTACTGTAGTGCTGCACTCGTCGGTGGCTGTGAGGAATCGATGAGGTAATACTCATAATGAGTTCAGCCTAGAGAAACCTCCCGGTGAATGGTCCATGACTGTGGAAACTGAAGCAGGCTCTGTGGGAAATGGCTGCTCCATGTCAGGTCTAAGATCTGGGTGGAGCAGCCCAAGAAAGACTCCTCTGTTGCGTAGATCTGAGGCCTGCCCCTGCTTGCCCCTGCTGGCCCCTGCCTGCCCCTGCCTGCCCCTGCCTGCCCCCAGGGCTGTGGCACTTTCCTGCTCCAACAGGAGGACTGGACCTGTCCCAGAAAAGAGGCCACCTCCTGTCTGAGAGCCTGGCGTCACTCTCTCTGTGCTGCTCCACTGGGGCCTGACACTTTGGGTCTCTGCAGAGAGCCCCCCAGACTCTCCTGTGGCCAGCAGGCTGGAATGTGCCTCTCTGGATGTTTCTGAGATGGTTATTTCTACATTGGAGCTGTGGTCAGGAGAGGCCCTTCACATTCCTGAAGAGGGACCTGAGTCCACGCCAAGCCATGGAGCCTCCAGCAGAGATGAAGGGGGTCTGAGAGCACGGGCCTGGGGCTGTGCACTCAGCGAATATCCAGACTATCATCTCTTACAGTTCAGTGCTGTCCCAGGCTCCTGCACACCACCCATAAGATTGGGCTCGGTCTGGGTTCCGGAGTGGACCTTTGGTCCAGAAAAGGAAGTAGTGGGGAGGGGGTGAAGGCACTTCCTGAGGGGCTGGTTGAGGCCTGCCTGGTGACCAGCAGAGGGTGAAGGGAGGCAATCAGGATACAGGTTGTCATGACCCAATGGTTCACCTGGAGTCATAGGGCTATCCACTAGTTCCACTGGGGTCATAGGGGCACCTAGTGGTTCAACTGAGGTCATAGGAGCATCCACTGGTCAGGATCCAGGCAGGAGAACACAGGTTGGGTCTGTCACTTCCTTCCTCTAGTGCCTGTCAAATCAAGTCCATCCGCCAGAGTCCAGCACTCAGCCCCCTCCAGGGTCTGCTCTCATTCACCTTTCTTTGGACATGTTCATGCCCTTTGGTCTGTCTCATGCTGTTCCATCACCCTAGAAAGCTCCCAATGCCATTTTCACCTACTAAAGTCCTCATTCTTCGTTCAAGCCTTCTTCAAGTACCACCTGCTTCAAGAAGCCTTCCCAGATCCCTACTTTAGTCATTCCACTGGGATGTAGCATATATACCATTCGACTTATGGTTTCAGGAAACCATTGGACCAGAGGCTTCTTGGGGAAGGATCTGGGTTTTAGTTTTCTAGTCTCTCTCTGTCTAGTATAGTGCCTGGTGTTCGGGAGAGCTCAGCAGGTTTTGGTAAAATGAATTGAAATGAAGGCTAAAGTTGGTTCTACTTAGAGGGTGACCTAGAGAGTCTGGGTCCCCACCCTCCAGGACATTCCAGGCTGCCTCCTTGAAGAAATCAAAGCATCTCAAAGTTGGGAAGAATCATGAAAACTTTTTATAGCAGCCTCCAGTCTGATATACGGTGGGGGGATGAGGGGGTAATGATCTTTTTGATGTGTCAGTTTGGTTAGTCTAAAGCCCCTAGTTATTTAATCAAATATTAATCTAAGAGTTGCTATGAAGGCATTTTTAGATGTGATTAAAGTCCATAATCAGTTGTCTTTAAGTAAGGGAGATTATCCTAGATCATCTGCATGGGCCTGATTTAATCAGTTGAAAGGCTTTAAGAGCTGAGCTGAGGCTTCCCTGAAGAAGTGCTAGTAGACAGAGCCTCAGCCCACGTTGAAAAGAGTTCCAGCCTGTTTTTCCTGATGGCCTGCTCTATGGATTTCAAAATTGCCTACGCAGCTACTAGTTTCACATAAGCTGATTCTTTGTAATATATCTCTTAATAAATATTTCCTACTAGCTTTGCTTCTCTGGTTGAACTCTGACTGATATGAATGACTTCTATAGCATGTCTATCCAGCGTCTTTTGTATGCTTCCTTTGATGGGGAGCTCACCACCGCTCAAAGCAGCACAGTCCATCTTTGGTCAGCTTGAACTCTAACAAGTCCTGCCTTATATTGGACTTAAAGAAATCTTTCTGTGGACTCTACCCACAGGTGCTAGTTCAACCCCTTGGGCCCAAGCAACCCAAGGTTTGTTTTATCTTTCACTAGTTCAGCAGATATTCAAAGGCAGAACTCATGCTCTGCAGACCTGCCTCCACCAAGTGTCCTTCATTTGGCATGCTGCTTCCCTCCTCTGAATGGTCCCCAAGTTGTTGATGTCCCTTCTAAAATTTGCAGACACACATGTGGCCTGACAAGTCTAGAAAGAGTGGGCCTTGTCTTGCTACCTGCATTCCACACTGTAGCCAGCAACAGGGTGAGTGTATCCGGTAGCTGTAGGGCCTGGTGACCTCCATGGGCCTTTGCTGTTTGGATCCCAACCCACGAAAAAAAAAAAAGAGCTTTAACCTCTTCTTCTAATGGGAGCTGGAGGTTGTACTGCCCCAGGGACTTTGGGCAGATGCCATGAGGGAGAAGCCAGTCTCTCCCTTTGACATTCACTCTCTGGGACACCCGTTCTCCATGGATCTAAGCAGACGGGAGGAGAAGACAGCCAAGGATCAGCGGATTCTTGTTTGCAGGCTTCCCCATGGGACAAGCCCTTCTCAACTCTTCTCTCTTTCCATCCACCCTCTCCACTTCCCTTTTCCCCACCCACAGTGACGGTGCAGCTCACGGTCCCACTCAGGCTCCATGGCTGGCTCCCGCGGGGCATGCCACAGCCTTGCTCCAAGCCTCAGAGAAGGGTCTACCAGCTCTAACATTCCACGACCAGATTCCTAAGGAATTTTCCAGCTCTAAATCTTCTTGTGCTTAAGACCACAGTACACATATCTATTTCCAGAAGTCAGGTCTCCAGGTTATTTAGATTCTTGCTACCCAAAGTAGCAAGAATGAATTGATAGCATCACGGTCCCTTGGAGCCTTATTATAAATGCAGAGTCTCAGGCTCTACCCCAGACCTACTGATTCAGAATTTGCATTTAAACAAGATCAACAAGGTCATTCCCCTGCATACAACTGTTTGAGAAGCATTAATGTAGAAAATTCTGCATTGCTGAGCTAGGCTACCTAAGTTCCCCTTATGAAACACCTCCTTTATACAGACTGGAAGACTGAGGCACCCCATGGAAGTATCTGTTCTTTCAATGAGTACAGAGACAGCGGTGGGAGAGAGAGAGAGAGAGAGAGAGAGAGAGAGAGAGTGAGCTGGAACAATTTGTCTTAGGCCTCTCTCAGGGGAGAGAAAGAACACAGTTTCTAACTCCCAGGCCAGACTCTTGCCTTGTATTCACAGCAGTCAGTGCGCCACTCACAAAGGGTCCCTGGGTGTCACTGGAGGAAGCAGGAGGGGGAAGCAGGGGTGGGAGGCTGGCCCAGCTTGGCAGGGATCCTAGGAGGCCATGAGCTGTTTGCTCTAGGCAGTAGCTGAGGCTGGCTACAGCAAATAGGAAAGTGAAGGTGTGATTTGCGGCAGTAACTTGGGGTAGGGTGGCTCCAGGTGAGGAGCTGGTCTCCAGGAGCCACCTGGGAGCCGCCTGAGCACTGGCAGTTTCTAAACAACGAGCAAGTGTGGACAGAGAGGCAGTGGCATCAGCTTGCCCATTGACTGCTCCTTCGATGACCACAAAAGGCATTTTGTCACATGGTTCTCTGAGGACCAGAGGCTAACAGAAGTGTCAAGAGGAGGCCCAGGGCAAGCAGAACAGGCCTGCTGGCAGCTTGTTCTCATCTCTAAAAACCTGTGGGTGGCCTAAGAGCATGGATTGAGCTGTCAGTAAACAGGGCTCCAAGGCCAGCTCTGAGGACACGTGTAAGTGTGACCTTTAGTAAGTCCCTTCTCTAATCTGAATTTTAGTTTTAGTTTCCACACTGTCAGGTGAGAGGGGTAGAGCTAAAATTCTGATTTCTCGTAGGGCTAAATGCTTTATCGATAGCCTGGGGCAAGTGATCCTGAAGCTGAGGCCACAGCTGAGTGCCCTGTGTGGGCCCTGGTACCCATCCTCCATCATTTGTGACATTTACATAGAAGGGACGGCAGAGGTACCATGGCAGGGTGGAGGGCTGCATAACTCTGTGAAACTATACTCCCTGAGTGTCAGTCCTGGCACTGTCATTTTATATTTGTAGAGTCCTGGGCCAATTTCTGAACCTCTCTGATCTTTCCTTTCCTTGACTGTAACAGGATGATAACGCCTGCTCTCCTGGGCAGTTGTGGGAACGCAGGTGGTGAGAAATGTCTTGGATGTGTTAGAGACACATGGTGGCCCCCTGTGTCTGAGGCAGAGATGAAGGAGCTTGTCCAAGGGGGAGGGCGTGCCCATCCTGGGTCTAGACTGAGGTTTGCTCAAACTGATAATGAGAGCTGGGTCTCTTCCCTTGCTGCTGGCCGACTACAGGGAAACCATTTTTACATTTTTTAAATTACAAAATCAACTCCCAAATTCACCGTTTGTGCTGCCAGCTGAAAGCTGTTTATAGTGGTGATTTGCACTACATTCATCTGTGCTTGTTTATGTTTTCTTTGAAAATACTTATTGTGTTTGTCCTGTCTCCACTATGGCCAGGCATGTGTCTTCAATTTCTGTCCTATTCTTGTCCCCATTTCCTCCATGTCTCCAGCCCCCGACTGTGATGTGTAGGAACTGGATGTGTAGGCAAGAGGCATGGCAGTCAGAAGGCCCTCTGATTAAAGACACCCACTGTGGAGATGAGTAAACTGACGGTCATAGAAGACCAGCAACTGAACTGAGTGCAACTGGTACTTTTGCCTCTTTGCTCCAATCCAGGTAGGTTCGCCTACCACTGTGCACCTCACTCTCCCTGACTTGTTTTCTGCAGGGTCTGCCTACTCAGGGAAGGGAGCAGTGCCCCTGAACCTGGATGTCAGGCAGACTCCAGGCATGGGGGAGCATCTGGTAAGCCTGGGATGGGGTGCTGGGATTAGAAGGATAAAGGGAAAGGTGTGGCAGCCTCTGGTCTCCAATCCCACTGTCCCCCATCTGTTGGGAAGGAGCCGAGGTAGCTGTGGTTATAGTAATTTTTGGGAAACAGCAGTTTCCTTCTGTGGGGGAGGTAATAATACATGAACAATAATATTAATAACACCAATCATTGAAGATACTGTTTATTAACTGCCTACTCTGCAGCAGGTAATTTCTTTACATTATCTCATTTAATCCAGAAGCAGGGGTGGGGGCGCAGATATTATCCTTTCATTTTGTCAATGACAAAACAGGCTCAGAGAGACTAGTAACTTGTCCAAGGTCATATAGCTGGGGGTGGGGGTTGGGGCTGTGAGTGGAAAGGTAGGTTAAGAGATAAACCCAGGTACTCTGGTCTAAGCCTGTACCTGTGTTCCTACACCACCCTCAGAAAAGGCTTGGGTGGTCGGAACAGAGGGGTGGCCTGCAGGCAGGCAGAGAGGAAAGAGATGCTGACCGAGAGTGGGCCGTGGGACTGTTCCAGGCTGAGCTGCCCCTCCATGTCCGCAGGAAGTCAGCAGAGGACTGGGGACAGTGGAGTGATAAGCAGCTGAGGCCCTGGTGCTAAGGGAGATGGTGAGTCATGAGGAGTGATGGATGGAACTCGTCTGATCACCCAGAGGCCTAGGTTCTAATCAGGGTTGTACCTACAACTTACTGCGTGACTTTGGGCAAGTCACTCACCTCTCTGGGTGTTTAGATGATTGCTAATGTCTCCTTTCACTCTTTTATTTGAAGACTCTAAGGTTTGGGGAGTGGCAGCTCACTTCTGCACTTTGCTCCTTTTTGGAAAGTTGTAACAAGTACAGGTTCCTTCATGAGTTTCTGGCCTGAATTCACAATCTAAGAGTCCTAGGCCATGTGGCGGTTGATGGGAGCCGGTGCTCAGCTGAGGACAGGCTGGGAGCTGACTAAAGAGAACAGAAGCTGTTCTGCTCCAGCTCCCTCAGCTAATCAATCACCTGGTCTCTTGTTGCCTTAGAGTCACAGGTATTCTGGGGACCTGCAGTGGGAGAATGGGCACCTGTGAGCTTGTGGCAGTCCCAGGGAGGGCCTGGTGCTGGGCACAGCCCTGCCACATGGTCTGGGTTCGTCAGGGGCAGGGGTGCAGGGGAGCAGCAGGCTGGCTGTAGTGCACAGGGCAGGGCATTGTTAGGGGGAAGACAAGCTGTGGCTACCCGGTGCCCTCAGGAAACAAGGGTCTGGGCTGGGTTCTTGAAGTGGGGAAAGACCTGACAAAATAGCCAGGGCATGGTTGTCAGCGGGGCTCAGCTGGATCTGGGCAGGTGCCTCCTTTTAGTCGCAAGGCCATGGGTGAATCATTTATATTCAAAGCTTTCATTTCCTCTGCTGAAAAATGTCGACAATAATGTCCATCTTGGCAGGTAGGTGAGGGAATGAAGTAAGGGGATTCAGATGAAGTGTCTTAGGTTGAGACTACCAAAGAGTAGATATTAAACAGGGGCTGCTGTTAGTATCGTTGCTGTTGCTGCTGTTAATAATAATAATAATAAATAAAGGGGCATCCTGAACAAGTGGAAGGAGTGGGGGTCGTGGGGCAGGTTTTGCTGCCCTCTGGCTATGTGACTGCCATGCCTCTCTGTGAGAGGAGGGTTGGCACCAGCGGATCTCAAGGCTCCTTCCTGCTCTGAAAGCCTCCGGGCTATGAATAGATGGGGCTGGGGCCCGGAGGAGTTTAATGACTCAACAGCTAGAGAGTTTAAGCTTCCCAGAAAAGAGTTTCCGTTTGCATTTGATGAACTTAGGGCCCAACAAAGGAAGGGTTTCCTGGCTGGGAAGCCAGAGATAGAGAGCTGGAGGAATCTTTGCAGCCAGCTGAGACTGTGACTAACCAGGTGAATGACTAACACAGATCCTGCTGACCCTCAACCAATGAAGGCTGCCCGTGGGTGCCCTGCAAGCTGGCATCACTGAGCACATCTTGGTCATGCCAATCCTGGCTGGCTCTGGGCTTCAAAGCATATGGAGGCAGAGGAAGCAGGGAAGAGACCGGCGAGGTGAAAGAGCACTGGGCTTGGAGTCAGAAGACCCAGTTTCTTGCTCTCAGCTGCTCATCAGCAGCATTATTTTGGGGGAGTCCCTTCCCCTCCCTGAACCTTCATGCCTTCGTTTGTGCCACGGGGCTAGCAATACCTGCCCTGGTAACTCCTGAGCTATGAAGGCTGGGACTTAAGAGATGAGATGTAAGTGCATTGTGATCATTATGGTACTGAATGAATAAGAGGTTCTGTCATTATTCTATCCCAGTGGGATTCTTGGTGTGTCTCAGGAGATCCATTTGGGTCCCCAGTTGGCTCAAGTGGACAGAGGCTGCTGCCTTTGGGTTTTGGGTCAAGATCAGTGTAATATAGGGCCCCTTCCAGCCATCTGATCACAACCCAGATAAGTTTTTTTTTTTTTTTTTAAGAGCAGAGAGCCTATGGACAGCTTCCAGCCAGGTAGCATAGCCAGAGCGAGAAGTGACAGAAACCCAGGGACAGTTGGATGAGGCAGGAAGTGGACCATGCTAATCTGGGGTCCCCACAGAACTAAGGTGGTGCTTTGATGCTGTCTTTCCTCTTGCCCAGAGCTTTATAAATAAATAATCACCAGAACCACACTTGGTCTGCATCTACCCCAGCTTTTAGCATCTTTTTTGGTGAGAACTACAAGCACTTTGGGAAATGGCAGGGATGGAGGGGAAAGATGATGTCCTTTCATTTTTGTACACCTTAAGCCCATCATCTGTAGCCTTCTCTGACTGCTCATGTGTGCTGCCGGATACTGTGCCAGCACAGGGAGCACAGAGATGAGAACCACAGAGCCCTGCCACATGGAGGTTAATTACAGCATGGTTAAAAAGACAAAGCACATCCTCTAAAATGTAAATAACCGTGAAAAGAGCTTCCACTGTCACCCAGGTCATCCTGACTGTAAGCCCTGCAGTTGTCCAGAGCGGTGGCTTGGGATATTCTGGGAGACTTTAAAGAGGAAGTGGGGTTTGAGCTGGACCTGGAAGGTTAGCTTAGACAAGACATATAGAAGACAGGGGAAAGGTGTGCCAGACAGGCACACTTGAGGATTCTCAGGGGATAGTTTGGCTGCAGTGGAGGGATTGTGTCAGTAAGAAGTGAGAAATGAAGTTAGACATATTGACTGTAGCCAGGTATGAAAGTCCTTAAAATTTGGGATAAGGAGCATGGACCAGTTTCCAGGGAGAGCAATAGGGGCTTCTGAGAAGGGTATTGGTACGGTCAGAGCTGTGCTTTGGGGAGAGTCTTTCTGGCAGCATTGTCCAGGAGAACTTGCCCCATAGGGGAATGAGGCTGGAGGCAAGAAAATCAGTTGGGAGGTTACTAAGGAACTGAGGAGTGGGGGACTATGGGACTGAGAAAGAAAGGGGGCACGTAACTGAGGGCATGAGGGAGAAGGAAGGCCAGAGGATGTTCAGTGCTCCTGAAACCCTGGCAGGTGGCAGGAAGATTGGAGAGGGGAGGAGACTGCAAACCAAACCTGGTCTGGTCCTTCCTGGGGAAGCAGGTTGCTCTTTGGGCTGGCCCGAGTGTGATCATCCTGCCCTAAAGTCACAGGGTCAGCACAACCCAGAGGTGCCCCACTTGGGCCACATCCATTCCTGGGGCCCTTTTCTTCCTTTTCCAAGAGAAGAATCCAGAAACCACTTGGCATAGCTCCCCGTGGTCCCCAGAGAGCTGTGGAGTCTTGGCGCAGAGTCCTGAGGTGGATAGATTGCAAGGACAGCATCCAGTCCTGCCTTTTACCCTCTGGACTCCTGTTGACTCCCAGGAAAACACTGCCATCTTGTCATGGGCTAGGCCAAGTGGCAGTGGGCCCCTGGGAGCTCAGCCAAGACGAGAAGGAGACCAGAGAGAGGAGAGAGAATGGAAAAGATGGAGGAGATAGCTCCTGGGGGCATCCCAGTGGGCTCTGGGGGAAGGTGGTGTGGGAGCACGCCAGAATTTAGAGGAGCCCTTGAGACCATTTCAGCCAACCACTGGTGGTGTGTGGAGGTGAGCCTGAGACCCAGGCAGGGGAAGGGACTTGCCCAAGGTCATACAGTGGGAGAAGTGATGGAGCTGGGCTGGAATCATAGTCTTAAGAGCGGATAAGGTGTTTACAACTGTCTAGACTCTTTTGAACAACACATCAAGGGCCTCCCTGGAGATTTCTTTCCTGGACATCCATTTGTGTGCCGTGTGTGTGTGTGTGTGTGTGTGTGTGTGTGTGTGTGTGTGTGTGTGTGGCTTCCTACCCTGTGGTTGGCCTTGGCTTGGAGAAGAGAACTGAGGCCATTCTTAGGAGGTGACTGTTTTCCTGGGACAGCAGAGAGGAAGGCGGACAGGGCTGGATCTGTCTGTCTTCCAGTATCAGATCTGCTGCCCTAAGAAAATTAAAGGCAAGAACTGCTGGTGCCTAAACTCCGGAAACTGGACACACACACACACACACACACACACACACACACACACACACACAGCTGCAGTTATAGGGTGTTTCAGGCACTCAGAGTATCAGAGTAGCCCGGAGTGCCACGGAGTGCCGAGTACCTGAATCGAAACGTCTCGCTAGAGCCCCAGCCGGTGTAGACCCGCGGGGTGCGGAAGTCCATCTTCAGGGACACCGAGGAGTAGCGCGCTCCCCGCCACTTACACTCAGCGCCTCGCTCCAGGGCCTGGCCGGGCCACACCCCTCCTTCCCAGCCTCCGCCAGTGGTTCCTGCCCCCTCTCACACACTTCGGAGTCCCTTGGGGCCCCGCGCAGCCTAGCAGGGACAAGTTAGGGCTGGCCTGGCCGGAGAGTCAGGTCTGGAGCCAGGAACCGACGCCTCCCCCGAGTCCTGTCCCCTTGGAGCAGACACGCCTGGCTGAACTCGGGTTTCTGAGAGCGCGGGGTTCGGCGCCTAGACCCTCTCCCGGGGAACCTCTCTGCCCCAGCTGGCTCTAGACTACCAGCCGCCCGGGTCCCCACGCCCCTCTCCCTTACCCTCCCCACCGGGCGAGTCGTTACCGATGGTGGTGATGACGGTGATGGCGAAATAGAAGGAGCCGGCGAAGCGCCACTGCACGCCGGCCTTGTGCGGCTTGAGGCGCAGCACGACGCGCTCGAGCTCCTCGTAGCCGCCCTGGCTGAGGTTGTAGCGCGCCCGCAGTTCCTGCTGCCGCAGCTCCAGCCGCTGCCGCTCGATCATCTCGGGCTCCGACTCGAGCGCGTCGAAGACCGCGGCGCCCACCAGCAGGTAGGTGAAGGTGCACACGATGAGCGCCAACGTGCGCACGTTCTGCCGCTTCATCGTCCCGCCCGGGCCGCCGCCGGCCCCCCGGCGCCCCCGGCCCGCGTCCCGGCCTCGGCCGCCGCTGCTGCTGCCCCGGAGACGGCCTGGGGCATGGCTGCGCTCGCCGCTCCCCGCGCCGGGCACCCGCTCTGCGCCCCGGGGCCGCCGCCGCCAACGCCGCCGCTGCCGCCGCCGCCGCCGTGGAGCTGTCCCTTCAGCACCACCCACCGCCCTCCTCCGCCTGGCCCCGCTCCCGCCCCCCGCCCCCCGCCCGCAGGCCGCCGCCTCCCGCCAGCCCTCCCGCCCAGCCAAATAAGGACTGGGGAGACGCGCCGAGGGAGGGAGGAGGGGGGCTGGCGGAGGGGGAGGGGACGGGGATCGAGCGGGAGAGCCGCGGGGAAAGCGGGCAGGACAGAGAGAGAGAGAGAGAGAGAGAGACCTAGGGAAAAAGATAACTAGACAGAGAAACGCATAGAACTAGAGGAAGAGACAGAAAAAGAGGCAGAGGGGTGTGTGACAGACAAGGAGATAAAACCAGAGGTAGATTCATAGACACAGGGAAAGAAGAGGCACACAGGAAAATGCGGAGCTAGAGAGGCAGAGAGCAGCAGACCATGACAGGGAGACCTGGATACCTGGAGATAAACTGATAACACAGAAACAGAAAAGCAAGGAAGGGGAAAGGAAAGAGGCAGAGCAAACTCCCATCCCATCCTCATTTCTCCACCTAAATCACAGTATGCTATAGCTGGAAGGGACCTTTGGCCTTGCTGTCCTGCCCTTTATTGGGTGGATGAGGAAACTGAGGCACAGAGAGGTCGAGTGACATGCAAGGGCACGCAATGAGTTAGTGTCAGCACTGAGATTCAGCCAAGCTTTCCCTCCTCCCAGGCCACTCCCCTCCTGTGGACCAGGCTGCAGGCTGTCTTAGAAACAGGAGGACACAGCTGTGGACCTGGGTATACATGGGCTATCGCCCAAGGGAAAGCTGTGCTCTCGTAAAATGTGTCCCTTCCCAGGTCAGCATGGTTTCTGGAACTGGCTGAGAAAGCACAGGCTGGTAGCCTACACTAGGCCAGTAGCACCCAGTCCCAAGGGCTCCTGCTTTACTCTTGAGGGGGCTATTGGGCTGTCTTGACATCCATGGCCCCAGTCCTGCATGAACTGATCAATCTGGGTATGGGCTGGGCTGCCAGAAACAGCACTGGACACCACCTTGGGGCATCCCAGCAGACCTAGGATCTAGCTGAAATAGGGCAGGTGGGGCCCAGATTGGGAGGCTTGCTGACAGACTGGAAGACCCAGGAGGCTCCCCATGGCTCAGTTTCTTCATTTGTCAGCATGGTGTCAGTGGTGGTGAGGAAGGGCAGGCTGTGAGACCTCAGACGAGGCGTCACTACCCCTCTCAAAGTCTTACTTCCTTATCTTTTGGATGAGGTGCCATGGCAGATGATCCCACAGGCCTTGCTTTAGCGCCAAACAACTCCAGACTTGGATGGGCTGAGTGAGCGGAATGACTGGAATGCAAACCCCACTGCCAAGGAAGGTCAAAAAGTCTTTCACGGGACGCTGGCATGGACCACGAGGAGAGACATGGAAGAAGCCCCAAGACCCCTGACTGAGGATAGGCTCAGGAGGCAGCCAGCCAGAAGTGAGGACACCATCTGCCAACATTCTAGGCTGGCCTATCACTGCTGGACATTGCACTGCTTTTTCTCCCAGGAGTGCCACCAACCCATTGCTTCCTTCAACGATTCATTCACCACGTATATATCAGGCATCTGCTGTGTGTCAGGGTAGGCATGTTACATTCATTATAGATGGGAATACTGAGGCTAAATGCAGTACAGAGAATCCCCCAAGGTCATTCAGCTGGGAAGAGAGACTTCAATTTGCCTCTCAAGTCCATGCTCTTCTCCATCATAACTCCTCGAGCCTCAGTTTTTTAAAATTTGTGAATAGGATAGCTAATTAAACTAGCTCTTGAACAGATTGTTGTGAAGGGTCAAAGGAGAACACATGTGTGCAAATCAGACAGTATGAGGCTCTAGGTTCTATAACATCTCATTTTCCCTGAATAGTCAGGTCTCTGGCCAGAACTTGGTGGGGAGGTCCCAGATTCGTGGCACCTTTCCTCCCCTGATCCAATCCCCTGAACGCCTTTGATTCTTTAGAGACACAAACTTTCTGGCCATGAACTCAGCTTATTGCAGGCTTTCCACCTTGGAATTGTCTGGTTCTCTGGAAGAAAAGCGCTGCCTTTCCTGGCTTCCCTGGGGTTGGGGTAGAAGTTGGGTCCTGTGCTCCTGGCCACAACACCCTCTCCCTCAGAAGCCAGTTTCCCCAAAGTTGTGCTAGATGAGCAGGGGCTTGCCTGACCTGGTTTTTCAGTGTGAAAAAGCCTATGTGTTGAGGGTCTGCTTGCTTCTGGCTGCCCGTCTGCTGTGTCGATGAGAGGTGATATTATGAATGAAAGAGCTTTGGAAAAGAGAAAAAGCTGTCTTGGGCAGGGCATTTATTATTAATTATCATAAAGCTTGTACTCACAGAACTTAAGAACTGAAGGGACCTTTAGAGATCACCTAGCCCAACACTCTTATGTTACAGATGAGGAAACCAAGGCTCAGAGAGTAGAAAGGGAGTTGCCCAAGGTCACACAGTGGGTGAGGGGGACCCAGGACTCATGCACTATGGTTGGGGTCTTTCCTGTAGCCCCCATTATGTATGAGATCAGCACACCTGCCAGTAGGGAGAGCACAACACATCCACAGAGCCCCTGGAGCCCAAGAGGGCAGCTTGGGTCTCCTCTTCCTACCCCTCCTCCCTCCTTTCTCTTAAGAAGGGAGGACTGGTCGGGGAATTTGAGCTGGTACCAGCTGAGACTTCTAAGTAGCCTCTGAGACCTTCAGGCAAGAGTCCCATTGGCTCACCCTTGACCTGGGTAGGATTGTGCAAAAGACCTTCCAGCCTACCGCACTCCCTTCCATCCAGGAGACCTGCCTGAACCTGACAGGGATGCCCCACTCTCTGCCCAGGGCCTAGTGTCAGGAAGCATCTCTGTCAATCTTACCTGTTATACAGGAGGACTGCTCAGCGGTGGCTTCTCTGTGTTCTTCTATTTTCACCCCCAATTCATTGATGACTTAGTGAAGGAAGCTTTGGGCCAGTTAGAAAGATTTTTTTTTTTTATGTCTCTCAAATCATGATACTGGTCAGCCTTCTGTGTGATTTTTTGAAATCCTATTCAGTATAGAGGACACAAGGTAGAGAGTAAAGAAGCCTGGGCTGGGTCTGCTACCTGCTTGCTGTGGGACTTGGGACCAGTCACTCCTCCTTGGGCCTTGGCCGTAAATGGAAGGTTTGGATGAGGACATATCTATGATCCCTTTGTTTATAACATCCTATGACCTTCCCGGCCCACTTTTGCCTCCCTAGTTCTTTTAAGAATCAGGTGAAAAGAGGTCTAGCCACTGCTTTTAAAACTTTAATTTGTGAGGAAAAGGACACAATTAGAGTTAGGATGAATGGTACAGAATCTAATTATCATTAGTTGTCACATATTATTATGCATTCAACATTATGCACATATTATTTTTCAGCTTTATCTTCCACCCCATTTCTCTCTAAGCACTAGACACATCTAAGTACTTTCATGCTCCACTCCTGTCTCACATGGCTCCCTAAGCTGAGATGCTGGCTCCTCCATTTTCTATCTGTCGAACTCCTTTTCAGGCTTCAAGACCCAAATCAGTATTCAAGACCCTCCATGCAGTATTCCTCAGTTACCACAAGGCAAAACCTCCGGTTCCTTTGTGCTTCCAAGGCACCTTGTCTAAGCATCGATTCAGTAGATATTCTTCCTGTCTAGTAGATCAGTTGGCTCTTTCATATTTGTCTTCCCCTAGGCTCATGATCTTCTCCATGATGAAGAACTGTCCCACTCTATGCCTTCCTCAGTGGGGCGCACAGTCTTTTGCACATCGGAGTTGCTCCGCATGTTTTCTTGTGTACTCAGTACACAGTGAAGGCCTTAAAGCATCCTATACCTGCTGGGTTAGAGACCAGCAGTGTCAGCAGGGAGAGGGGCACAGACCGCAAAAAAAAAAAAAACAACCTAGCCATCTGCTTCTATGACTCTTTGCAGACAGAGACTTCTACAGGTGGAGCAAGCCCTGCCTGATTTAAGAGAAGAGGATAAAGACAGATGTGAGTGTCTGAAGTGCCCGGGGAAGTGTGTGGAGAAGGCACTGAACCAGGAGTCCAGACACCTGGTGCTTGGTCCCAGTGCTGCCGCCAACTACCAACTAGCTGGGGGCACTTGAAAGACTTACATGGACTCTCTGGGGCTCTTGTCCTTTTCTACAGAAGAAAGAGTTGACTATCTCAAAAGATCCCTTCCTGCTCTGATATTCTGTGATGTTAACAACAGACCTGGCCCTGTGAACAGCAATTCTCATTCTACAATGGCCAAGAATATGGTCTGAAGGATGAAGGACTCAGAGCTCTCTCTGTCCATTACTTTTAAGCCTTCCTTTATTAGGCCAGAGGAGAGGGGCAGTGGGGAGAGAGGTAAGGAGTGAAAGAGCTGACCCTGAATCCGATAAGCCAGGTTCAAATCCTGACTCTATCAATCACTAGCTGGATTGGAGCCTCACATAAAATTCTGGTCCATCCTGTCTAGACCAAACCATAAGCTCCAAAAGGGCAGGAAGAGGGTCTTACTTATCACTGTGCCCCACAACCCTTGATAAAACACCTGACACCGAGGCACTCTATAAACACTCCTCTGTCTGTTCCTGTAGGCCTGGCTGTGCCAGGTGGGTTGGCATGGGCTGGGGGCCATGGTTCACATCTCAATATCAAGCCAGGGGCACATCTGAGGTGGGAAGGGACCCAGTGGGCCCAGGACCTACAACAGAAAATCAGGGACGTGGCTGACACAGACAGCTGCACCAGGGATTGTGGCTTCCAACAAGCAGTTGATGAAATCAGGGTGCTTAGTGTATGGCCGCGGTGTTTCTTGGTGTATCTCTCTGGGGAGAGGCATGGAGGATTAGTCAGGATTTACAGAGCATAACTGGTCCCAGTGCAGCCGGCTTGCATTTGTTAAGAGACACTATTTGTTTAACATCTCAAGCCCAAACTAAACACAAAAGTCAGCTGTTCATAAAGGAGAGGCTCTGGGAGCTGCTAGGGAGACAGCACCATGCTGGGAGGTGGACACCTGGCTCTGTTCTCAGCCCTGCCCCAAGTGAGCTGTGCGACCAGCTCAGGACACAGGCTTGGGTCTCCTACTAGTGAAAATGTGGGAAGCAGCTGGTCTTCATGGAGTTGCTGTGGGGCTCAGGCTTGCTCGCTCCATTCCTTAGCAAAAAGCCTTAGTCCAAAGTCAGCATCCACCACATTTGATGGACTGCTGCCCTTAGAAAGGTCCTCCTCGGCTGCCTCCAGCTCTGATTCTGAATACCATGCTGAGATGAGCATCCTTGCATGTGTGTCCTTAAGAACCAGCGGGGAATTTTTATTGGGACACATACCCAGAAGTGTCACAGTGCTTATGCCCACTGCAGGTCCAGGCTTCACAGCTTGCTGGGCCAGAGCTGGGACTCGAGCCCAGCTATTGTGACTTCCAAATCTTAGCTACAAGATAAGTGCCCTGAACTTGCCCCACTTCCTGTTGCAGAAGTTAAGCCCTTTCAGCCTGTCCTCTGCAGAGATTCTAGAACAGCCATTGCCTGTTATTCCCTGACAAACATGTGAGCCTGGAGGTCCAGTCAACAGCCTCACAAATCTTGAAATTCTTCTTTGCAGGTTTATGGCTTTTAAGAAGCAAGCAGAGGCAGTCTTTTCTCGGCACCAAATACAATAATCATAATAGCACTTGCAATGATTAATCAGCCAGTGAGTATTGAGTGGTGCCTGTGAGTGTGCATGGCAGTGTGTGTGTGTGTGTGTGTGTGTGTGTGTGTGTGTGTGTGTGTTTCTATCTGTGTCTGTGTCTGTGTCTGAGTTTTCCCTTAGTGGAGGGGCTGCATCTCCACTATGGCACTCCTTGGGGAGCGTCCTGTTATGGCTAAGGCCATAATTCTTTCTCCTGGGAGAGGAATCTTGACCCCCATGGTCCCCAATGCTGGGGTCCTGAGCATCCTGGGAGACAGGAGTTGACAACAGAATCAGGTTCCAGGCCTTCCAACCAGATTCATGAAGGTTATCACCAGCATGACGTATGTGGCACAATCAAAAGTACTTGGGATATTCTGCATGTAGAAAAGATACAAGGGACGTGTTAGCTGTCACATGCAGGAGGGATTAACTTTGCTCTGGGTGACCTAGGAGCATCCCGTAATTTGTGAGGAGATGCTACGGTGAGAACTTTCAGTTCAAAATAGATGGAACGTTCTCCATGCTTCCAGAGAAAGAATGGGTTGCCCAGGATGCAATGAGCTCCTGATAAACAGAGGTATGCAAGCACAGAACGATTGATCCCTTGGGTCGAGTCCATTTTAGAAGGATCCAAGGAGCTAGTGCAGTTCTTGGCCCAGAGTAGGTCTGCACAATGCCTTTGGACTTGATTGCTAAATGTACTGGGTTTGGGGCTGGACTAGATACCCTTTGTGGTTCAGCTGGGCTCAGTTTAACATTTATGGAGCAGTCCCTCTGTGTCAGGCTCTCTGTTCCTCCAACCAGGAAATTCTGCAATTGTCTGAGCCCAGGGAGGGCTGCACCTGGAGTCCTTCCTGAGCCCTCACAGCACTGCTTTCTCTCATCTCCCCCTCTTCCCATATTCTGGCCCAAAGCACCCCCACTTTTCCCAACACCCTGCTGCCTGCAGAGGCCCAACTCTCACAGGTCGGAGTAAGGGCCTGGAGCCTGGAGGACTCCAGCAAAGGAAATGGGCCTCTGGCAGGCTAATTACTGGGAGCTGATTCTATTAAGCAGATAGCTCGCTCTAGGCAAAGCAATTACATCTAATCAGCCCCTTGCAGCAGTCCAAAGGGACAGCCGTTTGAGCCAGACACATGCGGGAGTAGGAACATCAAAGCAGCCTGAGGCTCAGACCTGGGCAAGCAAGTCTGAGGCCAGGGGATGCTCAGAAAGTGGTCCCCTGGCCCCTTCCCCAGACTGCCCAGGTCTCAGGCTGCAGTGGGGCTGCAGCACCAGCGAAGCAACACTGCCTGCAGACTCAGAGACCTGGGTAGAGATTTGGCTCTGCCACTGATTTCACTGGGGAGAGCACTCCTTTGATCCAAGCCTCAGTTTCCCTGACTGCCAAATGAATAAGATGGACCAGAGAGGATTTATTCCAAGTCAGAAACTCTAGTCCATCTCAATAACGTATTGCACACTTAAAATTTTTCTAAGAGGAAAGAGCTTATGCTAAGTGTTCTTATAAAAATAAAACAATAATAATAAATAAAGAGGGGAGAAGGAACTTTTAGAGGTGATGGATATGTTTTTGGCATAAATTCTGGTGATGGTTTCACGGTTGTATACTTATCTTCAAACTCATGTTGTATACATTATGTACAGCTTTTTGTATGTCAGTCGTATCCCAATATAGTGGTTAAAAAAAAAAAAACACAGAAACGCTACTCTAGCTAGTCCAACTGGGTTGGATTCTAGTCCAGGCTAAAATGAACTGACCAGCTAGAGAAGGACCTATCTGAAATTCTCAAACATGGTAAACATATGCTGCAAGACCTAATTATTTACATAATGTTTTTAAAAATAACTGGAAACATATATTTTTTTAAAATGTAGACCAAAGCTGGGACCAAATCCTCTTGGCATTTTTTTTCTCTCTAGAAGTTTAATGAAATGTGTGTTCCCAAAAAACCAGCCATGATTTGTTTGACCATGATTCTGAGTCCTCGATCCTTCGAGGAAGTTGAGTCATGTTAGAGTGGAAAGAAATGAGCGAGGCCCCTGGAAGTGAGGGGGCGATGAGCAGAATGGAGACAGATGGGACCCTGGGCCATGGCGGTGCCCCTTCTCCCAGTGCTGGCTCCTCTACCCTTGAAAGACTTTTTGACACTGTCAGGATGCTGAGGAGGGATTTTAAACATCATTCCCTTCCAAAGCGGCAATTCAAGGATTCTGGGTCAGTACTAAGCAACTGGTGTGACCCACACTCTCCAGATGAGCAGCCTAGTGGAGGGGACCAGAAGCCAGGAGGCCTCTATAGTGACCAGGTAAGAACCGGGCAAAGCATCGCCCCTCTCTGAGCCTTAGTTTCCTCCTGTATAACACGAGAAAGCGAGGAGAGCAGTCTCCACGTGACCTCATTCACACAGTGGTTGGGGGAATCCGAGCGAGATGATGAATGTGAAACTAAGACTAATTAATCTATTAAAAGGTGAGATTGTAAACTAAAAGGTTTCTGTACAGCAAAGGAAACCATCAACAACATAAAAAGGCAACCTATGGAATAAGAGAAAATATTTGCAAATCATATCTGATAAGGGGTTAATATTTAAAATATAGAAAGAACATATGTAATTCAATACAGAAAAAACAATTCAAATATAAAATGGGCAGAGGATCTGAATAGACATTTTGTTCAAAGAAGACATATAAATGGCATAGGTACATGAAAAGGTGATCGACATCACTAATCAAGGAAATGCAATTCAAAACCACAATGACATATCACCTCACACCTGTGAGAACAGCTATCATCAAAAAAAGACAAGGGATAACATGTATTGGCAAGGAAGTGGAGAAAAGGGAACCCTCGTGCACTGTTGATGAGACTAGAAGTTGATACAGCCACTATGGAAAACGATGTGGAGGTTCCTTAAAAATTTTTAAATAGAATTACCATATGATCCAGCGATCCCTCTTCTAGATATGTATCTGAAGGAAACAAAATCATTATCTTGGAAAGATATCTGCACTTCCACGTTCATTGCAGCATTATTTACAAAAGCTAAGACACGTAAACAACTTGTGTCCATTGATAGATGCATGGATAAAGAAAATGTGATACATATATACAATGGAATATTATTCAGCCACAAAAGAAGGAAATCTTACCATTTGCAACAACATGGATGAACCTTGAGGGCATTATGTTAAGTGAAATAAGTCAGACAGAGAAGACAAATACTGTATGAACTCACATATATGTGGAATCTAGAAAAAAAAAACTGAACTCATGGATACAGAGTACGACAGATTGGTGTTTGTCAGAGGTGGCATGGGTGGGATGGGGCAAAATGCGTGAAGGTAGTCAAAAGGTACAAACTTTCAGATAAATACATCCTGAGGATCTAATGCACAGCATGGAGGCGGAAGTCAACAATACTCTATTGCATATTTAAAAGTTCCTAAAGAAAGTAGATCTTAAAACTTCTCATAGTAAGAAAAAAATCGTTACTGTTTGTGATGAGGGATGTGAGCTAAATTTATTGTAGTAATCATTTCACAGTGTATACATATATCAAATGATTACATTGTACACCTGAAACTATGTCAATTATACTTCAATTAAAAAAAAAAAAAAGAAAGGTGAGATTGTTATTAACAGCTGGGATCAAGGTCTCCCTCTCCAACCCAGCCCTTCTCTGTGTTTTGGTTTTTCATGGCTGTGGCTTTGAGAGCAGGGTGGCCTTGCTGGAGCAGACTGTGGGGAGCCACCTGACTTGCCGCTTTCCCTGGCCTTGGTGATCTCGGATGACTGGTGCCCATGTAATTAGACAAAAGCCTTACCTGTCCTGGTGCTGACTGACAACCAGTCGCTCTGTGAGGACATCCACTTTATTCACCATATTATTCTGGGAGCTGAGGGAGGGAAGGCTGGATCGGGAGGTTCTGGGAAAGCCTGGAGTGCCAGCCTAAGATATCTGCACTGCTGCTTAGAGTCAGTGGAGGGACGTGGAGGGTGCTTAGGCAGGACCAGTCCACAGCGAGCTCACGGCCCTCAGAGCCAAGCCTGTGTTCCTGGGCACAGCTTCCTGTTTTGCATCTTCTGCCGGGCCCATCTCTCTTGCCTCATCCCTCTTGTTCTGCTTAGGGGGTCTTTTCAGCAGCCTTTCTTTGTCCTTCGCAGTTCCTCCAAATGCTCCAGGCTCTTTCTTGTCTTTTTGCCAAAAATGCTTCCTTATGCCGGAAACATATATGGTTGCACTTATATGTGCTCCCAATAGCCCTTGAAATGGCAGCATTCCCATTTTACAGAGGAGTAAACTGAGGTTCACAGTGGAGCAATTTGTCTAAGCTCTTATGATTAAATAGATGACAGATCCAGGATTCAAACCGGATCAGTTTGACTCCAAAGTCTGTGCTTTCACTCCTGTCATATTCCTGCTCAGAAATGATTGAGAGCAGAGCTAGGCAGCAAGAAGGGAAAAGAACAGAAGGTGCAGTCAACAAGGCCTGGCACGGTTAGAGCTTAAAAAATAGCAGTTGTGTGAATAAATGAGCAGCTAAGAGAGCAAAGCTATAGGAACGACCCGAACCCAGCACCTGCGTTTGCCCCAGGAGAGAGAGCTGCTTGACTTTGTGTAGGAAACAGAGCAGAAGTGTAGGTGAGACTGAGTGACTCTAGCTTGCAAAGGGGCCAGAGACAGGACTGTCCATGAACAGCTGGACTCAGTGATGCATCTGAGGTGGAGATGAGGAGGCCAAGTTGTCCGTGACCCAGTCCTAGCATGATGCCCAGGTACTCAGCCCAGGAGGGACTCAGAAGGGTCTCTGCCACTATGCACAGATTGAAGGATGTCTTTGAGCTGGATGTTTGGGAGAAAGGCAGTATCTCCAGGGCACCAGGTGATCTGATGGGGACAGAACCATCCAACCACATGGATGAGGGTTGGTCATGGTGTTGGGTCGCCATGGAGAGGCACAGGTGGCACCTGGGCTCTGCGCTGAGCAGATCTCAGATGACCCACGATGGCATGCAGTCCTGTGATCCATGAAATTCGCAGCGTGTCAGGATGATGGAGATCAGCTGGGAGGCTGCGCTCAGGCAGAGGGCACTAAGCCGTCAGGGAGATGGAAAAAGTGATGTCGTTAAAGAACAATGTGGCCAGAGGAATGAGCTGAAACTTGCTGGATCCAAAAGCACAAATGAGAAAACGGCTGCCAGAAGCCCAGGGGTGTCTGATGATGGCCTGACACTGTCCTGGGGGAGGGACTGAGCCCCAACCTAGAGGCCAAAAGGGAATCACCCCATAGTCTCCATGGACATCTTCTGTCCCCTCATACCTTGCTGAACAAACCGTTTGGTCTGTGAATACAGGCTTGGTGAACTGAGTCGGGACAGACCTCCTGACCAGAGAACTCTGTCCCATTTCAACCAAGTGGATCTAAGGAGGCAACCAAGAGGCAGAGGAAAGAGCACAGATTCTAGGGTTGGTACTCCTGGGTGGGTCCTACCCAGCTGTGTAACTGACCTTCCTAAGATGGGGGTTGGGAGGATTAGGTGAGATGCAGGAGCACTGGTCCTTAGGTCAAGACTGACTGGAGATACCTTCTTCCTTCCCTTTGTTTCCTCACTCTTGGATAAGCGCTGTGGGAAACCCATCCCTATGAAGCCAGCCCTGAGGCTTAAAAGATCTTCCTGGAAAAGGGGCTTCCTGGGTCTGGCCTGGGGCAGTGGTGGGAGGGGCTGTGGATGGACTAAGCTGATTAGAGGCAGAGACTCGCTGAAAATTTAGAATCTTGAAATGAGTTCTGAAGGGAACTTGAGTGTGTGAGTGTGTGTGTGTGTGTGTGTGTGTGTGTGTGTGTGTGCGCGCGCGCGCGCGCGCATGCACGCGAACACGTGTGGTGTGGTGTGGTGTGGTGTGGTGTGGTGGGGAGAGGTCATCTCGTCTAAATTCCCACTCAGCAGATGAAGAAACAGAAGCTCAGAGAAGGGAGGGTCAAGGGCATGCAACATGATGATGGCACTTGGGTCTTGATTGAATTCGAATCCTTTTCTGAGTCTCCTAATAGGAAGAAACTCTGCCTCAGAAAGAGCTGTGGGGGTCCCAGGCACTGGGCAGGGAACCAGACTCAAGAGAAACTGGAACCTTCTTTTGTCAAAATTGCTAGAACCCAATTAGACCTGGGTGGGGCTCCAGTTCAGCTCCTGCTACCCTGTGGGGCCCAGCCTTCTGCAGAGGGGGGTTCTCTCTTGGGAGTTTTGGGCCAGGGAGCTGTGAGGTCTGGTGGGCTGGGACTCCAGGAAGTGTCTGATCTCCAGAGGGAATATAAAGGCCTCTGACCACCATCAATGGTGACCCCAGAAATAAACTCTCTTATTTGCCCTGAAACCCAGTTTTAAGAGCACATCCGGTGCACATGTGGTTCCACTGCAATCTCCATTTTTCCAAGGAGGAAGGATGGCTCCAGTTTTCACCCATTCAGTGAAGGAGGGAGATGGGATTTCTGGGTTGCTCCCCACAACACGCTGCAGTTTGTGCCCCTTTCTCCTCTCCCTGCACACACCTTCAGAGCCTCCCTCAGGGCTCATGGTTCTTCTCAGCTGTCAGGCCAAATCCCTTTAATGTAGGTCCCACTTCTCGCCTCCTGTGGCAGAGCCCTTCCACTCGTGCGCCAGGCCAACCTTCCCAAGAGCAAAGAGGGGGATGCAAAAAGGGAAGCCCCACACCTCTGCACAGAGAGGGAAACTGAGGCATAGCGTTGACCCGAGCCAAGGCCAGGATCTGGGCATCCCTGTCCCCAGGTTCATCAAGAGGCCTACAGCAGCAGGAACGGGCAGCAGGTAGAGAAGTGCTGTTCTGATTTCTTAAGCTCCCAGCTGGGACTGAGAACACCAAATCCCCTTTGAAAAACAGATAGGGATTTAAAAAAAATCAAGATATTAACCTTGTGAAACCTGACACACTCCATATAGAGATTAACTTCTTTCCTAAACATTTTTAAATTTCTATAAACGTCTTAACTCATGCCAACATCATGGCCAGCCTGGATTATGGGTGGATGGAGAGATGGAGGGCCTTATCTTAGTTGCACATGCACACGTGTGCACACACGCATGGACACACACACACATGTGGAGCAGCAGAAGGAGCAGCAGAGGAACCTGAGCTTTATTTCCAGCTCTGCCATTGAATCCTGGACCTTTGTTTCCTCATCTGTAAAGGGGATGGTTGGAACAGCCACTTTCTGATGTCTTCCCAGCCTGCTCCTGGAGCTGCTGGGGCCCGTCCCCCGTGCTTATTTCCCTCTCCTTCTCTCAACTCCTGCTTCTCAAGGGCTCCGCCTGTTTCTCCTTGAACTTCTCTGACAGTCTTCAGGCCTGGCGGGGGAAGCATGCACGCTGGCTCTGTGTGGGGCCAGGGCTGCTTTCATGGTTATTTCAGCTCTTCTATAAACACAAAGTCAGGATGAAGACCTGGGCCCTTGGCGTGGCCTGCAGGGCCCTTGCAGATCTGCTCCCTCTTCCTCTCCAGCCTGGCTTCAAGGTCCACTTGCCTTGCCTCTCTGGGCTTTGGAGACTTTGTTCAGGTCCCCAAACCCACCGTGCTCCATCCATGTCAGACCCCATGCAATCTCGACCTCAGCTCAGGCATACTTCCTGTCTCCACCAGGCTCATGCCTGCTCCTCTGACAGTCCCTCCCCTAGGGCATTCCTTCTTGACCCAGAAAGTTTAAGTTCCTTATTCTGTGGGCCTCTGGTCCTCTGTCCTCCCCAGTGATGAAACACCATCATAAGGAAAAGACCAGTTGCATCTCAAAAATTGGGCGTCTGTCTCCCCCACTAGACCACAAGCACCAGGATGGAGGGAACAGGTTGGTGTCTCTGTCTGGCTCAACACTACCTCCTCAGATCTGCTCAATGACTGAGGATCTAAATATACTCGTAGAGTAAATGAATGAGTGGCGTCTAAAATTACTCTCTTTAAGCACACCTGAGACCAGCCTCAGCAACTTCCGTGAAACTGGGGCATAGAATTCCCTAAAATAACTTCACTCTTCTCTGGGTAGATGGATGACTTCTAAATCTTGCCCTTTCCCCCTCCTGACTCCACAGATTCTCAAAACCTCAAGCTTCTTTTCAAATGCATCTCTGACCTGCCAGCATCATCAGCCCAGTCAAGCCGCAGAGTTCATGTTCACATTTCAGTTCCCTCCACCTTCTTCTGACAAGCTCAAACGTTTCCACACTTTGATTATGTTCTGTTCTTGAAGCTGCAGCCAGCTGCGGTTATTCTGGGCACTGAGGAGGAGGGTAGTTGTGGGCTAGCCCTGACTCAGTGAGGACCAGGAGTGAGGAGCTGAGCATCCTCGGTGGCCTCAGGGAGAGGTGGGCCACTGCCTTGTCTGGCCCCAGCTGGAGCAGAGGTTATGGGAATCTCTATTTATCAATTTGGTCAGTGTTCTTCTAGATATGCTCATGGAATGAAGCAGAAGGAAGAATCCTGTGCTTAAATGCATTTGGAAAACTCTGAGCATCACTCACAGTTAGTTCTTGTTTGCAAGCATCAGAGGCCAACTATACTGATTTAATGCCTCAGAGGGATTTTTTCTATGGATCTTGGGCAGCTCACAGCATCTCCCATAGTGTCAGAAAACCGTGGTCAGAGGCAAAGCAGCCAGGAACAATGCTCAAAACCATATTGTAGGACTGGCCCCAGGAAGATCCCACTGCTGCCACCACTGGGCACAGACACTTTAGCTTGTGCCACCAGCCCCACGAGTACTGCGTATTGCCTCTAGACCTGTCACCAGTGTAGCTTCTAGAAACAGGTTGTAGCTGCTGTCACTGTTGCTGCCACCGTCCTTACCGGAATGGGTTCTGCATAGCCCTTGCTGCTTTGCATCACAAGCTTGGAGTTCAAAGCCTGGAGAAATGCACCTCGTTGGTAGAATGAGGTCGTATGCCTGCACCCTAGCTCAAGAGAGGCTGGGACAATGTGAACAGGCGGGCCGCTTTTAACCGGTATACTGGGAGGCAGCCATTGCTCCACAGCGCAGGGGAAATCTCACACGTAGGAAGGGAGAGCAGATGCTCAGTGGCCCCAAAGAGTGACAACTGTTCTCTCACTGCGCACCGTAGACACTTCCCTTGGGAATTTGCAGTACTGTAGGGTTTCTCAGTCTCAGCACTGTTGACATTTTGGGCCACATTTCTTTGTGGTGGGGCTGTCCTGCGCATTGTAGGATGTTTAGCAGCATCTAGGCCTCTACCTACGAGATGTCAGTAGCACCCCTCCAATCACGACAACTAAAAATGTCTAAATACATAGCCAAATGTTCCCTGGAGGATCAATTCACCCCCGGCCAAGAACCACCACTTTAGGAAATATGCAAGAAATTTGCAATATGTTTGAAGATTGATTTAATCTGGTTTCCCAAACTTCTTTGGCCATGAAAACATTTTTTTTCCTCTAATACCCTGTGACTTTATTTCATAGAACTTACTTTGGGAAATACCGAGCCGGTAACTGAGAAGACCATTCTGTAAATTTCATGGGAGTAAATTTGCACAGGCCAAACGGTGCTGTAGGTCTCCCTCTCATCCCCTTTCCCACCTTCATCTCCATGAACAAGGCGGGAGCTCCTTGAGGTACAGTTTTGTGAAGACCCGCTCCCCCAACACACACACTCTGGAGGAGTTATTTATGACTCTGAGAAACATTCCCAGGGTCCAAGAGAGGAGTCTGTAAGATGCCTTCCAACCTGTAAAGTCAGTATTTTCTCCTTGGCCTGCAGGCACAGGTATTGCCCTAAACACTAGAGATGCTATCTTGGGGATAAACCTTTTGCCTGTGACTGCCCACTACAGTCCCTTGCACAGTTTAACAAAGATTCCTCAAGATTCAAGCTCCAGCCCAGCTGGTCTCCAACGCATGAGCCCAGCCTCCCTTGACCTGTATTCCACACATGTTCACCAGGTAAAGGCCATTATTACAACCCTTACCCAAGGAATGCCCCTAAGTCAAGTCTGCCCTAATCCAGAAAACATCCCACAACTGTGATGCAGGTTGAGAGGTCACAGGCCTTGGAAGGTGGGGCCACCACCTACTGGCCTTGCTTCTGGGAAGGAGCTATTGCAACTGCTGCTACTAGGCTGAGACAAGAAACATGAGAACTTGAGGAAGTGTGTGTCCTTGGCCACGCAGTTGTCCATTCTGGAACATTCTGGAGTCTGGAAGTTCCCCCCCAGGATGGCTCAGCTCCCACTTACAGCTTTATCTGTGGAACTACTTCAGGTGGCTTATGGCATCTCTCAGTGACCTTGGCTCTTGACCTTGGGAAACAAGTATAGAGGAAATATAATAGCGTCAGGGTTAGACAAACCTGTGTTTGATCTTGTGAAATGACCTTGGGCCTGTCATCCTTCTCTCTTCAATTTCATTGTCTGTGTATGTTTTTAAAAAGCACTTTTCCTGCTCCAAAGTTTTAGAATTCTGTGTTTTAGGCACTCATAGGTATAGCTTCTGGGTGGGGGTCCCTGAAGCCTTCCTGAGAATTGAGGAACCCATTCCTCTGGACCCCAGGGTATATCTTCATGGGGCAGGGGAGACAACTGGAATGAAAAAAAAAAAAAAACCACGGTTTAAAAATGCCTTGGATTCCAACCAGCCAGAGGATGATGCGCAAATGGAAAATTCCTGCTGTGTGTCAGAGGCCCACCTGGCTCGGCTGACAGACAGCAGATCCAGACACGTAGGCCCTGCTGCCTGTTTAGACAGCATTTTCCTGCCCTGGCCAGAGTTAACCTTGGCCCTTGCCAACGCTCACCATGGGGAAGTGGAGAAGGGTGTAGGGTCCTTGCCCAGGCTCAGGAAAGATTCCTGTGTCGCAATAGCTGAGCAGCATTCGAGTGAGCTGCACTAGAAAAGGTGGGGAGTGGGGGGCTCAGGCTCAGCTCCAGTCTGCCCTGAACCTGTCTCTGTGATTCAGGAGTAGCCGTGTCCCCAATCTGCTCCTCAAGGCCCTTGTCTATATGGTGTGTGAGGTGGACAGGGAGATCTGCAGAGTCCTCACCAGCCCTAGTGGTAGAGGCCTACACTCCCTCGGGGTTCCAGAAAGTTGGCCAAGCAGTTCTAATGCGGGCCTTATGGCTCTCAGTGTCCCCTGAGGTTTGCTGGGGTGACCTCTGAGAAGTAGGCTCAGGGAGAGTGTAATGAAATGGACTCACCCCACTCAAAAACTGGGGGGCAGACAGGGTAGGGCTGATGGACCTGGAGCCCTGAGCCACAGGGGCAGTGTTTGTCTAACACCATTTGGGGGAAAATCCTTGGACCTAGAAACCCTCCAGGGACCAGGTCTCCTGCCCTGATGTGGGCTGGGAAGGTCCATGGGCCTCACTAGGCCAGGAGAGAGTGGCCCTCAGACTTTGCACAGATCTCATACTCACAGCCTCAGCCATCCTGGGGGACCTGGGGGTCCAGGACCAGGCCCTCATTAGGATTAAACTCATTGGCCAAGGCTGGTTTGTAGGTTCCCAACTCTTGAGAATTTGATTGGCAAGTTAGCCCCATGGATTGGATCCATTCTGAGACCCTGACAAGGCCTGGTCTGGGATAATGTTCGATTCGCCAGGACAATGCCACCTGCGAGGTCTTTTGGTTGATGCTACTTGGCCTACTGGACCCTCACTCCCGTCAATCACTTCTCGCCTCAGGTTCCCAAAGAGACACTCTCTCTCAGTCCCTTTCACCTCTCCCCTGGATGCCAAGATGTGACAAATCTTGACCCAAGGCCATCGCTGCTTCTGAACTCTGCTGTCCCCAGCCTGTCTCTGCCCAGACTACCCCTCAGGCAAATGCTTAAAGAAAAGCATTGGAATAGCACTGCACACAAGCCAGGCCAAGGACAACCCTGGCCCACATGCTCACTCTGGCCAGTTGCTTGAGCAGCCCATTGGAGAGAGGTTTCTGGTCCTCATCCTGGCCTTCTCTACTGTCCTTCTATCCTTCTGTCTAAGGCCAGAGCTCTTTCTCTGAGCTCTCCCAGTCACTCAGAGGAATGGTCCCTGTCTCAGATCCTGAGTCAGGCCCTCAGCGCCAGGTCAGACCTACTGGTGCGGCCAGTGGGTTAGCTCCTGAGGGCGGTTCCAGGATCCCCTTCATTCAGGAATTCCCTTCTCTTATTTCTTGTTTCCTCACATTTTCCAGCCCGTGCCCTTTCCCTTCTGCATCTCTACACGCTGCCAGGGATTCATGGTACCCTGAAATCTCCTTCTTGCCTCTTCTGAGGCCCAGAGTCAACATCACAAAATGCATCTCAGAAATCCAAGGACATTCCAGGGTAGGTATAGATGGGAGTGTGTGCGTGTGTGCATGTGAATTCACATGGCTTTGGGATAGGCTTGGTCCCCAGAGAGAGTACAGTGTTTCCCCCATTCAAAGGTGTAGGAATGCCTTCTGCCTTCTTCCTCCAAAGTCAGCCAGGCCAGGAGAGTACAGGTCCCGAGAAAGCAGCCCAACTCCTGGTCACGCTCCAGAGCAGGGCACGGCTTCCAGAGCCTGAGACCCACCATAGGGCCTTTCCACCCCATGCTGCTTGAGTGTCCAGAGAGGGAGGCTGGAGTCCAAACTTTGTGGGGGTGAGGGTGAGGGGCGGGGAGGGGGTGGAAGGCGGCTTAATCCTGGAGATGGGTCTGAGCTCCGTGAGGTGTGGGGCGATGTTTGGAAACGATCCTCGTTTTTCCACAGCGTTCTTTTGGTCCCACTGCTCAGGATGCATCCTGATTTACGGGGAGCAGGGCTCCAGCAGCCCTAGGAAGGGTTCTGGTTCCTGCCACTTGAGCTCTGGGAGAGGCGAAGGGGAGGGGCCTGTGCTGGAATGGTAGGAGTTAGGAGGTCGAGGGGGCGGAGCCTGTCGTTAAGACTAGGACTGAAGCTGTTGTGGAAGGCGCTTCCACCTGCCTTTGGCTGGAGACCCAAAGGCAAGAAGAGGCAGGATGGGAGCCCCAAGGCCTGTGGGAGGCAGTGTTCTCACAGCAGACATACTCCCTGGGCCAGCAGCAACTCTCCCTTGTCCCCCTGTGGGGCAGGTTGCTTTTGCCCAGAGACTAAATTTCCTGCCTTAAAGTACGGCCCACGGTGTTCACTGAAGCCACAGAAAAACTGTGTCTGCTGTGCACTTGCTCCCATTTAACAGATGAAGAGCCCGAGGCCTTAGGTTAAGAGAAGCTAAGTGTTGCAACCAAAGTCTCACAGCTGGAAAGTGCTGGAGACAGGCTCCAAACCTACCTCTTCTAAGTTTAGGTTTGGTCTTTTTCCACGAGCACACACAGCCCTCGCCTCTGACCCCCCCAGCCACAGCAGAGAGCTTTGGTGTGTCCCAGAGGAAGTGGTATTAAGCTCTTAGGCAATTAGTCCTGGGTTTCAATCCTGCCTCTCACTAGCACTGACTGTGTCAATCTGGGCAAGTTTCTGAATCTCAGTTTTCTCTTAAATAAAATGGAGCCAGCTCATTCCGGCTTCTGACAGCCAGTTATGCGCATTCCTTTCCAATTCTACATGCAGCAACTGGTGAGGTTGGTTAGCTTGCTGTGGGCCACAGGGGAAGTATTTACACCACAGAAATGAGCAACAATGCCTTCCTTTCTTCCATTCAATTAACAGGTGCCAGCCTGGTGCTAGGGAAGCAAAAATGAACAAGGTAAAGTTTTATCCTAAAGGATTTCACACACAAGAGAGAAAATAAACATGAGCAAGAGCCACCAGGAATCTGTCCAATGACAGAAGGGCTCGCAGGACACTGTGAGGGTCAGTTGGGGGTGGGATGGAGAGTAGGAAGAATATTTCTTTGCAAAAGAAGCAGTTTCGGAAATACTGAGGAGGAGTGAAATAGTCTAGAATGTTCTGGAAATTGCAAACATGGGCTTGGGTTTAAAGTCTCAGCTTTCTTTCAGTGTCACATAGGCAGAGTTTGGAACCCTGGCTGTGCCATACACAGCCTAGGCAAGTTATTAAGCTTCTTTGAAACAATTTCTTCAATTGTAAAATGGAATGATAATGTTTACCTCACAGGGTCTTTGTGATAATTAACTGAGATCATTTATTCAGCAAAATACCTTTTGGGCACCTACTATGTGCCAGACACTGTTCCAAACATTAGAAGTCACAAGGGAATAAAATAGGTCAGGTCTTTGTCCTCCTGGAGCTTATAGTCTAGTGGAAGGGAACAGAGAGTAAATAAAAGCAGCGTGGTGTCAAGTAGCTGTAAGTGGCTGGAAATAATAAAGCAAGTGCTTGGGGTGGGTTCCCCAGGAGTGGTTCTTGAGATGAGGATTTGTTAAGGAAGTCCTCCCAGGGAGCACGGTCTAGGGAGGAGGAGAAGCAGACAGGAAAAGAGTAGGCCAAGCTAGGATGCAGATGAAGTCCCACAGTGGGCAGCCTCAGCCTGCTCCTGCAGGGGCTCCAGAGTACAAGTTATGCTCGGAAGGGTCTCACCCTACACAAGAGGAGATTCCATGAGTTAGCATGTACTTAGCATGGAGTCTGGCACACATGTTGACCATCATGTGAATGACGCTCCAGCCTAGTCAGTCTCTGTCTGTGCCCTGCCTCCCCGACTCTCACTGCTGTGAGATTCAATGATTCAGAATGAACTCATGCTGGGTACCTCTGTCCATGCTGGTCCTTCCTGGAATACAATCCCCCCATCCTTCTCCCTGGAAACTTTTCATCATTCTTCAAGTCTCATTCAAATGCTGCTCCTTTATCTGTGAAGACTCCCCTAGGCCATCCTGGAGACTTTCTCCCTGGTAATCTCTCTATTGGTAGGGACCACCACCGAGGGAAAATCCTTGCTTTGGAACTGCCTGTTTCCAAGCCCATCTGCCCATTGGCCTGGGAGAACCCTGATGACCGTGAACAGGTCTTCTTTCAGCCTTGGGTTTCCAGAGTGTTGGGCACACAGTAGGCCTCAGGAAACATTTACTGAATGAATAAATGGCTCTGAGACTTTGTAGCTTTTGGTGAGTCAAATAATCTATCTGAGCCTCAGTTTCCCCATCAGTAATTATAGCTGCACCTAAATCATAGTGTTTTTAGGAGGTCAAATGAGATAATGAATATGAACTCTAAAGTGCTATCCAGGTTTTTTTTTTTTCAATAAAAAATAGAAGACAAAGTATCCAGTCTGGAGCCCAGCAGTGGCTGCAGAGACTCACATGGCTCCAGAAGACCCTGGGTCAGTCTGGAAGAGCTCTGGAGAGCACTCCAGCATGAGAGCTTCAAGCAGGAGCCAGGGTAGCTCCTTGACTTCTCTGCCACTTCTGCTATCAGCCAAGGCTTGAAGTTCTGGCTCTGGGAAGGAGATATAACCTCCATGGACCCTCACTCCCGACTTGCAATAAGTCAGCAATACCTACATATCCAAGCCTGAGCTATTGAGAGGAACTGAGACTTCTTCCTGTGGGGGGAGGATTGATGAAGGGGACCTTGCCAACTGGACACAGGACCAATCTGTGGTCACAGTTGCAGATGAATCTTGCGTAGAGATGTCTTGACTCTGTAAACCTTGTTCCAGCCCACATTTAGTCTTTTCCTAGGCTGGCCCCTCTTTTCCTGACTCTCCAAAAGGACTGGCATCCCTACTTAGTCCTAACTTGTTTTCCTCTAGTATCTGCCACGTTCTCCCTCAATTACCTTGGTCTCCAAGGAACCAGAAACCAGACCTTTTTTTTCCTTCTGTCCTGACTTGAAGTTCTCTGGAGGCTTCAGTGTCATTTCCTCTTCAGTTCCTCTTGATGTACCAGAATTGGGGATCCTTTTGGTCTGTATCATCACATGGAGATAGCCTCCTTGTGGGAGAGTTTATGATTCCAGCATACCTTTCTTAGCCACGGTATATGGCCCAAATTATTTCCTTTTACATGGAGGATGGTTATTTATCCTTCTAAGTATCATCATCAAACCACTCCTTTACTCCAGGTGGCCTGGCTTGCATTCTCACCATTTTGCAAAACTTCCCTTGTTTTCTCTAAGACATCAATAAGTTACTCTTTATCAAGTTTATTAGCCTGGTACAGCCCCGTGCCTTCTAGTTTCTGGGCCACGCTCAAACCATTTAGCCTGTCCCTAATACAAATGGGTTCTGGTGAAGATCCAAAAATTTAGAGACGGAAATTCTCCCCAAATTAATCTACAAATTCAATGAAATCCCAATGAAAACTTAAATAAGAGTTTTAAAAATAGAACTTTATGGGCTAATTCTAAAAGTCATCTAGAAGAAAAAAATGCACAAGAATAGCCAGGGGAATTTTGATACAGTACGCCCAATGTGGAGAAAATAGCTCTACTACATATAAATATTTACTATAAAGTGGTCATTACAGAGTGATATTGGTGTACACACAGATAAGCCAAACAATGGACTAGAGTAAAGAAACAGATGCATAGGAATCTAGTGTATGCTCAAAGGGCACTTTAAATCTCTAGGAAATGAACAAGAATGGTTTAAGGACAATAGATTACCCACTTGGAAAGCAAGTTAGATATTATATTGGAGATGGTTTTATTTCCTGAAAAGAGAATTTATTTTAGCTATTTTAATCAGAAAGGAATTCATGGGAGGAAAGCATGTAGAGCTGCCAGAATTGTAGGGAGTGTTGGAGAGAGATGTTAGGTTGAGCTTACCAAAACAACTTCCAAAGTCACAGTGCGGAACTGAGCCACCAAAGATGTCATTGGTACACTGTGAAGCTGCCAGGTAGTCGGACGTTTTGCCATGGATACTATTCCACAACTGTACCACCTCTGCCAGGAGGCTGTGCTAGTAAAATGGAGGCTGTGCTCTCTTTTTCTCCATATAACTCAAAGCTTCATGTCGTTGTATCTGCTTAGGTATCCTAGAAAGCAGACATGGAGTATGAAGGGCAGGAGATCTGTTAGGACCATACCTGTGAGAGATAAAGTGGAGAAGGAGAAGCAGTAGCAGAGAAAGACTTGACTGTGATGTAGGTCTGATGCCTGTGAAAGGAAAGGAAGAAGGAAGGAGGATTAGGTAGAAAAGCCTCAGGCTGTACTACAGCTTGGAGAGAGCCTTGGCCACTGCATGGAGGCATCCCTGTATGTGGGGAAGAAATAGCCATGCTCCTCTCCCCACTCAGTTACTGGCCTCAAACGGCGGCAAGTCCTGAAGGCATCCACCTGGGGGAATCTCTATTACATCTAGAATCTTAGCTTATAAGGAGTCTCTGAAATGTAGAAAGACACATCAGAAAGGCATTGATGTAAATTTTGATCTAGCCAATCTATAATATCTATTTACTATAAATCTCTACTTCACACCATATAAAAAATAAATTTCAGATGATTTCAGGGACACAGGTAAAAAACAAACTTATACGAGTATTAGAAGAAAATAAAGAAAATGTAGGGACATATTTCTAAAACTTTTGAATAGAGAAGGCCTTTTTAAGCAGAATACAAAATCTAGAATACATTGGGACATATTTTAAATGTTTTTATCTATTTCCATGTTTAAAAAGTGATGAACGTCAACAAACTTAATGGTGAGGAACCAGATGCTTTTCCTCTTAAGATTGAGAAAAAGATAAAGATGTCCCCTCTCACCAGTCTTATTCAACATTGTGGTAAAAGGCCTAATTGAAGCAACAGGACAAGAAAAGGAAGGGAAAGGAAGGGAACGGAAGGGAAGGGAAGGAAAGGGAAGGGAAGGGAAGGGAACAGAAGAGAAAAGAAAAAAGAAAAGAAAAGAAAAGATGTACAGAATGGGAAGAAAGAAATAAAACTGTCTTCTTCGTTTCCAGATAATATCATTGTTCATGTAGAATGTCACAAAGAATCATCAAAATCCTCCTGGAACTAATAAGTGATTGTAGCAAGTTTGCTACAAGATTTATACACAAATGTTAACTATTTCCCATATACCTGCAATGAATCATTAGAATTTGAAACAAAACACTGTTTACATTAGCACAAAAGAAGGAAAAAAGGTAAGACAGAAAGGAATAGAAAGAAAGAAAGAAAGAAAGAAAGAAAGAAAGAAAGAAAGAAAGAAAGAAAGAGAGAGAGAGAGAGAGAGAGAGAGAGAGAAAGGAAGGAAGGAAGGAAGGAAGGAAGAAGGAAGGAAGGAAGGAAGGAAGGAAGGAAGGAAGGAAGGAAGGAAGGAAGGAAGGAAGGAAGACATACAAGAAGAAAGAAAGGAAAAGCACAGGTATAAATCTAAAAATTGTGTGCAGAATATATATGAAGACTACAAACCCCAATGAAAGAAATTAGAGTATATAAATAAGTGGAGAAATATTTCAAGTTCATGGATAGAAAGACTCAAAATTGTTAAGATGTTGGTTCTTTCCAACTTGATATATAGATGCAATGCAATGCCAATCAAAATCCCAACAAGTTATTTTGTGGATATCAACAAGGTGATTTAAAAGTTTATATGGAAAGGTAAAAGACCCAGAATAGCCAACACAAAACTGAAGAAGAACAAAGTTAGAGGACTGATACTACTTCAACACTTACTTAAAGCTGTGATTAAGACAGCATGGTATTGATGAAAGAGTAAATAAATCAATGGAATAGAATAATGAGACTACAAATAGACCCATGCAAATATAATCAAACAGACTTTGACAGAGGATCAAAGGCAATACAATAGAGAAAGAATAGTTTTTCCAACAAGTAGTACTGAAATGATTGGACATACACTCATAAAAACACAGACCGTATATTCTTCATAAAAATTAACTTAAAATGGATCATAGACCTAAAAATAAAATACAAAATTAAAAAATTTCCAAAAGATAACATAAGAGAACGTCTATGTGATCTTGAATTTGGCAATGATTTTTGAGATACACCACAAATCCATGAAAGAAAAAATTGCTAAGCTGGACTTCACTAAATTAAAAACTTCTGCTCTGAGAAGGACACTGTTAAGAGAATGAAAAGACAAGCCACAGGCTGGGAGAAAACTTCTGTAAAAGACATATCTCATAAAATACTTGTATCCAGAACATACAAAGAACTCTTAAAACTCAATAAGAAAACCACCAACCTAATTTAAAAATGAGCAAAAAATCTGAACAGACACAAGAAAGACATACAGATGGAAAATAAGCAAATGAGAACATATTGAACACTGTACATCATCAGGAAATTACAAATTAAAACAATGAGATACTACTACACATCTATTAGAATTGCCAAAATCCTAAAATGCTGACAAGGATGTGGAGAAACAGGAACGCTCATTCATTGCTGGTTGAAATGCAAATGGTACAGCCACTTTGGAAGACAGTTTGGCGGTTTCTTTCAAAACTAAACATAGGCTTACCATATAATCCAGCAATCTGCACGTAGATATTTTCCCAAATGAACTGAAAACTTCGTCTATGCAAAACCTTTACACAAATATTTATCGTAGCTTTGTTCATAATTGCCAACAATTGGAAGCAACTATGATATCCTTCAATAGGTGAATGGATAAACAAACTACGATAATCCACACAATTTAATATTTTTCATTGATGAAAAAGGAGCTATCAAGCTATGAAAGGACCCGGAGGAGCCTTAAATGCATATTAGTAAGTGGGAGAAGCCAGTCTGAAAAATCCACATACTATAGGATTTCAGCTACATGATATTCTGGAAAGGGAAAAACTATAGAGACAGTTGAAAACAAATGAGTGGTTGCCAGGGGTTTGGGGGATGGAGGGAGGGATGAATAGATGGAACACTGCAACTATTCTGTATGATACTATAATGGTGGATACATGACATTATGCATTTGTCAAAACCCATAGAATTGTACAACACAGAGAGCCAACCCTAATACAGACTATGGACCTTAGTTAATAATACTGTATCAATATTGGTTCATCAATTGTAACAAATAACCAAGCTAATGCAAGACGTTAAAAACAAGGGAACTTTTTGCCCAATTTTTCTAGAAACATAAAACTGCTCTAAAAGTAAAGTTCATTAAAATTTTTTAAAGTAATTAATATATTTGGTGAAAAATTGGGCAGCAAATATAACAGACAATATTATGGTGACCATACATTCTAGTTTCCTCAGGGCCGTTTTGGTGTATAACTGTGGTCCAAGTGGCCCATCTGCTTTAGTACTTGCCTTTCTCCAAAGTGTCTTGGTCTGAATGTTAAATTATATAGTCACCCTACACAAAAGATTATTATCAATAATATATAATTAACTTCCATAAAGCAATAAGAAAAATTAAACAACCCAGGAGAATAATGGACAATATATATGAATATGTGTATTCGTTTTCTAGGACTGCTATAAGAAAATACCACATATTGGGTGGCTTAAACAACAGAATTTATTTTCTCACAGTTATGGAGACTAGAAGTCCAAGATCAAGGTGTTGACAGGTTCGGTTTCTTCTGAGATGGAAGAAACCAAAACCTCAGCCTGCAGATGCCTGCCTTTTCACTGTGCCATCACATGGTCTTTTTTCTCTGCATGCACAAGTCTGCATCCTAATCTATTCTTATAAGGACAAAAGTCACATTGAATTAGGGCCCACCGTGTGACCTCATTTTACTTTAATTAAATGCCCTATCTCTAAATATAGTCACATCTGAGATGTTGGGGGTTTTAAGATTTCAACATATGAATTGGGGGGGACACAATTCAGCTGATAACAATAGAAAATTTATAAAAGTACAAATGGCCAATAAATATGTCAACACATTTAATATCATCAAAACCAGAGACATGTAAATTAAAAATAATATCTGACAACCTCCCCAATAGAATAATAAAAAAATAATAAAAGAAGATTGATTCTATGTGGGATTGGCAAGGATTAAGAACCTGCCATTTCTTGATGGAACAAATTGATAACAGCTTTTTTTGGAGGAAACTTGGCAGACTCTATCAAAATAAAAAAGTGTGTATCTTTTGACACAGCAATTTTACTTCTGAGACTCAATCCTACAGAAATACTTACAGAGGCACAAAGAAGCATGCATAAAGATGTTCATTTCAGTATTTTTGGAAATATTTAAAAATTGAAAAAATATTTAAATTTCTATTGATAGATAAGTAAGCTATGAAACATCCATACTATGGAATACCAAACTGGGGTTAAAAAGAATGAGGTCGACCTAAGATTAAATAAATATCATATGATCTCATGAATAAAGTAGACTTATCATATAACAAAATCGTAAAACACATCAGAGAACTCAGAAAAGAGAAAACTGAGAACAAAAAACATGTGGCATGTGTAGAACACAAATAGCAACATGGTAGATTTAAACTTAACCGTATCAACAATCACATTTAAATGTAAGTGGCTTAAACACCTCAATTAAAAGGCATAAATCATGAGATTGAATTTTTCTTTGAAAGCATCATCCAACTATATACTGCTCACAAGAAACTCACAAATAGGTTAAAAGTGAAAGGTTGGATAAAGATAATACTAATGCTAATACTATGCTAATACTAATCAAAAAAATTCTGGAGTGGCTATAGTAATACTATAAAAAGTCGATTTCAGAGCAAAGAATATTTCCAAAGATAAAGAAGGTCATTTTATAGTGATACAAGGATCAATTCATCATGAGAACATAGTAATCTTAAATGTATATACAGATAATAAGAAAGCTTCAAAATGCATGAAGTGAAACAGAATTGCAAAGAGAAATAGACAAATCTATAATTATAGTCAGAGACTGGAAATTCTCTTTTTCTTCTTTCATAATTTCCAACTTTTGTTAGGCCTCTCTTTATCTCTTTAAACTCTTAATCACACTTAGGGTCCTTTTCAGATAATTTTTTAGTTCCTCTGGTGTGATTGATCCCACTCCTGGGTCAACAGAATATCTGTCTTGGCATTAGACTTCTCTGTATATTTTATAATTTTTGTCTGTAAGCTCATCTTCAGTAGGAGTTATAGGACAAGAGTCCTATAACTGCTCTGAGTTATTAAAGTCCCTTGTGGGGTGATTTTACTATTGTCCTTTCCTACTCTTTTTGGGGTTTGCTCCTTTTGACTCTCTATGGGTATAGGTTTCAGTTTCATTTCTAGTGCCTAGAAATTTTCTTTTTCTTGCCTTTGAGTTTGGCTATGTTTTAAAATAAAATTTTTAAGAATTTGTAAAATGTTGCTGTTTGGAAAATTCCTACATCTGATTAGTTTTTGGGTGTGATTAAATATATCAGTAGATTTCCAATGATAAAACTGTGAAATCAGCCTTCACTCAGTTGCTCTCCTTATTGTCCTTTTTCCTGGAATTATAAAATTATTTTTTGATGAGTTTATAATAAGATGGTTTTTCTAAAACTGGGAGAAAATGTCATTTAGGATTACAAGCCATCTGCCTTTTAGGGTGGAGACTAAAATTTGCTTTGTGGATGATATTCCCTTGTTTTGAAACGTACCACTTGGATTGGTCCTTTCAGCTATGCTAACATACAGCAAGGACATAACCTATCCTTCTTGGTGAGTATGTGGAAAGCACTGATGGGGCCCTAATGGGGATTTCTTAGTCTAAAATGTTAATACCCTTTAGTAATATAAATTGAATGAATTTGCAGAATTCTGTCTCTGATCATTATTTTATTTAGAGTACCACCAACTCCTAATTTGGAATCAGACTACATATCCCTGAAAAGGGTGTTTTTGCAAAGTGGTGTATGTTATTCTGGATGAGTTGTTTGCACAAGATAAGGGCCGGAGTGCAGAAAAATATGAAAGAGAAGTGTTCACATCTTCAGCTTAGATCTTAGGGAAAAAACTGTGCAAATGACCCACACCGGGCCTGGCACAGTCCAACCTGGCCCTGGGGGGTTGTGTCCCACATGAAGTTCCATTTGAGCCTGAATATCCCAAATTTCAGGAGATGTCCTAACAGGTATTTTGTTTTAATATCCTTATTGTCAGTAATGCATTGTATGTAAGAAGCAGGATAGGGGGGCTTGGGAGGCAGATCTTTGATGTGAGCAAGAACGAAAAACTACTTCGAGGTGCTGGGATGGGAGTGGAGGCCTCACTTATACCTGGACTCCAAGGAAGAAGAAGAATTATCCTATGCCTGGTGGTGGGAGGAGATTCATCCCTGACCACATGGAGGCAGTTGGCAGGTAAGGTGGGCAGTGGGCTTGTGAAGAACTTTGAAGTTAGCCTGGCGCTGTGGGGTTTCAGCAGAGCCACTTCTTAAGAACAGTTTTAGGGGTACTTTCGAGTATGTGGTTCCTTTTTCTCCTTAAGATTTCAGGCAATGCCGTTAAGTTGTCTTTGGCTGTGGTGCAGAGAATTCTCAGAGAGCCTGGCCCATGCTTTGGGAGGGGGTACCACAGCCTGCCCGACTCTGGGTGCAGTGGGTGAGTGAGCTGGGCAGAGCGCAGTAGGAGGTGAAGTGATCAGGGAGCCAGGGCCTGTGCACGGAGGGCTTTGCAAGGAAGAACTGGACTTTATCTTGTAGGCCCTGGGGAGCCGCCAAAGGATATTAAGTAAGGTGGTGATGTGATCAAACTTACATTATGTGTAAAGAAAAACAACTCAGAATATCTCATAAACTGTAGACAGCTGTGGTAGACATCTGCCGTCTTTGGCTGGTAGCTTTTCTAATCTCCTGCAGTAACAGAATCCCTCTTTCCCATGGGCACCTATTCTGTGTGATTCGGGTTGAGCTGATTTCAATCATCTCAAAAACAGAGAATGTGTCTGAGACTCAGGCCTGGCCAACAAGCACACTTGACCTCCTGGCCCAAGGTACTGGTTTAGAAATGGGCCTGTGATTCTAGTTTGGGCTGAGAATCAAGCCCCAGACTTTTCTGACACCTGTTAGGAAAGACCTTCTTTTTCCCGTAGGGTTTCTAAACTGATAAGATATAAATATATGGCTCCTGGTGGCCAGGAAGGCTTCCTGGCACATGGAGAGAAAATAATTTAGAGATAGTGTGAAACAGAGCCCCCCAGCTATAGTTTGAGGCACAGGATTCAGCCATGGGTAATGACAAGCGGCAGGTAGAAAGACAGTTGGAGGAGAGAGAGAGAGACAGAGAGAATGGCAAGGACGTTGTCGAGCTACTGGATCCAGCCATTCCTGAAGCTTAATCCATCCTTTCTTTTATTTGAGCCAATTATCTAATTTATCGCATTTGTTTTACTTATGAGTTCTCACTAACAGTTGTGTGTTCTCCCTGATTTTCTCTTCCCTAGACTTAATATTCCCAATTTCATTTGATGTTTGAGATGGTTTCTAGATCCTCCCCATCATGGTCATCCTCTTCTGGATGGAAGTGTCCACACTAGTGTCCCTGGGGGATCTTCTCTCTAAGAGCGGTATTACAATCGAGTACATGAGGGACTCTTTGAAACAATAGAGATATGAGTGGATACCTGTGGGGCAGGTGCTGGGGAGGCCTTTTGGGAAGAACCACAGTCATGGCAATATGTGATCTGAGGTATCTATGTCTCTATAAAGAACGAAGCAACTTGACTCCACCATGGGGAGCACTCAGAGCCTGGCAGTTTGAACAACTTTAGTTTCTAAGTGGAAAGGAATGTAGAAAGGAGTGTGTCCTGTTTCTGGCCCCCAAAATCCAGAAATGTAGATGAAACCACCCAGTCATCCTTACTGGCCCTTAATAAGCCAATCTATAATTTGAAGGTGGCTTTAAGAAACAGCAAGAGGAAGGGAATGGGAGGCAGTCAGGTCAGACCTGTCCTTATCATAATCTGAGTGTGTGTGTGTGTGTGTGTGTGTGTGTGTGTGTGTGTGTGTGTGTGTAGAAGAAAATAGTGAGTCCACTTCCTTCTGGATCCTACAAGGGTTTTAGGATCCCCTTGGTTAAGGTGAGCCGAGGACCTGCCTTCAAAACCAAATTTGAGATTACTTTTTCCTTTAACACAGCAGTCCCCAGCCTTTTTGGCACCAGATACCTGTGCTCCTATGAGAATCTAATGCCTGATGATCTGAGGTGGAGCTGAGGTGGAGATGCTAGTGCTGGGGAGGGGCTGCAAATAAATAAAGCTTCACTCTCTCACCCCCGACTCACCTCCGGCTGTGCGGCCCCAGTCCCTAACAGGCCAAGGACCAGACTGATACGGGTCAGTGTTTCAGGGCTGGGGACCCCTGCTTTAACATGTTAAATTACTCATCTTAACTCCTTCCCCTCCCAGTAAAGACTCCTCACCCCTTTGATACAAATTACAACGCCCCCTTGGAAGGCAGAAGTGCTAGAATAATTTCGTTGGTTGTTTCCATTGCAACTTTTTCTTTCCTGCTGCTCAAGTCTAACTACAGCCCACAGATGTTTCTATGGCCCCACCTGTCTAGGTTGATGCATCCTTCCTCTCGGCTTTCACTCCTCTCTTGTCAGCACTTCCCTAGCTCCATCCTACCTCCCAATAAAAGAGCTTTCTAGAAATAGCCCAAACCCCAGGGTGCCTGGAGCCAGGCCCGTGTGTGGGGCAGAGGCTGTGTAGCCCTCAGGTTGGAGGGGCTGAGGCTATGCGGGCTGCTGGCCTTGGAGGTCCTGGATGCTGGAGTTCTGAGGGGTAGAAGGGAGGCCTGTATGGCTGGGGCATAGTCGGGGAGGGAGAGTCACTCAGGATGAGGCTGTAAAGATGGGCAGGGCCTGGAGGGCCCTGGTGAGGAGTCGGTACTTTACTCTAAGGTCAGTGGAAACCCATTGAGGGGCCTGGCCTGATCTGATGTATTTTTAACAGATCACTCTGCCTCTGGAGGGAGAATGGACTAAGGGGAGGCCGAGCGGGATCAAGAGAAGTGCTGGGAGGCTAGTGTGTGGTACAGGCAAGAGAGAAGGAGGTCGGAGACCAAGGTAAAGCAGTGGAGGCAGAGAAACATGCGTGGATTCGGGCGTTTGCTGCAATAAATGCAGTGATGGTGAGGAGGCTGGGCAGCCCTGGCCCCCTCAGCACATAGTTGAGGGCCATGCTTACTAGCACTCAGGTACTTCTTTCTGACCAGTTTTATATCAGTGGGGCTCAGATAGCCTCCAGAGGAGGGATGGTCAGGGGGATGGAGGGCTCACCGAACTTTGCTGCCAGTTTAGAAGGTGACTGAGGTAAGGGCCTCCTGTCTCCCTCAGAATGACACCAGGGAGGGTAAGAACTGGTGGAAACAGAAAGTGGGGGAGCCCGTGGCAAGGAGGCGGCACTTGGCTTCCCCACTAGATCAGTGTGGGGGCAGGACACCCCAGATATCAGTGGTCTCTAGTCCCTGAATCAGCTTCATTAGCTGCCCATTCTCTGCAGCAGTGAGGGACAGCTCCCAGCTGGCCGGCCCTTCTAATTTCAGGAACCCTCTCTTCTGAGAGATGATGCATACTCAGCTTGCTGTGCTCCAACTCCCAGAGGCCTCTGGGTTGGTGTCAGGGCTCTGTGGGCCAGGTCTGGCAGCTGGGGCAGTGTGATCCGTTGGGTTTGCCTGGCAGGAGATTAGGGGCACTCTCAGGAATAGAGAGGGAGGTGGGGTCATGTGGGACGGGGGAAGAGGGAGAACAGCAAATAGGGGCTTGGTGTGAAGGGCAGGGCTATTTGCTAAATAAAATTTAAACCCTTGCCATGATTTCTGCCAAGAAGAGAGAAATGGCTGATGAAAACCATATGTCTCTAAGTAAGTGAGACGAGGAGCCCTGCTTTGTGTGTGAGTGTGATGAAGACACGGTCTCCCATGCAATGGAAAAATCTCGATTTTAAATAATACAACGTTAAGAGGCACTCTGAGACAAGCCATATTTCGCAATTAAGTAGTTTACAAGGTCAGCAAAGGAAGGACAGAATAAACCAACCGAAAAAGGTCTTGCTCAATACCAAAATTTGTTTAAAAGTTCAATGTTACAGTCTGCAACTGTAATATAGGCTTGTTATATGGTTTTACAGAAATAGCCAAAAAGATGAAACTCTTCAGGGATAAAGAAATTATTTTAAATGTTTTAGGAACTGGTACAGATATTCCTAATGTTTGAGAAAAGAGTAATTAAAAAAAAAATACAAACTGTCACTTTTTACTTTGTCTAAATTGACCCTGAAGCAAGCTAAACCCAAACAGAGACACGGACAAACATAACTACTGTTCACTCTGCAGAACAGAACTCCACTTTCTTCACCCAGCATGCAAATTCCAACATAATATGGTTCTAACAGGCCTTCCATGAGTTTCCTTCACCGGATGCTCCAGCTGTCACCTTGCCAGCCCCACACGCGGCCCTCCAGCCTGCTTGCCAGCTGCCAGCTGTGGGTGCTGCCACTTGTGGGGCTTCTTGGTGCATTTAGCAGCCCCCGGGAGCCCCTTCCATTTGGCTTCATGGAAAAATGTTAGCTGTTCTTCAAAGGATGTTAATTTCCAAATTCTATCCATTCCACTATAATTTTCTTTTGATTCGTTTGCATAGAGATTCCAGTTCTCTGGTGAAATTCTCCATCTTGTCATCTACTTTCTTGACCATATTAATCATGGTTATTTAAATATCTTTATCGGATAACTTCAATATCTGGATCACCTGTGGGTCTCTTTTGATTATGGAGATACTTTTTTTTTTTTTTTTTTTTTTGGCTCTGACTGATGTCATTTTACATCAGAGGGGATTTATTTTGGCTTTTCCGGAAGGCTGTTTGAGTATCGGAAGCCATCTCATGCAGTCTGGGACCGAGCTGGCTTGAAGCTGGCTGTCAGACATTGTGAAGGCTGCTGTTTCCAGCTCATCCTTCCTCCTAGCACCTCTCCCTCCCGGGGTTCTCAGTGGGATCTAGGGCCTGTTCTCTTAGGTGGGTCTTTGATTCCAAATTTTGTTTCCTCAGCCCCATCTGATTTCCAAAACTTCTGCTCAGCTTCCGGCTCTCTCAGCTATGCTTTCTGCTCAGCCCTTCACTACTTCGGGGAGCGCTGCTTATGAGTCAGCAGAAGCCACAGGGAAAAGGACCCCAGAATTTTCAACAAACCTAATGTGCTTCTCTTCCAGACAACTTGGCCCTCGGGTCTTTCTTGCCTGGGTATTTTACACTCCAAATTTGTCTCCTACTCCATGAGATCACCAAACCATCTAGCTCACGTTCTCAGCTTCTTGTCCACCACCTCTCTTGGTTCTTAGCTTCTTGGTCCCATGCTACCCACGAACCAGCAATGCCTTAAAGGGAAGAATAGCACCAAATGTCACCTCCATATGCCCCCCGTCTCTCTGGGATCCTGACTTCTCGAATCCTGGCTGCCTGCAAACAGATGGCTTTGGGATTTTGTCCAGCTCATTCTTAGTGAGATGACTGGTCCCTAACGAGCTACTCCGACATTACCGGAAGTGGCACCCTCTGTCCACTCTGTCAGAACGTTAGCTCCCTGAAGGTGTGGACCTTGTCTCCATCACCACTGTGATCCCTGGCTGATCTCCTCCACGGCTTTAAAGATCACCTACAGCTGGACATTTCCAGGTGTCTGTCCGCAGCCCAGAGCTCTGTTCTGAGCTTTTAGCCGCACATATCTAACTGTCCCTTGTCATCTCCACATGACTGTTGCAGACTCAGCAGACTCCAAAACCTGTTCTTTCCCCCCAAATCTGTCCCTCACCAGGCTGCCATCTTCTCCATTTATCTTACTCCTGATGTCAGAAACCCAAGGGTCACCAGTGACAATTCCCACTCCTTCCCCTCCCATATCCAACCTCCCCGTATTGCTGATTCCACCTTAAAATGTCATATGAACTCATCCCTTCCCGTCCTCTCCTCACCACTGCAGGCCTATCCCAGAGACCATCCCCCGCCGCTCGGTTACTTGGGAGTCTCCTCACATTCCTCCCCAAAGCCAGGCTGGCCTTTTCCCAACAAGTTCGCCAGCCACCCTAGGAGCAGAATGCCCCTGGAAAACAAAAATCTGATTATGTCATTTCTCTGCATAACACTCTTCAATGATGTCCCATAGCTTTTAAGAAAGCTTTGAAGATAAACCCTCAAGGAGCCCAAGCCCCTCCCAGTCTCGGCTTGCCTGACTCTTGCCCTTGACACACAATCCATCCATCCTTAGGGGCTTCCAGATTCTGCCAGCATTTTGAGCTCCTTTAGGCTCCTGGGCCTTTGCGTTTGCTTTTTTTTCCTGCCAGGAAATGCCCTTCCTCTCTCATGTGTGCCTTTCTCCTATTCATCTTTCAGCTCTCAGCTGAATGTCCCCTCCTCAAAGGAGTTTTTCTCACCCCCAGAACTGGCGAGGTGCTCCTGTAAACTCGCTGTCATTGCATCCTGCCCTCTGCTCACAGCACTCAGCATGTTGGAATTATATAGTTAATCAAATGGTTATGAATACATTTCTCCCTGACTATACTCTAATTTCCTTGAGGCCAGGGGCTGTGTTTGTCTTGGTCACCACTATATCCCTAGTATTAGCAAAGTGAACCCAGCCCCAGCTACCCAACACAGCTCAGCAGTGAGAGGGCAGCTGGGATGCGGTTTCTAGTTAGCAAATGTCTGAGTGTGAGACTATAAAAATAAGGAATTCTAAATTGCTGTCTAATGAAGACTTCTTATTGCCAGGTTTAATGCACTGGCCAGGGAGTCAGCAGATCTGGGTTCTAGTCCCAGGTCTGGCACAAATCATGACTAATAGCATTTTTATAATGCTTCACAGTTTACAAGGCATTTGCACAGATAGGATCTCATTAAACTGGCGTGGTGACCTCTGTTGAGCAGCTTTAAGAGGGCTATTGGGAGGGAGGTGACCAGGGAATGAGTGGGGTTCCAGACCCAGCTCTGATGTCACCTCCCCGAATGTGACCTCAGGTAAGTTTCTTCTCTGGCCCCGAGTCCACTCATCTGCGAAATGAAGAAGTCCAGCAAGATGGTCTTTTAGAGCTGCCTAAGAAAATTTAGAACGGAAAATCCAGGACTGCTCCAGTCAGAAAGCCTGGTAGCGGGGTAGCACCCCAGAGGCTCCTAGCAACACCGTGCGTCACCCAGTCAGGCAGCACATGAAAGCAGGATGGACACCAGGACTTTTGTGTAGGTGGTTTGTTTGAGAGCTGGTCCCAGGGAGCAGGAGTGAGGGGCTGGGGAGAGAGGAGGGGTTAAGAGGAGAAACCCAGCACCCAGCAGGTGAGAGTGTCCAGTCACTTTTGTCTCAAAGAGCTGCGACCTCACTGAGTCCTGCTGAGAAGCCACAGAACCTCTCCTAGAGCTGTCACCCTGAAGTGTAAGAGCAGGAGCCTTTTTCACCAGCTTCCATCCTTACTGGTGACAGTCACGCCCAGGAGTGTCGTCATGACCTTCTGGGCTGTGCTCACCTACAGACTGAGGTGGCTTCTTGGTAAAAAAAGCCTGGGGGCAGAAAATGCAAAGAGAACCCTTGAGCTCTGAGCTGGACCAAGCTCACTTAGACCTGTTCCCACCGCCATGTCTGAAGTCGTGGTGGGACCTGGGCCACCAGGGCATCTGATACAAGTCACAAAGGAGCAAGGGCATCACAGTCCAGCCCCATGCAACCGTGAGTACTAGAGTTGTCCTCCTACACCGCACCAGTCCTCTGCCCTTTGAGTTTTGAGGCTCCCCAACCTGCTTTTCTGTGGAGCTTTTTGGTGTCCTGGGCCATTGAAAATGGGATTGGGGGTGTCTGTCTACCTGAGCAATTCAGAGGAAGCTCAGCAGAGCCTTGGGAAACAGTCGTTCTGCTGGGCCACCCTGGAGTGAAAGCTGGGCTGGATCTGTGGTGGAGCAGTCGCCCCAGATGAGGAAGTGGGTCGTTCATGTGGCCCGTCTCCCAAAGGTTAACGAAGGCTCTGTCTGCAGACTGGGGCTCCCCAAGCCTGTTCGTGCTCCCAGTCAGGAGCCCCTCACCCTACCTCTCTCTCTGGTGGCATAGTGCCTCTTCGCTGTCCTTCTTTTATAAACTCTAGACCCTGCTTCCATCAGCCTTCTTTTTGGATTCTCAAAAGTCTGATTTGTTAATTAAAAAAAAAAAAAAGAGTAATATTGGAGGCTTCTAACTTTTTTCTTTTGCTATAACAATTCTACTTTCCCCCCAGGCAGTGTGAATGAGAGACTAGAGAAAAAAAAATAGGTCTCTTATGAGAAGGTGGAAAAAAACACAGATTTAAATTTCAAGATATTACCTATCCATGTTCTTCCTCTGGGTAAATCTTTCAACACTCAAATGAATTTCACTCTCTTCTGGAAAGAAAGGCATTTATCTCTTCCTCAAAAGTTTGGATCTAGGTCTCTCTTTCTCTAATTGTACCCCAACCCCATGCCAGATTTCCTAGTGTTGTATAATGGATTTGGGTGGCTTATGTCCCTGGTTCATGGGAGATGACCTCTAAATCCTTGGCATTTCCTTAGTGATAGGAGTGTCTTCATTATTCAGTTATTCACGGGAGGCTGCTCAGACCCTGTCTGAGTTCATGCTAATGAGATGACTCAGGGTGGGGGCCAACCATGTGATTAAAGGACTGGGTTTTTGAGCCAGATGTTATCAGCCCACTCTCTGCGGGAGGGAGGGGGCTTCAATCACATGACCAATTCAGTCAATAACGTTTACATAATGAAACCCCAATAAAAACTTTAGACACCAGTGTTTGTTTGGGTGAGCTCTTCTGAGTTAGTGTTATACATCGATGGTTCAGGAGGGTGACACATCCTGAGGACACGAAAGCTTTCCATTTGAGACCCTCTGTGACCTCATGCTACGTGTCATGCTGTTTATCTGGTCCAGATCTGAACTCTTTATAATCAAACTATAGTTAGAAGTGTGGTGCTTTCCTGAGTTCTTTGAGTTGTTCTAGTGAATTATCAAACCTGTAGGGATTGTGGCAATTTGGTCAGAAGTGCAGGTGTCCTGGGAACCTCAGAAATCGTGGCTGGTGTCCAAAGCTCGGGGATCTTGTGGAGAACTATGCCTTTAACCTGTGAGTCTTCACAAACTCCAGGCAGTTAACATCAACCTTGCTTTTTAACAAGATGTATCTACCTGTTCCCCACCACTGTCAGGGGAGCCATGCTCAGTCTCTTCCAAACGTAGGCCCATCCCCACTCATCCCAGAAGCCAGATGCAGAGGCAGGAAAACTACCTTTGAGTTGAGCCTGGGTAAGTCCAGTACAACTGGGGGAAGGGGGTACATACGTGGCGAGCAGCCATCTTGCTTGAAGGCAGCGGTTGGTATGGGGTGTGCCTGGCTAGATTCCCACTCTTCCTTCCTTCCCCCATTGTCTGTGTCCAGATTCCAGCCTGCTCGTCTAGCTGGTGAGGGTCACCAGGGCTAGGCGGATCAGCCCTCTGGTTACTCTTATTCAGCGTTCTCCCCCGGCCTAGTCATGGAGTCTTCCATTGGTGTGTGCAAAGAAAAGAGAGCTTATTCTCTAAAACTGCTCAGCTCTTCCTTCCTAGCTCACATTCCTTAGACTTGCCATTAATAATGCTCCAGTGTCTTCTAAGTTGAATAATTTCTTTCCCATTTAAATGTTCCATCTATTTGAAGATTTACTCTGTTTCCAGCTCCTGCCATAACAATCCTCCTCTCCTCCAGGCAATGTAAATGGAAAACTAAAGAACGGGTTTAAACAGTCTCTTTGGATGAGCCAGTCCCTTTAGGTAAATAGTCGGTGTTTCGGGTTTGTACCACATTCCCTACCCCAAGTTAGTATCTGGCTGTACGAGGGGGCCCTGCTGGCCATGGGGGTGTTGTCCTTGGATCCATACTTGTTCTGTGCATTTTTACTGGAATCCAACAAGGCATGATGATCACACTTGGCTTTCCAGGCAATGTGCCAACAAGCACTATGGGAGTCCGTGTTGTCCCATTTGTCCCTGGGAAAATGCCTTAGTGGGCTCTTCAGGCCTTTGCTTGAGCTCTCTATCCCTCTGATCCTCTCCCTGAGCATATGGGACTTCTGGGTCCCCTGCATGGCCAGGGAAGCCAGGAACACCACCTTGGCCATGCTTCCCCAGCTGCTGGTGCACCTTTGCTCTGCACCATCCTGGAGGTGGCCAAGAGCGTGAGGCTGACTTCCAGAAGTGCACAGGCCCCCAACTCCCCCGACCAGGGAGCTGGAGGAACCACGACTCTGTCGCTGAGATGTTTCTAAGTACCCCTGTACCTCCATCCTTGGGGTAGCGAGCTCATGACAGTCCGGCATCCTCGTTGTCTTCTTCATTCCTTGTCCCCAAGACCAAAAGGACGGGCCTTCCACCCTTTTTCTTCCTGCTCACCAGGATGCCCCCAAAGATGCCACAGTCTGCACCCCTAGGTCTGTCTCTTGGCACACTAACGGAGTTTAGAAAATCCTTTCTCCAGACAAAGCGCAGCTTTCCAGGCTGCTCAGGTGCTGGGAACTCAAACACAACCTAGTTGGTGTTTGGAGCCGGGCAGCAACTTGCTCCGGCAGGATCGACCCTTGCCCTCGGCACCCAGTAACTGCAGCGGGTGGGTCCCCCGACTACAAGACCCGTAGGCTGAAGAAATAGATCAGAAACTATTTCAAAATATCATATCTCATTTACATGTTCCTTTAATCATATTTAACGTGGTCCTACTATGTGCTGGGCACAAAGTTAGGACATACACGGTCCTCGAAATTGTTTTAAATAAAAGCTTTATTAAGAAGTATTGACACACACTACAATTCACTCTTCAAATGCACAACTTGCTATTTTGTAGTATATTCACAGAGTTGTACAACCATCTTCAACATCTAATTTTAGAATATTTCATCACCCCCAAAGGAAACCCAATATCCATTAGCAGTAATCTCCCGATCTCCCCTTTCTCCCCCCAACCCCCGCTCCTGGCAACCACCAATCTCCTTTCTGTCTCTATGGATTTGTCTACTCTAGATATTTCATATAAATGGAATGCTATAATATGTGGCCTTTTATGACTAGCTCCCTTAATTTCGTATAATGTTTTCTAGCTTCATTCATGTTATACCACGTATCAATACTTCATTTATTTTTATTGCAGAATAATACTCTATTATATTGGATATGCCACATTTTATTTATACATTCATCATTGATGATCATTTAGGCTGTCTCCACTTTTTGGCTATTATGAATAATCCTGCTATGAACATTCATGTACAAGTTTTTTTGTGTGTAAACAAATGTTTTCATTTCTCTTGGGTATATACCGAGGAGTGGAATTGCAGGGTCATATGTGTTAAAAAAAAAATATATATATATATATATATATATATATATATATATATATATATATATATATGAGTAAATTTTAAAGATTTTATGAGCTTTATTCAACAATTCAGAAATTGGACAGCATCCAGTCTCTCATATAGAAGAGAGCTCCAAGGAGCTGTACAAAATAAAAGACTTTTATTGGCAGAATGGAGTGGGAACAAGGAAGTTATACTAGCCAAAATCAGATTGGTTGTGGCAAGGTCTAGCGGATGGCAGGGGTCTACCGGGCAGATGACCTCACTAGTGCTGATTGGCTAGTTTAACGTTCCATTTCTGGAAGAGCCAAAACTATAGTTAAATTAAATCTTGGTTTGGTGACTTGGGGCTTAGCTTAAGTAATTCCATTTAATTCCTGTTATCTTGTTTTTAACATAAAGTAACTCTGCTTAACATCTTGAGAAACTGACAAACTCTTTCTAAAGTGGCTACACCATTTAACAGTCCTACCACAGTGTAGGAGGGGTCCAATTTCTCTGCTTCCTCACCAACACTTGTGTTTTTAACTTTGGCCATCTAAATGAATGTGCAGTGGTACCTAACTGTAGTTTTGATTTGCATCTCCCTGATGGCTAAAGATGATGAGCTTCTTTTCGTGTGCTCATTGGCCATTTATATATCTTCTTTGGAGAAATGTCTATTCAAATCCTTTGCCCATTTTTTAGTTGGGCTATTTGTCTTTTTGGTATTGAGTTGCAAGAGTTCTTTATGTATTCTGGATATGAGTTTTTTTCCCATCCCTTTTTTAATTTTAAGAGACATCTAAATCAAGGTCAGAGTAGGAACTGCAGTTTAAACAATTGGTAGGGTTCATTGCAAGGTGACAGAAACCTTGCAAAGAATACATTTCAGCCCACACAAGAGGGTTCTCATGCAGGGGAGGACTCTGGAGAGGAAGGATGCAGAACTGTCAGGGCCCTGCTCAATTACATACCTTTCAAAATCTCTGCTGAAGAGGAGTGTGAGAGATTTAATAGGATGCAGGCAGGTGTGGTTGCAAATGGAAAGCAGAATCATATGGGATGGGGGGATTTTTCTTCTTTTCTTTTGAGGAACATAGTCTTTTATTTCTTGGGCAAATGAGATACTACATACAAAAGCATTTTGGAATTACAAAGGGCTATGCAAATGTAAGGTGATATTCTTATTGCTACTATTGTTATTTGTGAGAACCAATGAAAACCCTCTCTAGCATGAAACACAGAGCCTCTGTTTAGGGGGTGGCATGGTGAGCAGAGTTTGGGGAGGATGTAGGGGGATGAAAACTAAAAGAGAGAGGAGAGTAGTAGAGTTTGCAAGCCTTGGTAACCTGTGAGGTGAGAGAGAGAAAGAGAGAGAAAGACGTTTGTGATTTCTGGCATATTCCTTTGCCTCCTGTATAATTATTTACTTAATATTATTATTTAGTTGGACTCTTATTTCTTTTCATTAATTAGACTATAAAGGAAACTTTATATCACAGTTATAAATGGCAAACCCACATCACTTTCAAAATGGAAGAAGGCACATACACAAATACAGTGAAAACCAGTGTTATTAGATTCTTCTGGGCCTGGAAAACTCTTCTGACTTCTCAGCCAGGCTCCCTCGGGTAGAGACCTGCTCTACTCAATGGTGCCTCCTCAGGAAACCTCTCCAGACCCACATCCTCTCCATCCTTGATTTCTTTCATGGTGTTTTAATCACTGTCTAAGAGATGTTGCTTTTCCTATGTATGTCTAGCTCTATAAGGGCAGGGACTTGTCTGTCTCATTCACTCTATCTGTACTGCGTGTCTCAATAATTAGTTGTTGAATAAATAGCTAAAAGCTCTGAGCTTCAGGGATGTTCTCTAGTTTGTTTTCGTCCTCCTTTTAGCAAGTGTCACCTGGGTGTTAAAGGCACCCACCAGCCCTGCCACCTGCCATTCGCACCTCGAGGTAACAGGAAAAGTGAGCTAGACTTGAGAAGGAAGCAAGCCCCTAGGGTGTGACCCACCTCTCACCTGGCCCCCACCCCATGCTGTGGGAATCCCCAGGCTCGTGCCTGCATGCCTGCATTCCGTCTGGGGATTGTATCCTCCCTTGCCCGCCCACAAGCTGCGGGACCCCACGGCATCACCAGCTTCTGCCTTCCCCAGAGTCAAAGGGCGATAGCCTGCTGACCTCACAAAGCTCTGTGTCCATGATGGGCGACAGCTTATAGGGACACTCCTGGCAGAGAGGAATTGCTCAATAAATGATGGTAGAAACTCAAAGGGCTTAGCAGACAATGGGATTTAATTACTGACTTTGCCTACTAGAATCCTCCCTTGCTTCCAGGCCCAACTGTAAAAAGTAATATTATTTACCCTTTATTGAGAACTCATCATGTGCCAGGTACCTTGCTAAATAAGAGCTAAATAAATATAATGTTTTATTTTATCCTTAGCTTTAATCTTATAAAGTAGCCATTTATTATTCCCATTTTAAAGGTGGCAGACTGAGGCTTAGAGTAAGTAGTTTCATGACTTGTTCTAATAACTCATAACTGTACTATTATGCCTCTGATGACATCTGCTCCATCTCCCATGGGGGGCGTGTGTGGCAAGTATCTGTTTCTTGAGGGCTGAGACCCTATTCACTCATCTCTCTCCAGGGTCAAGCCGGGTTCCTGGCACACTGGAGGTGCTCCACCTGTGTCTGCCAAGTAAACGGGAGACTGAGGGCTCCTGAGTTTCCTCTGCCAGGCTCTGTCTCAGGGGAGGACAGATGAAGAAACATGAGCAGTTGCATTTCTAGAAATATAAATGAGCTCCCACAGAAAGCCCTTGGATGTTTACTTAGGAACGCGTGTGGAAGGACCAGGGTATAACCAGGAAATCCACAATGGCACATTGTGGGCAGGCGTGCAGGCTACCCCACAGGCAGGAGCGGGGAGACAGTTTCAGGAGGCCTCTCCCGGCCTGGAACACTGATGCTGAGCTGGACTTCTCTGTCTTTCCAGATTCACTCTCCACCCTGCTCTCTGTCCCCTCAGGAGACCAGAGGAAGAAGAGAGAGTGATGCTGGGGTATTTATGAATAGCAGCTCTGTGGTTACCAGCCCAAGGATGCTGCACTATCCTGGGTGGTTTCCCTAGTCCCTGACTTTGTCTTTGTGGAGAGTTCCATAAAGTCTCTTTATTAGACCCTCTTCAAATTATTTTAATTTGAATATGCCCTCTGCTCCTGCAGGGACCCTCACTAATGGGGTACAATGCCCTTTTCTGTGCTCTTTGGGTCACTCTTTGAGGTCAGGGTCTATGCTTATGCATCGTGAGTCCCTGCGCCTTGCACAGTGCTTGGGACATGGTTCTAACTGTTAGCATTTATTAAGCAGTTACTATGTGCCAGGCATTGTTACCTGTATTAACTTAAATAATCCTCACAACAATCCCATGATTATCATCCACATTTTGTAGATGAGGAAATTAAGACACAGAGAGGTTGAGTCACTTGCCCAAGGTCACATGTCTTGTCAGCATGGGCAGATCTGGGATTCGAACCCAGGCAGTGTGACTCCTGAGCCAACAGTATGATACTCATCATGCTAATGGGCTGTGTTTCTGTTTGTTGTTTGGATGAAGGAGGGTGATGTCTATTAGCCTTGGAGACCAAAAGAACCCATTTCTTTGCCCCGTCAGTGGCTCAGGAAGAATTCAGAGGATGGAATGTAGGTCACCATGGCAATCAGATCACCTGGTCACACTAACTGGTGAACTGTTGGGGCTGAGGTTCTGCCGACAGCAGAGAGAAAGGTGGGCTTGGCATGGGACAGTGTTTGAGGTACCAGATACACTGGGAGGACCTGGAAGAATACCAGGTGGGTAGATCAGGCAGGAGATTCTGGGCAGAGGTGGGGGCTTTCTGAGGCAGGTGGGGTGAGTGGGAAAACTCTTGCCCGAAGATCTAGAGTTTGCCAGTCTGAGTCGTGGTGGCCCTCGCCTTTGCTAAACTTGCATCCATGTGGCCCAGACCAGTCCTTAGAGATCCCCTCCGCATCTGTCACCTGCTCCAGAGTCTGGCTTTAGTTGTGTCTCTGATTTTCTCTCCAGGTCTGTGTCAACATACTCCTTCCCAAAGCCATAGGAGACTGGGGAGGAAGGAAGGGCACTGTTTCCTCCTCTGCCACCACCTTGAGCATCCACTGCAGAGGGTCAGGGAGCCTCCACTTCCCTGGCTGTGGGATAAGAGCATGAGCTATTCTGCCTCAGCCCCCAAAGCTCTCAATTCCCCAGGGCGGGGGTGGGGGCGGTCAGGATGGCTGGACAGAGTGGGCCGTCAGCTCTCTGTGGTTTGTTGTAGGCCCTGACCTTTCTGACCAGAAATGAAATCCTGTGGTGAGTAGAAGGGCCCCCTTTCTCTCCCCTTGAGCTGGGCCTTGCCTTGGTACAGCTTCACTCTGGTCCCTGAGTGTGGTCCCTGCTCAAAGCCACAGAGCTCTGGAGATGAGTTTGCACGAGGAGGCAAAGACAGACTCCAGCCTTGAGAGTCCAAGGTCATGACTCCCAGGCTGGACTAGAGTCGAGTGAAATGTCAGGCTTTAGGCTGCTATGAGATCCAAGGTGTGTGTGTGGGAAGCGGGGCAGGGGGGCACGGTTCCTCATAGAATTACAGCGGTGGGCAGGGCCTCCTTGGGATAATGAGGAAAAGGAGGAAGGCCTCGGGAAGCAGATCTGAAGCCCGTTTGGGCCATTCACTGGTTGAGTAACCTTGACACTCTACTGAATCTCTCTCAGCCCTTCCCCCCTCTCCAAGCCTCTCTTCAGTGTCTGGTATGTGGCAGACACTGTGATGACACCGGGAGAATAACACTGAGCAACGCACAGTCCTTGTGCTTATGCAGGTTACTGTCCAGTAGGGAAGGCTTCAGGTCAAAGACATCCATTATGATAACCCCTCATGGGGCTGCAGAGGGCGTGAAAGGCACGAGAGACGGGTGAGTGCTCAGACCAAGCCAGGTGCTCAGCAAAAACCTGTTAGATGGGTAACTGAGCTTACTAAGACGTGGGGTGGGGTGAGGTTAGAGTGAGGAGACCACTCTTACACCCTCAGGACTGGGACCCTCTCCCCTCATTCTCTCTGCTTGGACTCCCCCTCCTGAGCCCTGATGCTCAGCCTAAAAGCCACACTTCCCACTCTCGGTCTCAGACGAGGCAATGACTTTGCCACAGGTATGAGACTCCCCAGGTACAAATGAGACTGAGGGGTGGCCAGAATGCAGGGAGCCACAGTGTCACATTATTTTCCTTTTAACATTAAAATTCACTCACTTTAAAAAATATATATACAAAAATATGACAAAACTCCAAATGATTCACATCTTACTATCCTACTGAGATTTTCTATAAAGTAACTTTTGAATAAAAATAAAATAGAATTTTAAAACATAATATGTGAGCCTGGCTAGAAAATTTAAATAGTATAGAAAGTTCCCCATGAAAAGTAAATGCTTCCCACTCCACCTTTTCGCAGGCCTTCTCCCCAAAGGTAGCCACCAGTCAGTCAGTTTCTCAGCTTTCCAGAAGAATCTCTCATAGATAGACCGCATACAGCCTTCAAAAATGTTATCCCATTCATATTGTAGCATTTACGCATTTATAGGATAGCATTCGTACCGTTGGAGATCTTTTTTAAAAAGTTTTTATTCCTTTTTAATGGTTATGGAGTATTCTCTCTTATGGAAGAAACATAATTCTTTTTATCAACCCCCTATAATGTATACTTAAGTTGTTTATGATTTTTAGCTTTACCAATCATGCCATATTAAACATTTATGTACAAAGAGCTTATCCAATAGGTGAGAATAAATATGTAGGAGAAACTTTGTGCGATATAATTGGAGACTTCTCAGTCTCAAGGCCCCGCCCTGGCCGTTAGCCCCTGGTCCTCTTGGAAAAACAGAAGGTCAGCAGGTGGAGTGGTTACAGGCCTGGGTTCAAGACTCAGCTCGGCCACTTCCTGGCAGTGTGACTGTGGGTGAGTTTCTTACCTTCGCTGATCCTCAGTCTCCACACATGAAGTGTGGTGTGAGAGTGATGGCACTTCACCTCACATGGGCGTTATTGGACTATGAGATGATTGAATCCATGTTAGGAGTTAGAGCTGCGCCTGGCACAGGGGTCGGTGCTGAGTCTGTGGTAGCTGCTATGTTCGTGGTGTTATCATGTCCTTTTTGCAAATGAGAAATGAGGTGATTTGCCCAAGTCACACAGCTTGGAGGTAGCAGACCATGGGAGTAAAAGCCACATTTTCAGGCTAAAGAGAGGGTTCTTTATAAAATACCTGCAGGCTACCACAGGACAAAGGACTCTTGACCCCAGGGCCTAGGTCATGGGGATCGAGGTCTGCACTGGAGCTGCGTCCTCCGTCCTGACTACACCATAGAAACATGGAAGCTCACAGAACCTGTAGGAGCCTGGGCCCTACCCTGGCCTTAAATGAAAATCTCTAGGGGTGGATTCAGACCCTTTCACTAGCTCTCCACATGATTCTAATGTGGAACCCAGCAGAAAAACTCTGAATTAGGGAGCCTCGGAGGCAAGGCATGGACAGGATGCCAGAGAGAGGTACAGAAACGGCCACGGATGCCCAAACTGGATGGAGCCGGGGGAGCATAGACACTCACCTTCCAGGAGGCAGACTGAGGCCTGAGAGGGGGAATGGCAGGTCCGAGGCCCCACCAAGTGTGAGCAGTGGAGCGGGGACATGGCAGGTGCAAGGTCTTGCCAAGTGTGAGCAGCGGTGGAGCAGACAGTCCTCGCCACGTCTGGCGAGGTGCGGAAGGAAGCCACAGCCTGGGCTGCATGATTTCTGGCAGGCTGAGCGTGTGAGTTTTTCAAATGGCTTTGACTTTGAGTCCATTAGTGATTAATTCAGAGCTCCACTTAGAGCTGGCTGATCCATATTTGGAGGAGGAGAACATTTTGTGGCAGCTGAGAGGCAGCCCACCCACTCCGCAGCCTGGGAAGTCCAGGCAGGGCCCTCCCTCCACACCCCTCCCCCCCCCACAGGGCTCTCCAGGGGGTTGGGGCTACAGATCTCCCACCTGGGTGGGGGTGAGCAATTTAGGGGTAGGCAGCACAGCCTGAAGAACCTGGTTTAGGGTTCAGACCCCACTCCATCTCCTCCAAGCAGTCTGACCTTGGGCACACCCCATAAACTCTCTGAGCCTCCATTTATCCACGCACAGAAATGATCACCCCTTATGCCTCTCCCAGGGGTGGATGGATGGGAAGACTCAGTGAGACAATGTGCCTGAGTGCACTGGGCTCACAGAGCCTGGTAAATGAGAAGAGAGGTGGCAGCTGCAGGAGGGGTTCCTTTTCCTTCCCGACACCTCCCTTCTCTGGGCTCCTGGGGAAAGAGCTGGGGTGTCTCCAGCTCCGGCTTTCACACTGACCACTGTGTGACCTCAGGCACGGCATTTTACCTCCCTGAGCTTTAGTTTCCTTGTCTGTAAACCGGAGATAATGGTCTCATTCTTGCAGGACTGTCTGGCAGATCATAGGAAAAATTTCTGTGAGAATTAGCAGCATGCAGCAGGCACTCCCCGTGATGAACCCTGCACTATAGGTGCATAGCCTCAGGGAATTCTTAAATATTAAACATTTACTGAAGGTCAATCTGCTTTTTATTACCACCTCTCACCAATAATTCTAACAATGACAGTGATAAAATACTCCTTCAGGCTAGGACGGTCGGCTCTCACCACCCCTGCCCCGGCAACGATGACTTTCTTCTCCTTGTCCTTCAGTTCCCTGCAGTACTTTCCTGGAGAATTTCTCCCCCTACCCAGTCCTCAGAGTCTGCGGAACCAGCTTGCTGGGCCTAAGGCAGCCATGTGGTTTGCTGGCTGCAGGAGGCTGGGTGCTAATCCTGACTGGTCACCTCTGTGCTGAAGGTGGCACTGGGCACATGGCCTGGGGTGGCATGCTGGCTTTCCCATCTGTAAAGGAGGGACTGGCTTGAGTGACAACAGAAGTCCCTTCCAGCTTTGACTCCCTATGACTGACACTTGGCAGAGTACGTTCCAGGCTACAGAACACACACACCTTCCTTCACACCAGGCTCGTTTTTGCAACCACCCCTCAAAGTGTGCTGGACACACTGGAGCCTCAGGGATGTGTCTAGAAGGGTGGAATGATTTATAACTGTCTTCTTGGTGTTACTCTATCTTGGGTTCCCTTCCTCCAAAGACAGCCCAGCAGGGAGGGGACTTGGCAGTCTCCACACCCCAGCTCATCACATCTCTCTTCTTAGCATCCACGACACCTTCCTGAAGCTCTGCCCCGCTGGAAAGTACTACAAGGAGGCGACGCTGACCATGGACCAGGTCAGCTCCCTGCCGGCCCTGAGGGTGAGTCCAGGATGGTGGGAGGGCTGGGGGTGGTGTCCCTGGAACCTGCTGAGGGGCTGACAGTGCTGGTCTTCGTCTCCTCACCCGTGAAGCAGGTGGAGGGCTGAGGGTGGCTCAGAGATTCCATGTGCTCCCTAAGGCCCCTTGCACTCCAACAGGCGGTGCTTGCCTGAGCTGTCAGCACACCCCCAGTCCCAATCTTTTAGGGACCATACTTGAATCTTTGCTCATGCTGTGAAAAGGCCCTGCCCTTCCCCCAGGGTGCCAGGAAGGGCCTAGAGGTACCAATAAAAAGAGCTCCCTAATCACGTCTGAGATTTTAATTAAAATTTGTTCAATGCATAGAGAGGCAATGTTGGCTTAACAAATCACGATGGTGTCAGACTTCCTGATTTTTCATTCGGATCTCGGCAGAAAAATGCTTTGAATTTGTCATTGTGCAATAGAACCCATCTTCATTTCTGTCTGGAACACGATGCACTCTGAGAGCTGTGGGCACCTCTTGGAGGAGGGACCTGGGGGGATGGCATCCTGAGAGAGCAATCACATGGGCGGGGGAGGGGGCTACGAAGTGACAGAGAACGAACACAGAGCTGGGGCTTGAGACAGAGGCAGGAATGAAAAAGACAAAAGAATGAGAAGAGGTGTGGAAGGGTGTGTAGCGATGGCTGGGGTTTTGGAGAGGAAGGGAGCAGAGTCCTTAAAAAGGTGAAATAATTGGAGAATGTACCTGTGCCAGGTACAAAAGGGAGAACCTTTCCTCTTGGTTCCTTCTTCTCACATCCACACCCCTCCACACCCACACCCACACATGCACATGTGCTCAAACACACTTATGTGCGGTGGCTGGGACATCTCTGGAACCGAGACTATACACTCAGGGACCCGAGGGGCAGTCTGGAGAGGCAAGGCTGAACAGGGGGTAGGGGTGACGTCACTGGTCAGTTCCTGAATATCTGAATGTTAAGCCTGGAAAAAAACTTAGAGACCACCCAGGTAATCCCTGTCAAAGGCCCTTCATCGTGGTTTTCCCCATTGGAAAACTGAGGTCCTGAGAAGGAAAAGTCTTGCCCAGGGCCACCTGGTGGCAGAGGCTGGGCCATCGGTCAAGACTCTGACCCCCAGGCCAGGCCCTCTATTTCTAATTAGGGCTGAGTTCAGCACTGACCATGTGCCTGAGTCTGCAAGGCACCCTGGGAGCATAGAGGAGCAACCAGGAGGGCTGGCATGGAGGGTGTCAGGTGATCTGTGGCCCAGCGTCTTGCACGGACCCAGCACACCCCAGCAGGGCCTGAGGGCTCTACTCTGAGCCCAGAGGACAAACACTGGCCTAGGATCAGGGGGCCAGGTCTGACTCAACTCCATCACACTCCACACATGGAGATATTAGTCTCACGGGTGCAAAAACAGTTGGACACCCTGTGTTGTGTGTAACAGACAGTACAGGGGTGAGCCATGGTCCTCAGCATCCACCAGCATCCACCTCAGCATCCAGCATCCACTCCTCTCTTTCATCTTAGGGGTGGGAGCTAGGGGCAGTGGATGAGGAAGGAGGCAAGGCTCAAGAAGAACGGAGGAGGGGCAGATGTGCAGGAGCACACTGGCGATGACCCTGGGTGGTCGGAGGTCCTCTTAGCTGTGGGCTCACCATGTGGCAGGCAGGCTAGGGGGCTGATGCAGTGGGAAGGTCAGGCTGCTGTAAGGCACAGTGATGGAGAGCTGTGGAGGGAGGGGCTGTGGCCAAGCCACGCCCACAGGTCCAGCTGGGGTCTGGGCCATTTCTGGAGCACCAGACCCCCCAAGAGCTGGTTCGGTGGACAGTGGCTGAGAATTGAGGCAGGGTCTTGGGACGAGATTACTTTAATTTTATTTTTCTTATCTCATCTTTCTAAATGGTCGTTATTTTATTTTATCATGTAAGTAAAAACCAGGTCATTGGAAAACACAGAAAAGCAAAAATACAGTAAAAATCGTCAGGGAATGACTATCATGACTGTTTCGCCTTATTTCCTTCCATACTTTTTTCTATGCAGATATGTAAGTGTTTATTTGGGTCACATTTACTTTTTTTTTGTTTTTTTTTTTTGTTTATTTCTTTGTTTTTCCAACTGATTCTGAACAACCAGAACCGTGGCATGAATTAAGGACTCTGAGCCATTGCCACATCGAGAGAACTGGGGGACGGGGCACGGGGCCCGCAACAGAAGCGCTGGGTTTGAGCTAACTTGCTAGCCATGTGATCTTAGGCATGATCACATGGAATGATCGGGGGTCGGGGAAGCAAATAGATCCCGACAGAGCTGTGTGCAGAGAGAATGAGCTCCCTGTCGCCGAAGGGCAGCGAGCGGGGCGGCCAAGCATTTAACCGCGGTGTTCTAGCAGCACACACCTAGGCATCAAGATGAGACTGGACTACGTGTGTCGGTGGCCTCCTCACCCTCCGAGTCTGTGGTTCTGGCTCTGGAGCTTGGTTGACTTTCTTTTGTATCATTTACCAAAGTATGTCCCGGACTTTAGACTTTCATAGTCCCATAAAATCTTTTTAAAAATTTCTTTTTTTGAGGAAGGACTAGCTAGAGATGCCAGCGTTCCAATTTTGCCAAGTAAGGACATTAAAAAATATGTCAACCACAATCACCATCTTTTTTTTTTTTAAATGTTCATTTTAGAACAAAAACGTAAGAAGGATCTAATCCAGAAGCAAGAACAGTTCTTTCCATCCACATCCGTTTCTGTCCTTATTTTTTTCCCGTGTTACTGGTTGTCAAGGACCTTGTCACTATCACTGGTCCTCAGACTAACTTCTGGGGACCTAGATTTAGCACTAAGGTTTCCCTCTGTGTCTTTCTGATCCTGAACGAAACAGAAAACTTGTTTCCCAAAATGAGCAAGGAGAGGTTTGCTGGGAGGTGGGGGCCTGAGTGTCCCTGTGTCCTCTACAGCCCCAAGGACGGGAGCTGCGTGACTCACACTGCCCAGAACACATCTGTGGAAAAGGCTTTGAGAACGGGACCCCAGGGAGCTCCAGGCACTGCAGTAACTTGGCTCAGGGTCTTGAGTGGTCTGGGAAGAGTGTTCTGTTTTCTTAGCTTAGTTTCACTCGGGGGAAAAAGTGGGTTGGTTAGTATTGGGAAAAGGGTCTGCTTGTCAGCGGAGAGCCAGGCAAGAGAGCAGCCTGGGCAATAGAGGGTAGTAGGAAAAGCTTGCTGACAAGGATGTCCTGCCTTTTCCACCCAGAAGAGTTCTGTTCTCTTTTTGTCTGCTGCTCTGTTTGATGTCTTTAAAAGTGAATTAGCTCAGTGTTTCTGTTCTTGTAAATAACAATCCTGCTTTCTGTAAGCACGGATGAGTGGTGGCGTGGTGTGGCCCCAGTTTCTAATTTCCGGGCCCGGGACGGCAGGCGGCAGGACCTGAGGGGAAGATCTCAGGGTCTCGGAGCAGGTCTGGTGGAAGTTTGCACAGTGAATGGGGCCGCCACACTCCTCTGGCCTCTTTCCACCGTCTACTCTGGGGTTCCTGATGACAGGTGCTCTGTGCATAGCCTGGCCCTTACTACAAACTGTCTCAGCATCAGCTCCAGACAAGCACAAAAAGGTTTGCAAGCCTGCCTGGGGTGTCAGGCGGCCCTCCAGCCATGGCTCCTCAAGTTTCAACTCCATCTTGTTTTCCATCTAGCCCCAATTTCTCTGAGCCTTTCCGAAGCCTGCTTATAGGCTGGGCCTATCTGCTTAGAGCAGCTTGCCAAGAACTCACTCCCAAGGCTCTCAGCATGAGAGGTCCTCAAGTTTATTCAGCCTTTCGAGAAATCTCCAAAGTAGGAGGGGAAGGGATGGGAGTGTATTTTTTAATTATCTATGTAGTTAGTTAGTTTTTAAGTCAAAATTACTCAAGCATGCTAAGAGTCACATTGCCTTGTGAGGATTGCTCTCATTCCCTTTCTCCCTTTTCAGCTCCTAGCTGATTCTTGCTATTTGCCTCCATATCTCTAAAGTGCACACTTGTATTGCCCTCTTCGTGACATCTCAACCTTGAACTTCCCCCTGGAGAAGCGGCTTAGCTCTCCCCACTCCTTAGGCCCATCCTGGGCGTTGCTCCCTCCTCCTGCCCTCCCAATGTAGTTGTATAACAATTTGGGTTGTAGCAGTATTCATTGTTATGTTGTCATGGCTGTACAGGATATTCAGAGCTGAGCCATGAAATAGACTATGATTATGTTTTCCATTGGTTATAACTAAGGTCATGTTGTCTTTCCTGGTATAATCATTGTTTTTGCTTAGCTTTCTGTGTTAAGTCGACACAAACCTCTGCTGCTTCTCTAAATCTCCTTTAAAGGCATTCAGAAGTGAGATAATTCCTATATATTCAATTTTCTTGGAAAGTTTTCTCTTGGAGCCTACTAACTTGCTCTAATCAGGGCCACTTGCCCTCTGAGCCTGGAACATGTTATCTTTCTGGGATCTCTTTTCAAAATCATCTAGATTTCTTTTCGCCTCTCCCTTGGATCTGCCATTTCCTGTCTTCCTTTCTCTCTCTGTTTACTCCCTTGTTTTGGTGGAGCATATCCTCTCTTAGCTTTCTGATAATGGGTACATGGAGGTAAATGTTTTGACATCTTACATATCTGAAAATTGCTTTATTCTCCTCTCACACTTAATTGAGAGTTTGGATGAAGTTGAATTATAGGTTGGACATCAGTTTTCTTCAGAATTTGGACAGCATCACTCTATTGCATTTTAACCTTTGCTGTTGTTATCAAGAAGTCGAAAGCCTTTCTGTTTCCTGGTCTTTTTGGTGACCTGTTTTTGTTTTGTTCTGCTTTGTTTTGTTATTCTTTTTTAAAAAAAATTGTAGACTCTTCTCTTTGACCCTACTATTCTGAAATTTTCAAGGGTGTGAATTGGTGTGGGTCCTTTTCTCCACGTACTGCACAAACATTGGACCCGTTTAGTGGAAACTGTCCTTCAGTTCAAGAACATTTCAATGAATTATTTCTCCCTTCTGTCTTCTTTAGTCTCTTCTTCTGGAACTCTAATACCCTGATGTACATCCTGGGTTGGTCCCTTACTTTTCATTTCTTCTCTCCTACTTTTCACATTCATCTCTTTGCTCTTCCTTAGTTTTTCACTTCTGCCATCATGCTTTTGATTTCCAAAAGCTCATTTTTATTCTCCGTTTATTCCTTTTTAAAAAATAGTATCCTCTCCTTTTTTCCTGGATTCAATGTCTTCTCTGATCTTCTCTCCAAGGTTCTTTTCTGTACTAGCTTGTTTGAGTCTCCATCTTTCCTGTTGGCATGCTTCCTTGGATATCTAGTAATTGTCCGCTCATCATTAAGAGTGTGTGCGTGTGTGAGGGTGGAGCTGGTAAAAAGCTGTTTCAAAGCTCGAGTCCCTGAGTAGGGTTTATCAACTGGAGCTTTCCTGGAGGGTGAGCTGAAGGGGGGGACATTTCTTGAAGACACTTGAGAGGAGGCAGGAGTAGCATCCTGGCTGCCAGTACTCGATCTGAGTCAGAAAAGAGGGCTGGTAGAGTCTCGGACTTCAGTGTGTGTGTATTTATTTATTCTTTAGATCTCAAACGTGGCTGATGTCCCCAGAACAGAAAGCCTCTGTTACACTCATCCCAGAGAATAGCCTTCTAATCTTCTGCAGGGGTTGGGGAGGGGCAATCACCCCTCAGCATTGAGTGGGAGGAGGTCCAACTGCTTTTCAAGACTCTCAATCAATCCTCTTTTTAGCCGACCTCTATTTCCAGTGCAACCTGGTGCTTCTAGTTCCAGAGCTTTTAGAAGATTCTGGGATGTAGAGCAGGTTGATAATAAACTTTTCCCACTGCAGGTTCAGGGCCCTGCTCTCTAGTGTCTGCTGGTCACTGACCACTCATTCATCTGCTTCCCATGCGTGCCACTGTGTATCTGCTGCTGTTCTCGTGTGTTCTCTCTGTTTTTGTGGGTCATGCCTCTAAAGACTCCCTTTACTTTACTTTTACTGGGTGTCGGAAGGGAAGGAGAATAGATGCAAATGTTCACCCTGCCATCTTTACTGACAAATAAGACCTGTATTCCTGATGTTCAGTAAAACATCTCAAAACCACTCTCTCTTCTTGTCACTGTCTCAGAATCTTCTGCACAGACAGCAGCTACTCACTCACCCCGCTCTGCCCCAGGCTTTTCTCTTGTTCTCTCCATTTGCAACTTCCAAAATGCTCCATTGGGCTGGGGTCTTCAGAGCCTTGCTCCCGTGCTTCAGCCCAGCCAGACTGCTCTCTAGGCGTCCCCTCCTTCCCCAAGGACCCCTGGGAAATGTCACTTCTCATCCTATTGATTATCGGAGGGAAATTCCCATGAATAAAAGACATTTTTTTTGGAGTCTGATGAATATGGGTCCTCACACCTGGTACTCATTCATTCACCCCATAAGTAGTTACTATGAGTTTCCTATGCACTGTGAACTGAATGAGGTCTTGGGGCCTTATAAGGCCTTTTCTCAGGAAATTCAAGGTTAAGAACAAATGAGAGAATCACAAAACTTGGAGCTTTTCAGAGCTCAGATTCTTGACCCCAGCCAAACGTGCTAGGGCCCGGAGAGGCTCACCCAGGCTCACCCAGTCCTTCCTAAAAAGACCCAGCCCAATATACCTTGGTCATGCTCTATCAGCAACTCCTTCCCACTTCTTAGGATGCTGAGTGGCTTCTGGGGCAGCCAGTCAGGTCTGGGCACAGCACCCCTTCTTGAAAGCCCCAGAAAGACCTCTCTAGTGCTGTCCTGAGGCTGGGCCAGGACAGCACTCAGCCCTCTGGCACCTGCACTAATTCATGGCAGCCCTCAGCTGGCTAAGTTATTACTGACAGCTGGGGAGGCAGAAGGTCAACGGGGATAAGTGATCAGTCCAGTGAAGACTTCGCTATTAACAAATGCATGTCCTGCTTCGTCTTGCAGAGTCCTGGGCTGGAAGGGGTCCCAGAGGCCTTTGGGCTCCTAAACCCCTTTTACATGGGTGATGGCACACCTAGAGAGACTCTGAACCTGCCTGTCCATCGAGAAGAGGTTGGGTTGGGAAGGGAAGCAGTACCTGGACTCTGGGGATCTTTTTATACATTTTTTTTTATCAACTTGATCAGAGCCTTTTCTTAGCCACCACCTCACACCCAAAGGTGGACAGGCCTTTACAGATGAAGAAACCAAGACCCAAAGAGAGGACATGACTGTGTAAAGTCTCAGGGCCCATCAGAGGCTGAGCTGAGGTGTCTCCCACTCCAGCCTAAACTGTTTCCATTTCCACCACATCCTGAGGAAACTCCATTTAAGATTTGATCCCTGGTGAGGAGCCGGACTGCCCACTCCTAACATTCACCTCTTGGCTCCCGTGAGCTCGGAGCACTCCTCTGAACCCACTGTATTCAGCCAAAGGGCAGAGAATTGAGCATGAAGGGAAGGCAGCATGCTGGGAGGGGGTTATCTTTGATCGCCCATAGCCCAGACCAGGACAGCTGGACCCAGTGATAATCCTCATGCTGTATTTAGGCCACTGTTTGGTCCCCTCCCTCACACTCACTCTCCCTGGCTTGCTAAAAATAGAAGCAGATTGCACGGTTATAACAATTCTACTTTCCAGCCCCAAACAACCACTGCCATTAGTCATATGCTTTATGGTTGCAAGGCCCTGTTCCTGCTCTGCCTCGTTCGACTCTCACGGCAGGTCTGTAAAGCACAGCGGTATTTCCCAGTTCTACAGATGAGGAAACTGAGTGTGTGAGAAGTTAAAAGCTCGATGCAAAGCCACAGAACGGCAAAAATACATTTGCATCCAAGACCTGTCCATTCTTCTCCATACTTTTCCATCTTCTGGGAAAGAGGAATGGTCGCTAAGCAGGTGGCACGTGTGTGTACATGTCTACATGTGTGTACATGTATGAAATGGGGGGAGGAAGAAGGATAGGAAGAAGCTGTGGCCTGGACGGTTGGTGACTGAGAGGGAATGGCTTTCTCCATCTTTAGCTAGGACGCCCGCCTGAACCCACTCTTGGGTGCCGATCACACGTGTGTGTTTTGGGGAGGCCTGTACTTAGGTCCAGCTCAAGATGGGAGGGCCCCTCCCAGAGTCTGACCTCTCAGGCTCCTGTGCCAGGCCTGGGGATTATCTGATTCCCAAGTCCCCAAGCCAGGACCCACCCCTAGTGCCCAGACTTCTGAACGGGACAAAGGAAGGAAGAGAAAGGAAGAGAGAACAAAGGGCAAGGCCTGCCCAGCCTTCCAGGATCCCACCCCAAGGCCCCACCTCACCGGGCCTGAGGGTGCTCTGAGCCTTTCATCCATCAGAGCAAAGCACGCTGGCTCTCTGAGAGCCCCAGCCCCCCTCCCAAAATAAATACTTAGGCTGACCCAGCGCTGCCCCTAATGGAGCTGGTAACTTCAGCTCCCACTCACCCAGGGCTGCAGGCATGGCCACCTCAGTCTACCCAGCAGAGTCAGGCCAGCTGGCCTTCCTGTCCCACACTCCCAGCCTGCTCTGCAATCTGTGCCTGGCACTGCTGCACACACATCATCTCATTTAATCCTCAAACTAACCCAGTGAAGAGGGAGTTATTATTCTCATTCACAGCTGGGGAGCTTGTCCACATCACAGGACTGAGGAAAAGCAGCAGAGTCTCAACCTTTAGCAGCACCCCTCCCCCACTCCCACCCCCCAGTGGGAGGGTCCTGATTCCTTGATGCAGAGTCAGAGCTGGGAGGGCAATTTGGCAGCTGGCTCCATGCATTTTCTAGCATCATTAGAGCTTTTTCTGACAACTTCATCAGTTAGCAGGGCTCAGAATTGGCAAAAATCCTTATTTAGACATTCAGCCAAAGAATTAAGAAGTGGTTGGTTTCAGATAAAGCTCAGCGGTGTAGGACACAGTCTCTGCTCTGAGCGGCAAAAAGATGGGAGCATGGCCTCCAGCCTTGGCTGAGCTACTAACACCAGCAGCCTCAAGCACGTCACGGCTTTCTTTTCTCTGGGCCTCAGTTTCCTCATATTCCAAATGGTTGTGTCATGCCTCCCACACAGGTGGTTAGGAAAGCCTGAAAGGTGGGTGAGAGCTCTGGGTTCCAGTTTTAGCTTTTCCCTCCTCTGGATGATTGGTCTTGGACCAATTCTTTCCTTTCTCTTGGCCTCAGCTTTCTACTTGGACCCCAGGACAAGGCACAGATGACCTGTGGCTCTAAGCTGGGGTGATGGGTGTGAAGGGAATGTGGGGGGATGGCCCCAGTGCATCCTGGGTCGGAGATTCTGTACCCTGCCGTGGCTGCCTATGCCCACGGTACCTCTAGAAAGGGATGATGCATGGGACTCCCCATCACTCGCCTGGTGGCAACTTGCTCTACCCAAATTTCACGTTGTTGTCTCAGGGCAGAAACTGGAGAGGTGTTTTGTTTTCATTTGTGCAGAGCTTGAGCATTCTCCTGCCACCTCACACGTTACACCTTATCAACCCTCTCATCAGTCTTGCTCTGTTATTGCTTTTGGCTCGTGCAGGGGGACATTCACGCGGGGGAACATTCAGGCAACCTGCCCGCAGTCTCCCAGCTGACTGCAGGGAAGGGCCGGAATCCAACCAGGACCACTGACCACAAGTCCAGCTCCCCTTGCCCCTTGCCACACCTCTACTTCCTGGGAAGTATTTCTCATCCCGCCAAACCTACCCAGGCCTTTGATTGATTCTGTCCATGATTCACGATTTCTCTGAAAAGCTCCCAGGAGTGCAATCTATTACCCTTGCCTGGAGCACAGGAGAGGCAGATCGTGGTGAAAGGAGAGAAGACTCTAGAGCCAGACGGGCCTGAGTCGGAACGCTTCGAGATGGGCCACCTAGGTCCTCGGCCTGGGCTTCCTCACCCTTCTCACGGGAATGACAAGTCCCCGTTACAGAGCTGCGTCAGGAGTCAGTGAGACGTGTGCATGCACCTCTCTCTTGGTGCACACACCATGTCATCGCTCTTCCCTGGGAGAGGGACCAGGGGCTCAGGGCAAGAAGGGCTGGCCCCAGGGCCGGCTGAGGAAGCGGAGGCTCCAGCAGGCGGAGGGGTTGTCTGGCAGCAGAGCCGGCAGTGACAAGCTGGGTTCCCGCGGTGCCCTGGCCCCACTGGGGTCCGCCCGCTGGGAACCGTTCGTGCCGGCAGAGGTGAAAAGTGAACCCGGGCTTCCTTCCAGAGGCGGTGCCTCCTCCCCCTGCTGCGGATGACACTGACGGGATCATTTAAAAAGGACTGCTCACACCCGAATTCCCCAGCGGCTCCGAGGGAACGGACTGCAGAGGGCTTGGGGACAGGCTTGTCCAGCACCCTGGTCCCAGTCCTGTGCTCTCAGAATACAAGATAAACAAACCCCATCTCAGATTTTCAAGAGTCCTGGTCCCAAGGGCCCTGCTCGGCCTGCTGGCTCGAGGCTTTATACCACTCATGTCTTTTCTGATAACTTCATCTGTGCCCCCAGAGACCTCGGACTTGTATAAAAATAGAGAAATAAACAACATTGTTCCTGAAGTGCCCCCTCCCGCCTTTGGGCCTCCTAACAAGGTGCTGGCCGGGCTGGCCGGGGCTCTGTTCCCAGGATTTTCGACCCTCTGCAGGCTCTGGCGTGCTGCCCCCTCCGCGGGGACTATACGCTCTGCAGCTTTGAAGGGCTTCCCATAAGCCCGGAGTGGGGGGCGGGGGGTGAGGGCGGTGGGGTGGGGAGGGTTGCAGAGTATGCTGTATGCTGCCTGCCTGGAGCTGTAGGCCGCTGGGGCGCCAGGCAGCTGGGGTGCGGGGACACATTCACCCAGGCCCAAAAGGCTAGGCCAAGCTCAGCACAGGCCCGACCACAGAGGGGCCTGTGGGGGACCGTCCCCTTCTCTTAGTTCTGGCCTCAGCCGGAAAGGAGTGACAGGCCCCATTCTGTGTGCTGGATGTGGATGAGTCCCCCAGAACTCAGCGCCTCCAGTTCCCCGCGCTCATTAGGCTTGTCGTTGGAAGTCCTGGACTGGAGTTTGCAGTTTGTATAGGACCTCAGTTTTTCTTGTTAAAAAAATGGAGCTAACCATAGCAGCCCTGCCCACCTCAGAGGGTTTTCTCAAAGACTGGAGGAGGAGATGGATGAGAAACAGCTAAAATGCTCCAGGATGAAGAATGGGAGTTCGGGCAGCGTGCATACAGTAGCAGCATGGGGGTGGGGTAGCTGTGTTCAGAAGCGGGCAGGGTACCCGGCTAGCCCCCAGGCTACTGGAGGGACCCAAAGCTGCAGCACTGAGAAGGCAGCTAAGAAGTGAGGGAGCTGTGTCTCAGGGAAGAACTGGGAGGACAAAACCCTCTTTACAGGTTTGCTGATGGGTGGAAGAGGAATTTGATTTGGCTGAAGGGTAGCAGTAAGGCGAGTGAGAGGAGGTGACACTGGGGTTCCTTTCAGTTGGCCCCCAGGCTAAGCAGTCTTGGAAACAAGACTTGGCTCCGGCATTGGAAGAGCAAGCTCCTTGTCCCTGAGGCTTCCCAGCATGAGCCGGGGTGAACACAGTGCAGGGGTGTCAGGCTTGGGGGGTGAGGGCCCGCTTGCCCAGGCATTAAAACAGAAACTAGGAGCAGAGGTGATCAAGGTCCGTCCATCTGCTGAAAGTCCCTGTGTCCTGAGTGTCAGCCAGGCTCTGGGAGAGGGGTCACCCTCCTGCCTCTTTCTGCCTGAGGTCAAGTGCCAGAGGATGTGCCCGCAGCAGGCCAACCCAACATCAAGGGGGGCTGACAAGTGTCCTGACCAAGACGCCACCTCGCAGGCAGCGGAAAAGGCAATGACCAGAAATGCGTTCTTTTTGGCCATAGCTGGAGCACTTGTGTCATCCTGACCCCTGGCCCCCGTTGACCAGGAGCCCCTCTCTTGTCCTGTACCCCATAAGCGCCCCCAGGACTCAAGAGGCCCCCTTTTAGGAGGCTAGTCATGGAGCGGCTGGCAGGCAGCGCTGAATCACAGGCTGGTGGCTTCCTCCTCTGCACTCGCCACCAGCTGCGTCTGCTGTCTCTCCTGGGAAAATGACCTCTGGGGATAGGGAGAATCGCCAGGAGAAGGGAGGATGCCCAACAGGGCCAGGCGATTGAGGTGGCCCTGCCTCCTTCCTCAAGTGCCGTCCTTCTCAGAGAGACCTCTGAGCCAGCAGGGACCCTGGGGAGAAAGAGAGGCTGGGACTAAAGTAGGGAGGAGGCAAGAGAATTAAAAATGTTCATCACGACACATTGGGAGACTGCCGTATGCTGATCAGCCCTGCAGCCAGGCCAGGAGGACACCTGCAGAACAAAGGAAGGTTTCTGCTGGGTTGCCAATGGGCTGAAGGGGAACAGGCACCAAGAGTCATTCCCTATGGCTAAAACCACCAAGAACCTCTGGATTAAAGGCTGGGAACTGCCAGCAGGCCTTTCACTTTACATATTCTTGCCTTTTCAGCTACATACCCTTCCTCTTCCTCACTGTATGTCCATATCAAAGGAAATGGGTTAACAAAGTGTTTTAAACTAGAGCTCACAGGAACTGAATAATGATAGATAAACTGAATTCCCTGAACACTCAGGGTCCCTCTCAGAGCCTTTACTCTGTCTCTCTCACTGTCTCTCACTGTCCCTCTCACTCTGCCTCTGGGAGGAGACCACACTCTGTGTCTGTGGAGTGGGGCCCCTTTTCTAATAAACTTTCCGTTTGACTTTAACTTTGGCGTGTGTGCAGAATTCTTTCTTCACTCTCCGCCATAAGACCCTCTTCTCCTCTTGGTACAGGGCTTGGTCTCCCTGTCGCTTGGGGAAATTTGCCCTGTCCTGCATCAGGACCACTGTGTTTCGCCAGTCATGCAAACCAAGAGGATGGGACAGCAGCATAAGGGAGCTGATGATGCTTTAAAAACCCGGTAGAATTATCAGAAAAATGCTGCTAGTTACCAGCCTCTGTGGCTATGTACTTTGAATGTATCTGGAAAGGTACAGACACTGACCATGAGATGAACAGCGGCCTTTTTCCACTGACTTTCATCCTCATCGAGCGTTTAGGGCCAGGCCTTGCAGGAGAAGTGCAGCGCCCAGAATCTCACTGGGTCTGGGAGGCTAGTTCAGCTCTGCCTGGGGCCCAGCCCTTGCTCTGCAGATTGCAAAGCAGAAAAGAGATGCAAAAACTCTTGCTTCCCACTCACCAGGAATGAAAACTTGTTTGCTTGCTTAGCAAATCGTCTCTGGAGCGTACTTTCTTTTTTTACTTCATTTTTATTTATTGTTAAAATAGCATGTCAGTATTAAAATACATTTTCTAAAAGTAATTCCTTAGCATCCAACCACCCTAACAGAAGTCGTCACTTTGCTATTTTCTTTTGCCACGTTTCCCCCCATGCATATTTTATTTTACATCACTGAAGACAGAAACATAATTTTATTTTGTGCTTTTCCCCCATTAGGCGTAAATGTTTTTTCGCGCTGCTACACACTCTGTGTAATTATCTTTTTAATGGTCATGTAATTGCATCGTGTTCTGATTTATTAAACCACCCTCTCAATGCTGGACATTAACGCTGTTTCCAGTTTTGAAATTTCTTATTTTGCTGCTATAAATAGTTTTGCAAGAAACATCTTTACCTATTATTTTCTTCATTTTTAAAAGTTATTTTCTTCGTTTAGATTTCCAGGTTCTCCTTGGAGGCATTAGAAAGACAGGCCCATCGGCTCTGGGATTCTGAACTATGTAACCATTAAAATGGCAATAATACTGACTATATAGCAACATAGAAAAACATTTATGCCTGGAGGAAGGAGAAAAAAGCACACACACACACACACACACACACACACACACACACACACACACAAACCTGGGCTCTTAAATATCTTTAGTCCAAGTCAATGATAAAAGATAGGGCCATGTGACTCGTCACTAGAGACCTTTCTTCAAGTCGACATAGATGCATCAAGGTCACCGTGCGTGTGGTTTTTCAGTAGGCACTTGTGCCTGCTTTGTGCCTGAGCTGCAGGGGCTGTAGCGTTGCTGGCGCCAGAAGCCCTGGGCTGCATCAGCTCTCCCAGCGTCTCCTGCTGACTTTGTGGCCAGCTCCAGCCCCGGGCCTGCTCCTCCCGTAACTGCCATTCATTCAGTACCATCCTGGAGGGAGGTGCTGTGGACCTGGATACAGAACTCGACATCACTCATGCGATCCAGCATCGGCTCACTCTGCCACCCCACCCCCCTACCCATCCCCTGCTGTCCCGGCAAATGCCAGGAATCACAGGACACTTTCCACCCCTCCCCTTGGTTCTCCTCGAGCTGGCATCGGCACCAGTCATAGTGTGTTCCTTGGCACTCAGCCTAGACCCGCCTGCACACCCAGGAGCCTGACACCTCCGGGTGCATTGTTTTTTCTCTTCCATGTTGATGCAGCATCTTCCTGGAACATACTCTAAGCAAAGAGTTCATGTCTGAGGATCAGACAGACCTGGGATCAAGTTCCCGCTCTCGGTCTTACTGAGTTATTTAACCTCTGTGCTCTTCAGTTTTCTTTATACAGTGAACTTACTGAAATCTACCTTTCGGGTTAACGTAAAGAGTGAATGGTGACAACACGAGTGACTGTGGCTGGCACAGTACCCGATACATAGTAAGTGTTTATTAGCGAGCTCCAGTTCCTTTCCTTCCTGCCTATCCCCCTTGGGACCAAGGGAAAGCATACGTGTGAATCAGGTGTGGCGCCTAAGAGGTCTGGGCCGGCAGTAGGCACTTACTGAATGCCTAGGTAATGATGAATCATGGCTGGCTGGTGGGGCCCTTAGCAGTCAAGGGCAGCCTGATGAGGTCCGTGTTATGTTTTCAGAATACAGGGGAAAGACAAGAACAGGAATTGCAGGTGGCAGGGGTGGGCTGGTGGTGGTGGTGGGGGTTGGCCTTCAAAAGTTTAATAATCTAAAATGTTGGGGACTGAAACAGTTTGGACTTTGTAGTGTTTAAAGAGTCACTGGGCAAGAGGGGGTGGAGAGAGAGAGAGAATGGGAGAGGGGGAGAGAGAGAGAGAGAGAGAGAGAGAGAGAGAGAGAGAGAGAGAGCATGTGCTCTTGGCTCTTGGCTATTGAGGAGTTGTGGTGTGAGAGCGTTTCAATTTGTATCAGTTGATGCAAAGTGAAGGGAGAAACAGATCAACTGTTGTTGCTTAGATGTGCTGATAAAAGAGAAATTGTTGTCTCAAGGCAAAGATATACATCCCACAGAGTTCACAGAGGAACATGTTCCCAGGATGCCCTAGGGTGGGTGTCCCCAAACAGCTGCAAAGCAGCCCCGACACCATCTGAGAAGCCCTCCCGCTCGAAGACAGGAAAGCAGCTTATAAACAGCAGGCTGCAAAAAGGAGGCCCTGCTGCTCCCGTGAGAAGTGGAGGAGCTGGGTCCTGGGCAGTTCCCTGAGCTGTCCCGTGCTTGGGCTGCCCCGGGTGTGACCTCATCACGTTAGTCACAGTTTCCTGCTGTGCACAAACTGCCTTTAAAGTACAGGTACAGGCTGTGTTTTAACAGTTTTTATATGGGCTGTTCGCAACGTTGTTTGCTTTTTCCGCAGAAGACGTGTATAAACTGTTGTTAGGCTCCCAGCCTGAGCCGCCAGTGGATGCTGCTCATGCGGCAACAGCATTAAAAGGGAGAAAGCAAGACTCGGAGGAGAACAAAATGCATGTGGGGAACTTCTTGCCCTCCCAAATTAAGTCGGAATAGCTGTGAACTGCCTTTCCTATGATTCGGTGCCCTGTGAGAGCACAGAGCCCTCCCTCATTCTTCTGTTCTTTTATTTTGGGCAGGAAGGGGGCGGGGAACCTGTGAGGGACAAGGAAGAGGGGGGCTCTCATGTCTCCCTGTGTCCCTTCTGCCTCCTCTCCGGCATGTCTGCGTCACTTCCGAGGAACCTGAACCGAACCCTTGACCTTTTCACTGATTTCCACAGAACTCCACTCATGCCAAACCCCGTATGCACTTGGGTCGGCTCTGCTGAAGGTTAGGTTGGGGGTAGCTGGGTCTCAGGGAGAATCTCATCTTGGAACATTTGCATCCATCTCCTAGCAGAGCTCCAGGGGCCCCCACTTCTCCCTCCTCCACTGGGCAGAGAGCTCCCCTCTCCGTCCCAGTCTCTGGGAGCAGAGCTCATAAGACCCACTTCCCCAGATGTGGGGTTTTATTATTTTTTTTTTCTCATTCTCCTAGTCATTCAATAAAACAACAAAGCTATAGGATGGAACTAGAGCCATTCATTCAGCAGCGGCACTTTACTCCGTGCTCTGGGAGACGCGGTTTTCATCACACTGGCCAGTGCGGTCAGTGGGAACGTTTCCTAAATAAATCTGACAGAAATTGGAAGCGGGAAGTGAGAGGGGAAGCAGTGAAAGGACATGTTTGTAGGAGCGACCGTTTGTCACAGGCGGAAAATTGACTGTGGGCAATGACAGAGAGAAAGAGGGAGGGCCCCACGCGGGTTGGGGTGATGTAAGCTGCCTGCCTTCGCAGGGCCTGGCCGTAGGCTGTGGGATTGGGGGGATGCATGGAGGAGGGGAGCCGGGGGAGCAGAAGGAAGCTTGGCGATGTGTCTGTTTGAAACTCATGGTTTCGGGTTGGGCATTTGCCCTGGGGTGAGGCTAGAAGTCGCCTATGCTGTACACCGTCTCCTGCACGGCCCCCCGTCCCCACCCCATGTCTTTGCTGGGTAGGAAGCTGTGTCCTGGAGGGGCAGTGAGTGTGGTGTGTGCAGCATCTGATGTCATGTCTCTGCCATTTGTTAGCATCGTGACTTTGACTAGGTCACTTAGTGTCGTCTAAGGTTTGGCTACATAAAAACCACCTGGGCAGCTTGCTGAGACACAGATTCTTGGGCCTCGCCCCTTAAGGTGCTGCTCAGAAAGCCCAGGATGGGGTTTTGATTAAAGGTCCCTGTGGCACTCTGACACACAGCCGATGTGTTAGCGTCTCTGTGATTTATTGTCCTCAGCTGCAAAACGAGGTTATGGACGCACACGTCAGCCCCCTTCATACCCTCTTCTCACCAGAACCACTTTCCTGGGCGTCCCCCGCAGGGAGGTGGTACCTCTGGCCACAGCCAGCAGCTGCCCCTGAGGAAATGCTGGGCTACTGGTACCCACTGGAGCCAGACGGACATTTCTGCTGTCTACTTGCAGGCAGGGTGAGCTCTTGGCAACATGTTTGCCCAGGTAACAACTCTCCTTGGGAGCTCGGTTTATTGCTCTGTCGGTGCCTGGGTTGCTGGTGATGCTGATGGGAAGACAGTGAATTTAAGGTGTGGGATTACTAATGGTAGCTGTGTTGATTGAAGGCCTGCCAGTGCCAGGGGTTTTGCAAATATGATCTCATACAATCCCCATAAATGCCCATGAGCAGTGATGATTCTGCCTATTTTACAGATGAGAAAAAGAAGAGGTTCAACGATCTACCCAGGGTCACACAGCTGTCTTTTGTGGTCACTCTTGTTACCCGGGAATATAATATTGTTTACTGTGCTGTCAGACACTGTAGAATTGATCCCAAGCTGTTAAAACCGATAATATATAAATGCAAATACACTTATCTATAATATGAGTCAATGTTGTTTGTTCTGTAATAGATTCGATAAACAAGTGAAGGGACAATTGGTCTTTTTCGTTCTTTTTTTTCCTTCTATTTCTTTTTTTATTTGGGCAAGTTGTACTACTGAACAACTGAAACTATCTGAATGTCAAAAGCTGCAAGATATCACAATCTTGTAGATGTCAAATAAAAACTTATTATACTAACTTTTTAAAGTCAGCCTGACTTTGGAGTCTCTGCTCCTTCCACTGCCCACCTCCAGTATCCCTAAGCACGATGCTGGACCTCTGGGCCACCCCTGAAAACTCAGGCATGCCGTCCCCTGAACTTCTCTGTACTAATAGGTAGCTCTTCTGGAAGATTCCTCAGGGCAATACCAGGGACCCATAGGCCTGGAGTCCGAGGAGAGATTGCTTTGGTAGGTCTGAGCCAGGTTCAGGCCACATGGTCCCGTGGATGTTTAATAATATTTAACGTTTTTACTGCCTTTCTTCTCTAGTTGTTCCATTAGCCATCCGCCTTCAGCTGCCGGCAGGACACATCCTCAGCCTGTCCTTGCCAACCCATCTGTCACTAGAAGACATCCTCCACGGGCCTCTCTGTTTTTAGACTTCAGGAAGGTTGAACATCTAAAAGACAGAGACCGTTCCTTTCTTATAAACAACTGGTGGGAAGAATGCCTTTGGGGCCTGGCCAACTGGGGGGTGCATTCACCTAAGTGAATTCCTTATCCCTCCTGCTACCTGCCTGATCTGCCCTTGGCTTTGCCCTGGCTCTGTTCCCTGGGTGGTTTCTCCTTCTGGGCACTTTGTTGGTCCTACCATTCAGTACCATTACCCTGTCCTAGCTCTTGTCACTTCATTTTGCTTGTACTTCATTCAGAGACTTCTACTCTGCCTGTATCTGAAGACACTTCTGTCAGTGCCCAAGCCAAGTATACGTGGAGGGCAGAGGTGGCGTCTCCATCATTTGGGGGCTCCAGGACCTCGTTCAGTGCCGGGCACACAGTAACTTGCCTTATGCATTTGCTACAAGGATTTGAAGTTCAGTTTATGAGGATGTCTTTCCTTAGTAGCTGAAGAAGCCACCTCTTTCAGCTCTGCTGATTGTTCTCTGAGCAGCAGCCAACGAGCAGGGGCATGGGACACAGGGTACTAATGCTTCAAACCCTGTGATTTTAAGACATTTTCTTAGAAAAAATTAATATCCGATGGAGTCAAAAGTGCACTGTATACAAAACACTGAATTAGGAGTTTGCGTCCTCCTTCATTGGGCTTTAGTTTCCTCTCTTTGCAAAACAGCGTGGTAGTATCTATCCTGTCACACCCTCAAGACAGTCATAGCCTAACCCAATGCCTTGCACACAGTAGGTGCTCAGTTCTGTTGGATTGGAGAACTGACCGAATGACTTCAACTCAACACTGCCACCTTCTGGTTGAGTTGCTCTAGTGTTGAAGGGTGACCCGGTCCAGACTGAGAACTAGGGATGACTCCTGGGCAATGGGGTTGAAGGAAGAGAAGCCTTCCCTGAAGGGACATCTCTCTCGTCTGTTCTCTGTTCATCCCAGAAGCTCCATACAACTCTGACTTCCGAGCCACTGCCCCTGGTGACAAGTTATTCCATGTCCTCGGGGACAGCCACTTTCTAAATGCAAGTAGCCCAGGAGCACAGAGTTGGAATGGACACTGCCACCCGAGAGACCTGAATTCCTGGCCCTCTTTTCCCCCAGTGACCAACGCCCACCAACTCAATGCTTTTCCTGTAGTGCACACGGCTTTCACTGAATACCACAGATTTTGATATGTTGTGTTTTCATTTTCATTTAGTTCGTTAGTTTCTAATTTCCTTGTGATTTATTTGTCTTTGAGGGTTTTCAAGGTATCTTTCTGTTATTGATCTCTAATTTAATTTGGTTGAGGTCAGAAAACGTACTTTGGATGATTTAAATCCTCTTAAATTTACTGAGACGTGCTTTATAACCCAGCAGGTAGTCTATCTTGGTAAATGTTCCAGGGGCCCTTGAAAAAAATGTGCATATTACTGTGTTGAGCAGAGTATTCAATAAAATGTCAAGTTGGTTGATAGTCTTTTTGTCTTTTATATCTCTAAAATTTTTTTTGTTTTACTCATATCAATTATTGACAGAGGGATGTTGAAATTTCCAGCTATGTATATGGATTTGTCTCTTTGAAAGGATTTAAAATAAGAAAAAGAGCTCTTTTTATATTTACTCACATATTTATCATTTCTGATATTCTTCATTATTTTATGTAGAGCTAAGTTACCTTTTGGTATTTTCTTTCTCTCTGAAGCATTTCTTTTAATATTTTTTGTAGCTCTGGTCTGCTGCTAATGAATTTACTCAGCTTTTGTTTGTCTGCGGGAGAAAAAGTCTTTTGCCTTTAGGTTTGAAAGATATTTCTGCTGGGTATAGAAAATAGGATGAGAGCTTATATTATTTCAGATTGTTAAAAATAATTGCTCCATTGTCTTTTGGCTTGCTTAGTTTCTGACAAGAAATCTAGTGTCATTTTTATCTTCATTCCTATCTATGTATGTATGTTCCCATATATTCTCACTTCTGGAAAGTATTTTCTTTATACTATTGGTTTATAGCAATTTGATTATGCTGTGCCATGGAGTGGTTTTCTCCAAATTTCTTCTGTTTGGATTTTGTTGAGCTTCTTGAATCTATGAATTTATAGTTTTTTCTCATCATGCTTTTCCCTACTTTCTTAAACATATATACTGTATTTATAATTGTTGTTTCAATATTTCTGCCTGCTTATCCTATCATTTGTGTCATTTTTGTGTCTATCTCTATTAATTGACTTTTCTACTAGTTTTTCTATTATTTTCCTACTTTTTGCATGACTAGTAATTTTTTATTGGCTGCTAAACATTGTAAATTTGATATTTTTAGGTGCTTAGTTTTGTTAGATTCATTTAAAGGTTATTGAGTTTTATTCTTGGATGTAGTTTTGTTACTTGAAATGAGTTTAATTTTTTTAAGGCTTGCTTTCAAAATTTATTAAGGCAAGTATTATATACCTTTCTTACATAACCATGGTACATTTATCAAAACTAATAATAAATTAAAATCAGTGGAACACTACTAACTAAATTACAGACTTTGTTTGGATCTCATCAGTTCTCTCATGTATGCCCTTTATCTATTCTAGCGTCCACTCCAGGATCCCACATTGCACTCAGTCTTCATATCTCCTAGTGTCCTCTAATCTGTGACAGTTTCTCTATGATAGCCTATCATAATTTTAGGGAGAGCACTGGCCAGGTATTTTTATAGAACATCCCATGTGTATATCTACTAAATCTACTACCACCTGTTAAACAAGCCCTCCTTTCCCCCACTCCATTACAATGTGATCTATGTCTTAAATCAGGTAGCCATATATGTGTGGATCTGTTTCTAGAATTTCTATTACGGACATGGGTCTGTTCGTCCTTGCACCAATATCACACTGTATTGATTACTAACGCGTTTGCATAGATCTTGATCTAGTAGTGTGAGTACTTCAGCCTTGTTCCTCTCAGGATTACCTTGGCTGTTCTTGGCCCTTTACATTTTCATATCATCTTGTCAATTTCCACAAAAACATCAGCCAGAAGGTTTTAACTAGAATCCTATTAACTCTGCAGAGCAATTTGGGAAGCATCAACATCTAAAAAGTATTGAACTTTCCAATCTATAAATATGGTAGATCTGAGGAAAAATTTTAAAGCCACTGAAACACAAAAGGTTTTGTTACATCCTTCTATCAGAACAAGGGATCTGCTCACCCAATCTTGCACAGCTATGAGGGGTCCTTCAGGCAGCACTTCTCTCAGTGAGAGTCTGTCCCAGTAACCTGAGGCCTCCCTACAGGACCTAGGAAGGGCTGGCGATTTATGTACCCCTCCCACAAGACAACTCCTACCTCTCCTTTCCTTGACAGGTGCTTTCCATCTGTTTAAAAAATTTTAAATATGAACATTAATCATATCATCTAAAAAAAGAGTTCATAGCAGACAAAATGAACAAAAATAAAGCATTATTCAAAAATAACAAACACTAAAAGTTCAGAAAGCATCATCAGCAACGAGAAATTTTAAATGAAATAGTACTGTTTGATCTTTTTTAACAAAATGAGATCTCAAAAATCAAAGTGCGTCAATGATGTCATTACTGAGTCACTAGCGTATTTTTGTGTGAATTTTTTCCAGCAACTGTAAAAAGCTCTTTTTGACTATGTGCTAGTTGGATAAATGGCGAGGAGATATTTTTAAGCTAAGTCCAAATATTTTCTTTCTGACTTTCATCTTCAAATCAAATCTCTTGTTCAATAACTTTGAGAAGATCTTAAAAAAAATATTCAGTTTTTTGGCAGGGACTGCAATTTTTTTTATTGTCAACAAACTGTGGTTTCTGTTTCCAAAAAAAAAAAAAAAAAAAAAATCCCCAGCATTTGAGTTTATTTTCATCTTCTTTAGTTTTAGCATGTGTAGATGGAGGTTGCACTACTGAGTTACCTGTATAAATTTCTACACTGACATGTTTATATTCTCTTGTTCAGAATGCCTTCACACTAGGGTACATGTTATTCTTCAAAGGAAAATGTTGCTTTGTCAATTGTCATCTTCTTCCTCCTTTGGGAGATTGAAGACTTCTAAATGAGTGTGAAATTTAATGCAGATTGTAGCTTCCTGGATAGGTCCCAAAATTTATTGGTTCAGTGTTCAGATCGTTAAAGTAAGAGCCACAAAAATCTGGAATATAGTAAACTGGAACTGTGATCACTGATGAGTCTCGCTCCCTCCCATGCCTCTTCTCAGCTGTTCTGTCGGCTGGTGGCTGGACTGGAGTAAGGGACACCGGCTGAGCTGGCGTAAGCTCAGGATAGAGAGCAGGGCGAGGCAAGGAGGCAGCATCTCCTAGGCCCTTAGAAACTCTCCCTGTGGAACGGCTGGGTTTCTTTGCATGGAGCTGCATCTGTGCAAAACGTGGCCTCATTATAGGGTAAATCTTTGCCCTGGGGTCTCTCTCCCAGAAGTGATGAAGCTGGGAGCCTGGGGACAGTGAAGCTGCCATTGTGGGAACACAGACAGACCCTGGATGCTCTCCTGGCAGGTGCCCTCCAGGCCTAACAGAGAACTGCACCAGCCACCCCCTAGGCCTAAGGCACAGAAACAGCTCTGGTGACCTGTCCCTCTCAGGAAGAGGCCCCACTCCTCACTCCGGCTCCTCTTCCAGTTCCCCCAGCGCGATGGCTCCAGGTGGCCTTGACCTGGTCCTCTTGGCTTCTCCCTCCCACAGCATTTGCTTCAATCCTCCTCCAGGGTTTCTCACATTTGTATCAACAGTCACTACCCACTGGACACAGAGCTCTCATAGGTGGGAACCCCTTCTTTTGACTTAAATCAAGGCCCTGTTTTTGCAGTTTGTGCCAACAAAATTTTTTTATTAAAATAAGAATTTTAAGAGGGTTCCATTTCCAAAGTTTCCCCCATTTTAATAATCACATATTCTGTCTTTATTATCGCCTTTTTCTTTGATGTTTATTTGCCACCAATCACCGTGGTGGAAAACAGTGCAGGGTGGACTTAGATCTGGGTCTTAGGTGGAGTGACCTTGGACAAGTCACTCTTCTTCCCCAGGGCCACATTTTCATATCTGTGATCTGAGGGGGTTAGTCTAGGTCAGAATTAGCCAGACACTTTTAATCATGTATCCCCAGCAATAAAAAATGTGGGACTTGTATACACACATTTATTTATAAAGTATGTTCCTTTACTACAATACCAAGATGTTAACATATAAACATGCAAAACAAAAAATTAAAAGCTAAAGATTATAAAAATATTTTAAGAATAAATGTTCTTTTTAATATATATAACAAAATTTTTTTCTCTCACAATTTTATTGTTTGTTTAGAACTGATAGCTATAGTGTAAGGGAAAGCAATATGATTGGATGTACTCCACTATTCTTTGAATCTTGCTTTCACACTTTGAGATAGAGCCATTTAGAGGTCTGGTTCTAGTTAGGTTTCTTTTTAATGTCTGTCATAGCTGATCCAAAGAGAAGAGATGTATCATTAGCTGTATTAAATTATGGCACTCATTATCAATCCTATCCACCAATGAAAGGCTTTTTATTGAAATTAAGATGGAAGATGTTCATTTTCCCTTATGTCAGTCAGTGGCTCTTTACAAGCTAAATGGAAAACATTGCATTTTATATTTTTAACAAATAGACTCAAAATCCACTGACACTCTTCATTTGGACGATTTTTCAAACAGATTAGAAAAATACATTTAGAATATTTTCAGGTTTTGCAGCTATAAGCATTTTTATAGGTGACATCACATGTTTTCAACAACAAAAATCAAAATATTCTCTCCAAAGCATGAGTTTCTTTGGAAAAGAAAGGACTTTCTTACTCATTGTTAAAATGAATCACCTTTACCTTGAAGAGTCAGAAGAATCTGAGTTCTTTTTTCTTTTTTTTTTTTTGGCGGCTATCCACGAGGCAGCCAACTGCCAACCGCCACTTGTCATCATAAAATGCTCAGCAAATTTGGAACACTCGTCTTTTTATACAAGAAACGCGTATAGCTCCTCTTTAAGTTGGATGGTTATTTTATGTGCTCTGCTGAGAGAGAACCAAGCAAACCTCAGGTGGTTCAAAAGATTTTCATAGTTGCTTCCCTCTGATTACAAGTCATTATATAAGTCGTATTATATTTTAAACTCAAAAAAAAAAAAAACCTAACGATGTCAGTGCGTCCTGCAGTACTCTGTGTACTTCTGGGTTTAATTCTTGACAGCAGCAGTCTGCAGGAAATTTCACAGGGAACTAGTTTTACAGTTTCACGTCTGTGCACCCTACCCTTTCACCATGGAGCAGCCACTCCATCAGTGATTGCACTCAGACAATTTTCCCCATAAATGATGTTTGTATTAAAGAAGTAATGTACTGTTCAGTCCCTATCGCCTCTTTCCCTTAGTGCCTCCCAGAAATGTGGTTCTTCGTGTGTTTCATTACTGAAATAGAATCTAGGAAAAATGTGTTGGAATCATCTGTATTTTTTTTCCCCCAACTATTTAGCAAACCTTTAACAGTGTGAAATCTGTTCTAATGCTTGTTTCTCTACATCTTCAGCAATATGTTCTACACATCTTCCAACAGTATCTGTGGTCACCATGTTGTGTTCTAGGTCCTGTTCCCAGAAGCTAGCACACCAACTGCTCCCTTCCCTAATTCTGTAAGACAAGATGTGTGAGTGTGTGTGTGTGTGTGTGTGTGTGTGTGTGTGTGTGTGTGTGTCTGTTGGTCTGTCTAGAGATAAGAGTCAGTGTGACATGGGTCTAAGTGAAGAAGATGGATTGGCTTCTTGGCAGTCATCCCCGCCACCCACCCACCTCACTACCAGCAAAACCAAGTAATGGGGGTGGTCCCCAGGGAAGAGAAGATTGGTGCCTCACTCCCTGGTCGGCTGTGTTCTTAGGCAGAGAGCTCGCTGATCTGCCTTGTACTTGTCTGAGTGTAGGACAAGAAAATTGAAGCTGGTACTTGTTATGTCTGACTGGATTCTCAATGGTTTCTACTTCATAGAAAAGAACTTGTGTTTTAAGTAGGAGAGATAGCTACCCTGACATTTTCTTGTTGTTCACTTGCATTTGCATTTTAGGCATTATCTTCAGTTGTGGTTTCCTTGCAGCAATCTTGTTAAGCCACCTATCCATTTGCGAGAGTTAATTGAGTTAAAATTTGACAAAGTAATCTGTAAAGCCACTTAGCTAGGTGCATGTGACCGGGAACACATCACAGTAGATAACTCTTATTAGCATTCATTTGAGACATTCAAACCCAGCATTTCTGGGCAGGGGGAGGGGGAGGTGAAAAGATGGAGGAACCAGAGAGAGCAGGAGCTTGTTTGGAGATTCTAGCAGGGAAGCCCAGATTCTGCTGGACCCTGGCCACTCCTATATATACATGTACATATATGAGATTAACCCTGTCACCTGGGGATCTAATTTACAGTGCAGATTCCTGGGTGTATTAGTTTGCTACAGCTGCATAACAAAGTACCACTACCATGTGACTTAAACAACAGGAATGTATTGTCTCCCAGTTCTGGAGGCCAGACATCTGAGGTCAAGGCTCAGTTCTGGAGGCCAGACATCTGAGGTCAAGGCATCTGCAGGATTGGTTCCTTCTGAGGCTCTGAGGGAGAATTCGTTCCTTGCATCTCCCCTAGCTTCTGGTGGATTTCCAGCAATCTTTGGCATTCCTAAGCATCACCCCCATATCTGTCTTGTAGAAGCATTACCTCAATCTCTGCTTTCATCTTCACATGCTGTTCTCCTTGTACATGTGTCTCTGTGTCCAAATTTTACCCCAGACCTTTTAAAACAGGACCTCTGAGGGTGGGAGTTTACAATTCATGTTTTTTAACAAGGACTTCAGGTAACTTGTATTTTCATTAAAGTTTGAGAGCTCCATGGCCATGTTAGGTGACACAGAATGTTGTCTTTCCTACCTCAAATGGATAGAAATACCAAATAAAATTAAACCCTAAATTTTAATATGTAGCTGAGTTTAAGAGAAATGAAAGATACATTTTCATGTGCCAAAAATGAAGAAATCAGAATCAGAAAGCTAAGCTTTGGCTGATGCTGGGGCAATCCTAAGGAAGATTAGATAAGGGAATATAGGTCCTTAGAGGCTGGGGCTGGAGTTCAAATGTCCATAAAGGAGGTGATAGAGCCATGTATGCTTGGAGCAGAGGAGCTAACCCTTTCGCACAACGCCTAGAGAGATAACCTTGTCAGTGAAAAGGGGACTAGAAAATTCAACCAGAGATTTGTTTCATCTACTTAAAAATTTGGAAGATTGAGGAACTATTATTGGACATTAGATCATCTGTGTGAATTCACGGAATCAAATAGCTTTATTCGTTGAAGTGCATTGAGGGGAAGGGAATTTTGGTTGGGGGTGAGGCAGGGATTGGGTCATTTTAGAACAGTAGAGCAAAGTTGGAGTCTGATAAGTTCTGACATCAGGCAGGGTGAGTCTAGAACAGGCAATGTCTGGGACCCTGAGCAATGGGGGGCTGGGAAAGTCACGATAGATTAGGGGCACAGAAAGTGGGAGGAGGGGTGTGCCAAAGACAAATGTGCTACTTTTAAAGATTTCCAAGCTCGTTCTGTGCAGTTTCCCTTTTAACTCTCATTAGATCTGCCCATCTCCTCCACCCCACAGCCCACCCAACCTGCTGTTCCTGGGGGCTGGAGCACAGTAGTAGCAAGGCAGCAATAGTAAGGTGCCTCTGAGCTGGAAGGGAAGCTGGGGTTTTTGCTCAGAGCTTTGTGGTGCCAATGTCAGAAGGGTCCTCTCATGTATAACCATGGCCAGGCCTAGGTTTGGGAAACTGGGGGGTCCCTAAAATCACATGACCCTTCTTTATATGAGGCTCTAATTTGAGAAACAGTTTAGTTTAAAAGAGAAAATTGTTATTATCTATAGTCGTCAAGTAACAACTAATAGCTATCATTTGTTGAGAGGTATTTATCAGTCACTAGCAACTTTAAACCTATCCTGTTTAATCTTCACAATTAGGTAGATATAATATTAGCTCGCCCTATTTTGTAGATGAGAAAGCTTAGCCTCTGGGAGATTATGTAATTTGTCAAAACTAAGGTCACTCACTAGCAAATAGTGAAGCTAGGACTTAAACCCAGGTATGTCTAACCTCTACATCAGTATGTTGATAGCGGTTAACACTGGGGAATGGATTATAAAAATTTCTTATCTCATTCTTTACACAATTTTTTGTATTCTCCAAGTTTTACAACATAAAATAGAGATAAATTAGTAGCCATAAAAAAGAATAATACAACCAAAAGTGAGCCTTTGGAAGGTGTGTGTGGAAGGAGCTGAGGCGGGGGAGTGATCCTAAGCAGGACTCCTCGTCCCAGGTACCGCCTGTCGTACCCAGGGTCCTGGCTCACTGACTTAGCATCTACTCTAGTATTTAGGTTATTTTCTTTTCAAACTCAGGATGTTGTACTCTGGGAAGATGACGAAGGCCCAGGGAGGCACAAACCTGACATTGAAACTCCTTCCTCGCCCTCTTCCCGACCCACAGGTCAACCCCTTCAGAGACCGGATCTGCAGAGTGTTCTCCCACAACGATGTGTTCTCCTTTGAGGACGTGCTGGGCATGGCCTCTGTGTTCAGCGAGCAGGCCTGCCCCAGCCTGAAGATCGAGTACGCCTTCCGCATCTATGGTGGGTGCTGGGGGAGATTGAGTGGTGAGGGAGGAAGTGCCATAGAGTAAATGCCACATCTGGAATCCATCAGCATGAATGCATTGGTGGGAGAGTATTAATTGGGGTTTACTTGGGTTTTTAAAGGTATTATCATGTTTCTCAAGGACTGATGATTTTTTTAAAAAAAGGATTGAGAACTACTATTCCAATAGATTGATGCATTCTCTTCCATGTCATCAGAGGCAAATGGAGTCATTGGTGTTAATATTTCATGGTTGTGTGGGCAGGCGGGAGGTAGATAGATGGGTGGATAGATAGAGACTACATTATGGGTATAAAGAAGTTATGCTTGTTTCACAGAATTTAAGAGATTGGACACTGAAACTAACTCAGCCATTAAATGGCTGAGCAATCTTGGGCAAATCATTTCACTTTTCTAAATGAGAGGGGTTGAGAGAGATCATCTCTGAGATCCTATGACATTTTTTGGTCTCTGATTTTGTCTCGGGTAGTCATAAGGCTCTGCAAAACTAACCCACATTCTTAGCAAAGCTAGGATGCCTGGAATTCTCAAAAGGAATCAAAAGGAAAGGAAAGAAAGAAATCTTGCAAAGCCTTCAAACAGACCATGTGCACAGCTTTACGCTCATTATGACAATTCCTGAATCTCAAAGGACTTGTTCATTTAGGCTTATATATTTCAGAATCTCACCTGCCTTCCCTTCCTGCCAGCTCCTCCCCTGTCTCCACGCCATAGACGTCATCTTATTCTTGCTTCACCCAAGAGACTAGGATAGGATGGAGTGGAAGAGTTTTAAGCCAAATGGACCTGTGAGGACTCAGTTTTCTCATCTATAAAAAGGACTTAATGATATTTCTGCATCTCACATATCCTCAGGCTCAGTATCCAGTAAACACAAATGAAATCACAGATTCCTCAGCTGAGAATGGCTGAGTGAGTTCATATCACACTGTCACTTCCGCAGATGGCGATCATAACCCCTAAGTAAAATATAATTAGCAATTTCTTGACGTCCCTGGAAAGCTACCAAAACCAGATAGGTTCTAGAGACAGCTGACACTTGGAAGAAGGAAGTGGTATTGCATGGGCCCTTCTCTCCACGTTTTTTGTTTGTTTGTTTGTTTGTTTGTTTGTTTAACTTTTTTAGCCTGGAGGTGGGCTTCACTGAGTGACATCATGCAGGGCTTCAGTGAGTGACATCATGCAGGCCTGACAGAAACTCTGCACTCTTTCTGACTTGAATTAGAGAGTTTGGGGGTACTTTTCCCCTGAAAAAATGAAAAGAAGGGAGTTTATGAAAGAAGAAAGCCAGAGAAAGGGTGCCAAATTTTATGTACAAACATGCCCAAATCTCTTTCTGGCCTTTAAACCATATATATAAAAGCAGACTCAAAACAGCTCAAATGAGGATAAAAGAACTGGACTGTGATTTGAGCTGCCACTGCATTTTAACAAATCCTTGTGGGACAGGGTTTGCAGTCTTGAGTCCCACCAATTGTCTGTTAAAACCAAAAATTCAACACTTTTTGGAGGAATATAACAGAATCTAGAATTACCACAACAAACTACCTCCAATGTCCGAGAAACAATCCAAAACAGCTATTATAACCATGCCCGATGACGTAAAAGGAGCTTACAATGAATCAAAAGACAAAAATTCTCAGCAGATAAATAGAAACTATAAGAAAGAATCCAATGAGAATATAGGACCGAAAAATAAAATATTCTAAATAAAAATCACTGGACGAACTTCACTGGAGAATCAAGATGACAGAGGAAAGAGTCCGAAAACTTGAAGCTAGATCAAAGGTTACCTAATCTAATCTGAAGAACAGAGAGAAAAGTATCAAAAGAAAAAATAACAGAGCCTCAGGGACATGTAGGACAACAGAAAGGTCTAACATATATTCAGTTAGAGTCTCAAAAGGAGATGAGAGATAGAACAGGGCAGAAAAGATGGTTGAAGAAATGATGGCCCCAAATGTCCTAAATTTGGTACACACATTTACAGTGAACTTCAAGCAGGCTAAGTACACATGAAGTCACACTCCCCAATTTGGTTGGCTTAGGATTCCCACCACTGCCCCCCTATCCACTAGTCTTCCTCCCTTCTTACTCCAAGTCCTTCTGGGGGTCCCCAGGAAGTTTCCAACGTAGCTGCTGTGCTACCACCTCAGAACACTTGCTGTGCTGTCTCTAGTTTCTTCCATTTCCTGTCAGCACATTTCTGGATGGGACGGTTCTTCTGGGTGGAGAATGCTGGCCCAGGCTGGGTGCTCTTGACCTAGCCAAGGGTCTTCGTGTTGCATGTAACGGGAACTTACCTGTGTAAAAGGCAACTGATGAAGAACAGCAATAAATCAGTTTTCCATTGCTGTGCAATAAACTACCACAAACTTAGTGGCTTTAGATGACACACACCATAGTCTCACAATTTCTGTGGGTTAGGAGTCTAGATACAGCTTAGTCAGGTCCTCTCGTTAGGGTTTCACAAGGCTGCAATCAAGGTTCTGGCTGGGCTGCAATCAAGCATTCTCACCCAGACTGGGGAGGAATACACGTACAAGGTCACTCTGTGTTGGCAGAATCCGTTTCCTCCTGTTTAGAGAACTTAGAGCCCTGGCTTCTTGCTAGCTCTTGGCTGGAGGCCGCAGTCCATTTCCAGAGGCTGATCTGTCTGTGCTCCTTACCTCGTGGGCCTCTCAACATGGCCACCACTTCTACAGAGACAGCCAGGGAGTTTCTTGAGCCGATGTGCCAGCGAGATAGAATCATATATTGTAATCACGGAAGCGACTGCCCATCACACTTGCTAGTCTATTAGTTAGAAATAATCACAGTTCCCGCTCACACTAAAGGAGGTGTGTGGATTATATAAAAATGTGAACACCAAGGGGTGCAGATCGTAGGGGGAGGAGGGCTGTGGTTTGTCCACCACAAGCAGGCTGACACCCACGGCAAGACTGAAGCCAGCCTGCTGAGGGACCAGAATGCAGCTGGCAGGGGGTCAAGGAAGCAAGGCAGACACTCTCTCTTTTTCTCCTTTTCTCTCCATGGCTGCCCGATCTCTCATCTCTGCTTCTCTCTGTGTTCCTTCTCTTTCTGCAGATCTGATTTGGATGCTTCTGGGCCTATGAGCCCAAAATGACTGCCCTGCCCCTCGGCATGGCCTGTGGGCTTCACTCTGACTAGCCACAAGCATTTCTGTTTCTCACTTCCATTTTCTCAGGAGATGCTGATTGGCCCAGCCAGACCAGCGATCTAGCTGCCCCTGTTTGGGTGGCCAGCATTGTCCAATCAATCACAGCATAGATGAAGCAGAGTCACAGAAACAATCATGGCCGAAGAGGTCCACTCCTGGGATTGGGGACACCTCTCAGAGTCGGTAAAGTATAGGCTGGGTAGATGTCCCAAAGGATGTTCCCAGAGCAAAACAAACAAAAATACCCAAACCTTTGGGGAACTAGAAGAGCAGCAGTTTCTCTTCAGGCTTCAAGGCACAGTAGCTAAATTGTGTTCAGCTCACAAATGGGGAGAATGCCCTCATTCCCAAAAGGTAAGACGGAATGCCCCAGTTCTGATCAAGGGCTAGACACCACCTGTCGCCCATGCCGTCCTTGTATCTTCCTTCACACCCTCTCTCCGGGTCCCCTTGAATGGTCTCCTTCCTCCTTGAGCTCAAGCACAAAAACAAGAAGTCATGCAAATCAGTTCTGCAAATAGATACCCAGGGACTCGTAAAGTCTAAGGCTTCATCAGGTATACTCAGACAAATCTGAATGCTCTTTGGGCTCCGAAGATTTGTGACCTTACACAGCTGTCAGCAGGATTAGAGATGGCACACGTGAATCTCTGAGCCTGGTGCCTGGCACATGGTAGCTGCTCGGTAAATCAAGGTGGTGGGTGGTGATAGCAGTGAAGGAAGAACAGGAGCGGGGAAAAAAAAAGAGGAAAAAGAGGAGACACGAAGAAGGCAGTGGTGGTAATGGCTGTGGTGATCATTCTGAGTCAAAGTCCAAAGACCCAGCTCAGGGCTCCAAGCTCTCTTTACTCCAAGTACGGCCCATGCACCAGCAGCATCAACATTGCCAGGAAGTTTGTTAAAAATGCAGATTCTCAGGCCCCATGCATGCTGAATCAAGGGGTTCCTCTGCACCTTAAAGTGTAAGAAGCTCTGACGCAATGGTTCGCAGACCTGGCGGCACACTGGGGTCACCTGAAGAGTTTTTAAGACCTCTGCATGCTTGGAACCATGATGCAGAGATGCGATGAGGGTGCTGGGTATGGGTGTTGGTGAGCTTTTTGAAAGCTCTCTGGGTGATTCTAAAGTGCAGCAGAATTTGAGAACTACTATTGTCACCTACTGTATTAGTTAAGATTGCATTCCGTCACACATAAGAAAACTCAGGATGAAAAATCAAAACTTGGAGCCAGGGAGTCCAGAGCCAGGGAAGTGACTCCAGAAGGAACCAAGAGACTGGCCCCTTCGAGCTTCCCGATCTGTCATCTTTAGTCCAGGACTGCTGTCCTCACAATCACAAGATGATTTCTGTACCTACAGGCATCTCATCTTCATTCCAAGAAAAAAGGATGAAAGAAGGGATATGGACAAAATGGACATTCAAAGGCACAGATTAAGTCCATCCTACAGCAACTTTCCTACAGCAGCTTTATATTTCATTGGCCAGAACTATGTCACTGTAGAGGAGACTGGAATGCCGAGCATTTTAAGGTGAACATGATGTCATCCTGAACCAGGGCTGCAGTTCTATTAGCGGGAAGGAAGGAGTGAATGGCTACTGGACAAGAATCCGGCAGGGCCAGGCACACCTCCCTGGGAGGCACCTCCTGAGGTCTGCTTTGAGGGACACTCCTAGCCTCCAACTGATGGATTCCCCCCTCTCGGCCCTCTGAGGAGATTTTCTACCCGTCAGAGACCAGCGTCCCAGCACTGCCTTCCTGCTGCCATCCACACAGCTTCCACCAGATGTGAATGACGTGCAGGCAGGTGGGCACCGAAAGCAGACCTTCCTCACCTTCCCAAGGTCTGATGCAGTAACAAGGGATGTTAGTGGAGAGGCCAGAGAGGTGACCTCAGTTCTCACGGGAATAAAGCAATGCAAGTGTGCCCTGCCTCACTCCATCACACGGGCTAAATTTTGTGAAAGTACTTTGTAAATTGCAATGACAGAGAGGTTGGGATGGTGATGATAAAAATGTTTTGGGGGAACCTGAAGGCTGAGCCCTGACTCCACCAGCTCCCTAATCTCCCTTGTTGTTGGAAAATAGCAAGAGAAAAGCCCCCCACTCCCTAGAGTGGCCCGAGGCTGCAGGTCCTGAGACTGCTGAGGTCCCATGGGCTGGCCGGTGGCCCAGAGCTCCCAGCCCCCAGCCCTTTCCCAGGCTGCTTTGCCCTTGCACCCCCAAGGAGGATAACTGTCCAAGATTACATTTTACTCTAGCAAATGATTCTGTTTCCAGATGGCTTAGGACCAAAGCCATGTCACTTTGTTGCAGTCTCTGCATATGGGAGCTGGGCCAGCAGGATGCCTGGGGACACTGGCGGGGTCTCTGGGAGAGGCTGCAGAGCTTTTCACCAGCAGTGCAATGTCACCGAGGCTGCCTACTGCCTCCAGCCCCAGTTCTGGTCCCTCCAGCCCCCTCCACCTGCTCTCGGCCATGACCCGGGGTGTGTGACAGCAGAGCTGTGTGGGGAGAGACTGCATGACCATCTTGGGCCTTAGCCTCGGGTCCCTGGGGCTGATAAACACTCAGCCAGGGGAGAGCCACCTGCTTAAGGAGGGAGGGGGTTAGTTTCACCTTACACACCCATATCCTGCCCTGAGGAACAGAGACTAAAAGCTTAGCTCTACTATTGCAGGGCTTGCGGCATCAGCAAACTCTCTTCTCCGCTCTGGGCCCAATATAGCTCTAGCTCTCATTCTTCCAAGCAGAATATTACACAGTTTCTAAAGTTTGCAATTTTTTTTTGTATTTAACAATCATCAAGTGATAGAGAACTGAGCCTCTATGATACCTAATAAGCATCTTCTATATTCCGACACCAGCTGGCTCCCATGTATTTTTTTATTTAACCTTCACACTGACTTTGCGGAGGTACTGCTATTACTTATTTTACGGATGAGGAAACTGAGGCTCAGGCAATGAATTAGGATTAAATTTGGTGACAAATAACAAGAACTCCTAAGTGGCTTATGCAAGACAGCTCTCAAGACTGCTGGCAGCTCCATGCTTTTTCTCTAACATGGAGAATTCCAGAGGCAGTTGCCCACGGTGGTTGTGCAATGTTAGGGACTCAGGTCCCTCCTATTTTGTTGCTTTATCCTTCATTCTCAAGGTCACCTCATTGTCACAAGGGCTACACCTTGCTTTTAAAGACATTCTCAGAAGTTGCACGCTCCTCTTCTGCATGCATCTCATTGGCCAGAACTCAGTCACATGGCCACCTCTAGCAGCAAAAGCTGCTGGGAAATGTAGTGCTTGCTGTAGATGGTCATAGGCTCAGCTAAAAATTGGGCACTTTCTTACAATAAAAGTGGTTATGCATGGTTAAGAGCATAGAGTACCCATAGAGTCAGATGGCCTGGGTTTAGCCTTGTTTCTATCACTTACCAATGTGTGACTTTGGGCAGTTTATTCATTCGCTTACTCAACAAATCTTCATTGGGCACCTATTCTATTCTAGGCACTGCTCTAGGAGCTGGGGATATATTCGTGACCCAAAAGATAAAACTTTCTGCCTTGAGGAATTGACATTCTGGCGGAGGGAAGTTGATGAGCTAATATGTGAAACATAATGTGTGTTAGGTAATACTCAGTGCTGGGAGAAAAATATAGCAGGGAAAGGGACAGGAAGTGCAATTTTAGACAGGTTCTGGGTAGTGCCCTGGTGAGGAGCTGGCATTGAATGAGGATGCAGAAGCTCTCCAGGTGACAGTGTTCCAGGGAGGGGAACCACAGAACAGAGGTCCAAGGCAGAAGCAAGCCTGGGCTGGTGGGGGAATGGCAAGGAGGCAGAGTGAGAGCAGGGCAGCCCTCACGGGCCCCTGTCAGGGCCTAGGCTTTCCTCTGGCTGAGATGGAAGCTTTGAGAAGAGATGCTGAGGGAGAAATGAAGAAAGGTGAATAGGGTCGCTGGCCGCTGAGTGGAGGATAGATTGAAGGGGTCAGAGTGGGAATAGAGAAACTGGTTAGGGGGCTGCTATAGTGATGGTTGCTGATAGCGGCTGCAACAGGAGGGAGGCAGTGTGGTTGGGGAGAAGTCATCAGGATGGGGTTACTGTCTCTTGAAGGTGGAGCTGAGAAGATCTGCTGATCAAGTGAGCTTTGGGGAGTGAGGGAAAGATGACTCCAAATTTATTGGCAGAGAGACTGGAAGGGCAGAGTTACCCATTTGCCAAGGGTACAGCCATGGGTACAGCAGGTGTGGGGTGGGGCAAGGCGAAGTGGGGCATAGGAAAAGTTTGGTTTGGACAAGTTGAATTTGAAGGACCTATTAGACCATATGAAGAAGGCAAGAATGCAGGTGGCTATATGCACCTGGCGTTCACAGTGAAGCCCAGGCTGGGGGTATAAATTTAAGAACATTTAAAGGCAAGTGGTTGCAATGAACTTAAGGAAATATGGTTATTTAATCTCTGTGTGCCTCGGTTTATGCATCTGTGTTATGGGGATTAAAAGCAGTGAAATATAAAGCGCTTAGACCATGGCCTGGTACATCTGTGTTTGGGTGTCCTAGGGAGGGCTGCCTATTCTGGCATTTAAGGCCCTTCAAAGATTGAGCCACCTTCCAGAATTAACCTCTGACCTTCTCCCAAGCCTCTAGTCCCTTCACTCAGGACTGATCACTCCAGTGCTGCTCCTTCTCTGCCGCTGGCCTTAGAGACCCTAGCACCTCTTCCAACCACCATCTCTGCAGGCTCTTTAGTTCTTCTCTGATGCCTCTGCCTTCAGGAAGTCTCCCTTGATTGCACCCCAACCAGACATGAGCTTGCCCATCTGAAAATCCTTGGAGTTCTTGGAGTGCCCATTCCTCTCTTCCTGGAGCCAAGTTGCTTGGGTGCCAGACAGTCTCCCCTTCACCCTCAGCCCGGGAGCTTCCTGTGGGCAGGAGTCAGCCTGGCACAGCTCTGTACCTGCAGGATGACAGGAGCAGGTTCTTGCACCTAGGTCTTCCGGCTCCAAATCCAGCTGTCCCTCTGCTCTTCCATGCTGACCAGCTCCTGGCCACCAAAAGACCTACTGACGTTTCCATGGTACCGTGGTTGACACAGAGCTCGGGGACCGGCCTAGCTGGGTCTGAATCCCCATCTTTCCGCTTACTGGCAGTGTGGACAACCATATTACCTCTGTGCCTCAGTTTCCCTTTGGACAAGTGAGGCTAATAAGAGGTTGATGTTGAAGATTCAGTGACTTACAACAAGGGGAAACTCTCAGGACAAATCTAAACTGGGAGTAGACACAATCAGTGCTGCTTGTCGTTGTTGTTGTTGTTGTTGTTGTTGTTGTTGTTGTTGTTGTTGTTTATCACATTATTAAGCGCCACCTTTGTCGGCAGCTGCCCCACTGCTCAGGCCTGCCAGGGTCTTACCGAGTGCCAGGTTCTCCGCCCACCTGGGACAGCTGGGTTCTACAGGACATCCCAGAAGCTGACGGGAGCCTGTGGGGTCCTGGCTGGGGCCTCTTCTTTGCAGATTTTAATGAGAATGGCTTCATTGATGAGGAGGACCTGCAGAGGATTGTCCTCCGACTGCTCAACAGTGATGACGTGTCCGAGGACCTGCTGACCGACCTCACGAGCCACGTGGGTGCCTGGGGCTGTACAGGCTGGGGTGGGCCTGGCCGCCCGATGGCAGGAGGGGTGAGGTGCCCTGAGGGATGGGCACGTGCGGGAAGCAACTGCGCCCCACTTGTCTGTCTTCCTTCCTGATCAGGACTTGCCTCCATGACTCCCTCTCGGGGTTCCCACGGCAGTGTGCCCAAGCCACCCACCAAGTCCCTCCCACCCACACTGCAGGCAGGTGGCATCAGATGGGCATGTCACAACGTCCCCTTTCCCACATTATCCCAGCACAACGCAATGGCCGGATGTCTTGGAGTGACAGTCCAAAGTGTCACAGGACACAAAAACAGCCCTGTGAAGCCAGCAGGGCATGGATCCATTTGTTGTAAGACCATGAAAACCTTCGAGGGGTTCTGGTCTGGATGGGAACTAGAAGCAAAGCTAGAACCGTGCGGGGGGGGGGGGGGGGGGGGGGGTCATCGCTGCCTCCTGAACCTGACTGGGCCCCTGCAGTGCAGAGCCCCTGCTTGTGACCAGGTGACATGAACAGGTAGGGGATGTCGCCCTGTTCACCCTGCACCTGTTCTCACTGCCAAGTTTGTGTTTGAGGCACCAAGGAGACTCTCCCGCAAATGAGACTGGCCCACAAGGCCCAGACCTCAGCACATACGACCTCATCTCTCCACACCTCTGTGTCTCGGTGTCATTGTCTGGGGTGGGTGTGGCAGTGGGAAGAGAACACTGCCCCACGGGGGGCTGGGGATTGCTGGGGTCACTAAGCGCCTGGCAGAGAGCCTGGCCCATGGCAGTATGCGGCCTGTGGTGCTTCTCCCCCGTCTCCCTGAGCCCCCGTCTCCCTGTCTCACACCCAACGCCTCGCCCTTCTGTTTGTTCCGCACCCCTGGCCAGGTCCTGAACGAGTTGGATCTAGACAACGACAACATGCTGTCTTTCTCCGAGTTTGAACACGCGATGGCCAAGGCTCCAGACTTCATGAAGTAAGGCGTTCTGGAGCGGGGGAGGGGAGGTGTGGGATATGGGGTACGCCCAGCATAGGAGGGGGCAGGAAGGGCTCCCCAGGCTCCGCTTGGCCAATGGGGCACATCGGGCTTCCCAAGGGAGTCATGAGTTTCCAGGGCGCTTTGCAGATTCTTTCAGAATCAGCAAAACTGGAGCTTCTGAGAAATTACGTAACCTAGAAAGAAGCCAGGAGTAGGGTTTTGAAAGGCAAGAGCAGGATTGCATTGCAGGCTTTGCAAACAATGTGGGTGGTCCCAACTTTAGGTGCTGCCCCTCTCCAGACAGCATACCTGTACTGCTCCCAATGCCTTGCCTCTGCTAGTCCTCTCTCCTCCCCCGACAGCTTCCAGGAGTTATTAGGAGATGCAGATTTTGCCTGAGGGAGGAGAAGTGTGAAGCTGCTGGTGGTGGAGCTCAGAGAAGAACCCAGTCATTTCCAAACCTTCTTTCGGGCAGAAAGAGGCCTTAATGATCTTATCTGGTCCAAACACCCTTGAGATGATGGGCACCTCCATATTCCCCTGATGTGTTTCACAGTGTCATTTGGAGCCTTCCAGTTATAGGGATGCCCCACGCCTGGAGGCAGCCCATGTCCCGATCCAGCAGCCCTGTTGGAGCACCCCTGTGGTGATGAGCTGGCATCTTTTTGCATGTGTCTGCTACTCCTGGGACCTAGTCTGCCCGTGGTCTCATAGTCTATTCAATTTTGATGGCAATTCAAAGAATGCCATTCAAAATGATTTAACAAACCAATCGAAAAAGAACAAAGGCACCTAGACCTCAGAGAGCACCCGGTCGGAAGCCCGGGGTAGCTCAGGGCCCAGAGTCTCTGCCTCTCTCCTCAGCAGCTTCGTACTTAGCTCTGTGTGCAAACCCACAGCTCCACAGTGGTCAAGTTTCCTTCTTCTGGTTTCTGAATGACCCTCAGTCAGGGACTCCTAAGTAATGTCCTTCAGCTCTGACTTCAAATTTGCAGAGAGAGAATCTGATTGGCCCAGCCTGGGTCAGGTGACTACTCCCCTCCCAAACACCTGGATGGGGGAGAGGGTTCTCCACTCAGACAAGGCCGCCAGCAGGCCGTGGCTGAGGCAGACTCTCTGTAATAGGGTCCACACCTGGGACCACTCCAACCAAGGGCAATTACTCTTCTTCCATAATAGCCCAGCACATAATCCTGTCCTTGACTTTTTCTCTGAATGTCTCATAGTTCTTTTCATGAGTTCCAGCACTACAGGGTTCTATTACCCTTTACATTCTAGTGATGCTAAAAGTTGCTTAAAGGCGGCTTTGGGTTGGCTTGCGAAAGGTGCGAATTGGCCACTACTCAGAGAAAGGGACATGAGAGGTGGACACAAGGGGTCAATGAGAGGTGGGCAAGGGAGGGTGCCTCTAGGACGACTGTGAACCCAGAAGTCAGAGGGCACTTTAGACCTGCAGGCTCAAGGTGGCTCACGGACTTTCTTGCAGCTCCTTTCGGATTCACTTCTGGGGATGTTGATGTGGCCACACATACCTGACCTGGTGACCTCATAGGGACCACTGGAACTTGGAATCCAATCCCATCCAGGCACTAGGGGACTGTGACAAAAGTATGACTTTGTCTTCATCCCTCCCGCACTTCTAGAATATTGTTTATTCAATAAAGCAAAAGAAAAGCCTCTTCTTTGTCCCATCAGTTCATCATATTTTGAATGCAGGGTCATATAGAAGCATTTTTTTTTATTATTAAGAACTGCTCATTCCAGGGCTTAAGTTTGCCGATGACATCAAGCAAGCTGGAATGGCCAGTCTTTTCAAAAGTAGTGTTCAAATCCAAAACCACATCACAGCAGGGATCAGACCAAAGGGATGAGGTTCACCAGGAACATATAAGTTCTTCCCTCCCTTCACTGGATCCTGCTCCCCCGCCCCCAGCCCCCTCCAGCATCTCCCAGTGCAGCCTGTAAGAGGGGTGTTTGTAGCGGTCATTCCATTTGGCGCCTGGCTTCCTAGCCCTAGACATTTTTGTCCCCACTTGGCACCATCCGGCCCTCGGGATGTGACAATGTATGACCAGAAATTGGAGTTTATTTGCTTGGTTGTTTGGTTAAGGCCTGGAATGAATTTGGCCCCCACAGGGACCCTTACGGGTCCAGCTGGTCAGAGACTCTGGGGCCTAGGAGAAGCCCCTTGTGGAGGCCTCTGAGAGCTGTCAGATGCCTATGTGATGGGCACATGGTTTTTCTTACTTACATTGTCCTGGGGGGAGGGATCTAAATGCTGGCTCACAGGGGAAAGGCTGTTTCATCCTCATGTGTACTCGAACCTGCAGTGGTCCCCTTGCTTTTAGAGGGTAATGAAGTTCCTGTCGCTGGATGGAGTCCCTTGATCAAATCCAGGAGGCACTGAATGCTGGAGAACTCCTGTGGTGTAGGTGTACACATGGCCTGGAGTCCTCATCCTTAAGCTATAACTAAAGTGGTGTTGTTGATAAAGACACCGTTGATAAAGATCCTGTCCCCAGGATCCTGTCCCCTGTCCCACCAGGCAGGAGGCCACACAGCAGGTGTGAAGCCTCAGCCTGATGAGAGCAGACACTCCAGACCTGGCCCTTGCAGGCCACCTCAGGCATGTGACCTCGAAACCCATTCCCAGTATCCACTTCTGGCTCAGGGACACCTGAAACAGATTTTCCTTGAGGAGTGGCTTAGTGCTGGGTCACTCCCTCCTGCCCCCTTCTAGAAACAGTCCCAGGGGAAGATGCCAAACCAGCTTGTGCACGTCAGTCTGGGCAGAATGCAGGAAGGGATGCTTCTTCCAGACAGCACAGGGTCCTTCAGGGTCCCCAGGGCTGTGTCATCCCTCAGTTGGCGGCCCCACAGTTTCTACATGGACCATAAGCAAGATGTGCAGTAGAGAAACCAGGGCTTAGGAGTCAGGAAGACCTGGGTTCAAATCCTGACTGGGCGAGCTTGAACGACTTTCTCAACATCTGTGAGCCTCGGTGTCTTTCTTTATCAACAACGCCACTTCTGTTATAGCTTCGTGTGTGGACTGAATAATGTTGAGCCAGAGCACAAATGGGAATTCCTCTGCATATGGCATGCGGTGCAATTGTTCTGGGGTCACTTTGCCCTCATTCTCAGATGCAGGATAATAGGGCTTCCTCAGTTATACCAGTGGAAGCAGATGGAAGGTTATCTCTGTACCTGGGTGACCCGCCACCAAGACTCAGGAGCCCTACAGTCCTCCCTTCTACCTCTGCCACCTTGGGGGAGGTGGGTGAGCCCAATGAGTCACTGGACACTGCTTTGTCTTGGCTTGAACCCCTTGGGCTGAGCTTTTCACAGCCCTTAAGACATAGTAGTCCTGATGTAGCCGAATGCTCTTTGGGCTCAGAGGGGAGGAGCATGGGATGGTCATGGCTACAGATTTTATTCCAAAGAGCCAACGTGGTCAGGGCCATGGTGTCACGCTCTGAACTCGAAGTAGGAGTCTCTCTTCTGCCGCTCTTGTGGGGAGACCCTCTTCCCTGATGGGAACGTCTGGTAGGTCTTCAGGTTCTCAGGGGATACTCTTAAAAGGTGCCACTTATCCTTCGGGCTCAGAGGAGGCCTGAGGGTGAGGATGGAGCCAGCGTTATACACACTGCCAGGGAAGGAGGGTGGAAAATGACCAACCACAGCCCCACCCACCCATGTCCCAGCCATGCTGACACTGCCCCTGCTGGCTGCTCGTCGTCTAACACCGTTAAGTCACCCTGCAGTTGACATAAGAATAACTTGTATTTGCACAATAGTACGATAGTTAAGAGTGAGGACGTGAGGGTCAGACAGACCTGGAATAGATTCTGGCCCACCTCCTGTTAGAAGTGCACACATGTAAAATGCTCTAATGGTGGGACCTCCCACTTAGCTTTGTTTTGGGGAATAAATTGGGTAATGCATATGAAACATTTAACAATAATGCTGGACAAGGAGCAAACTCTCACAAATGTTATTAGAAACGATGATGGTGATGATGGTGATGGTAATGAAACTCAGGGAGGGGCGGGGACTTGCCCCAGGCTACAGAGGCAATCAGCTTTCTCCCAACCACCTGGTTGACTGGCCCTCTGTGTGAAGCCAGCAGCAGCAGCAAAGGCTGCCAGGCAGTTTGGAGAAGTGATGGAGCTGGGGTGTCCCAGGCTCCATGCAGCTGTGGAAAGTACAGGTCCTGCCCAGAGCAGTATTCTCGAGATCTGTCCCCGGAAAAGATCCTACACTGTCTCCAGGTTCAGATTGACTCAGAGTCCCCTCAGGGGGTGGAGATGGCCAACCCAGAGTCCCAGAGTTGACATAGGGAGACCTGAGATCCTCCAGATTCTACCTCCCACTGAACTTGCCACCCAGTACCAGTTCCCAAGGGCATCGCTAAACTTCAGTTTTCCTGTTGATAAAAAGGGCTCATCTGTCTTGCAGAAAGGAACCTATAGAGGCAATTAAATCCATTTCTTAAGAAACCATTACACTCTATGGAAAAGGTTGCTGCTTTGTCAATAATAATGACGGTGAGGCTCAGGGCTCTTGAGGCTAGTAAGGGTTCCGCATGGAGTTGGAAACCCAAGATCTGTCTGTCCACTGACCTACTGGTTCCCCCTCACCCACGTGGAACTTTGATGGCACAGACTTCCAATCTCCTTGCCTGCATGTCAGGAAGGAGAGCAAGGAAATCATGTGCCCAGATTATCTTGCAGGGCAGAGCTGGCCTTCCCTGGGAAAAAAAGTTCTCCCACATAAAAGCAGCAAGATGCAGGCTTGAGAAATTTTTATGTTTTGTTAGGTGGACAGGTGGGTATTTCAAGTCCTTAAGAGAACATTTTCCAGTTCTGGACAGGGCCGGGGAGATTGATTCTGGGCTCTGTGTAGTTCCCTTTGCGTCTGCTAGAGGGCAGCAACTCCTTGCTGCTCAGAGCAGATGCACTAGTGTTTGGACGAGCGAGCGTAGCCGCAAGGCTGCCATGGCAGGGGAAGAAGCCTGCAGAGTCAGTCAGGCTAGCAAGGCTTCCGGGCTTTGCTCCCAAACTCCCAGTGCATCTGGGAAACGCTCTGCCTGATACCGCTCTGCCTGATACCACTCATTCAGGTTCCTGGCATCCTGAGGCTGCTGGAACCCCGACCCCCTTGCTCTGTGACTGCCACCCTCTGCACTGTAGGCTCTTCTCCGTGTGGGTGCCTACATGCCTGGCCGAGAACAGACGCCCGGTGGACAGACATATGTTCGTTGAAGGTGTGAATGAAGGGAGGGCAGGTACTCACAGGTCAGTGGGGATGGGGTACCGGTCCCACTCCTTCACGGGCAGCACGAAGTAGGGGACCCGAGGCACCAGGCCTGTCTTGTCTTGATAGTAATTTCGATGCTGCTGTGCCATCTACAGTTCGACCAAAGAAGATATGGCAGGTTCTTAGTGTGCAGCTGTACCCGGGTAGGGGGTGGGGGCTGTCTCCCCTAATGCCCCTGGAGGAGGTCCCCAGCTGTGTGTCCTCTCTGAGCCCAACTTCTCATCTGCCTAATGGGATGATGACACCCACCACACCAATTTTGCTATGGAGAGTAAATGAGACAAGGGACCAGAAAAGGTGAGGTAAGAGAGGCCCAGCTCAGCAGGTGGCACAGGGAAGCTCTATGGCCTTGCTTCTCATTGTGCTCAATCCTAGACTGGGCTTGCTCTGTGTTAGAGCCAAAATGGAGGGCAAAGGCCTTCGCAGGCCCATTGAGACAGCGCCACAGCCCCCTGGGGTCCAAAAGCATCAACTTGGTCCTCACCCTGGGGAGGTTGCATTCTCATACAGTTCTCCGCCCTGGGGACCAGGAGACGGGAAGGATGTTAAAATCAGGCTGGAAGGATGTTTGCAAGGGAAGTGAGGAAGAGAGTGAGGTTTCCAGGAACGAGCAAAGAGTGAGCTCCTGCCCCCTCTGAGGTACCTGTGTGCCCATGGCCCACTGGGACGTGTCTGAACCAGAGCCAGAGGTGGCTTTAAAAGCCAGAGCCAGAGGAACAGGACAAGAACACTGGCTGTGGGCAGGTCCACCTCCATTTGCCTCTCCTCTGGAGGCTGTTAGGGTCCTGTCTGAAGCTGAGGTCGACCTGGGGCACACCCTCAGAGGCCTGTGGAGCAGGAAGTGTCAGGTGGCCCCACCTGGCTCCAGGTGAATGAGTACAGTTGAGAGCAGACTTGGGGTGGGAGTGAGGTGGGGGCCTAGTGGGCCCTTTGCACATGTGTGGTTGATCGTGGGTGTGAAACTTCAGCCTTTTACTCGGGCAGGGGGTAAGCAAAGGTCCACAGGGCCAAGAGGCCGTAGGGCAGAGGCAAGGGTGGGAATATGCCCCGAGGCCCCAGCTTTCCCTGCAGTGCGGGGAGCGGGGATGAGTCTCTAGAGCCCTTGGGTGAGGGTAGATTAGGGAAGCAGGATCCTGAGCCCTCCCCCCGGCCTCCACTGCCCCTAGCCAAAGCCACCGGGTGCCCTGCTGGCTCAGGGGCTCTGAACGAGCAAGTGGAGGTGCTCTGGAGGGTAAGAGGTCTCCCCTGGCCCCTGCCACCGCCCCTCCCCATGGTCAGGGGTGGGGGAGGGGAGCCCACCTGGTAGAAGCGGGAGAAGTCGGCAGAGCGGCTATTGTCCAGGTTGAAGCGGGTGTAGCTGGGGGCGTGCAGCCAGCGGTCCCTGGCGCGGGAACGGTCGCTGAGCACGAGGCTGGCGTTCGGGGAGAAGATGGTCGGGAAGTGGCCGCCTCTGCACAGCGGGGTGCGGCTCCGCTCCAGGGCTGCACTGCGGTGGTCCTGGAAGTACTTGAGGGTGGTGGTGCCATACGAGGAGCCGAAGGAGAAGGCCACACCGGGAACATGGCCTTGGTACCTGTGACGGCAGTGGGGGAGGGAAGGGTTCCGGGTCAGTCCCACTGGGGGCCCTTAAAACCCGGGGGCGAGGTCGGTGGGCCCCGCGGGCCACCTCTGGGCCTTGAGTGGCTTCCTGAGGTGCATGGCCCAGCTCGGGTCTCTGGCTAAGGACACGTGAAGGAGATTCTGGACGTCTTCCTCCCCTAGGCCTGTCAGATGGTCACGTGTCCAGACCAGAGGCTTTCACAGGAGCCAGAACACCAGGGTTCGGGCCTGACCCCTCAGCAAGGCTGTAAGCGAAGCACCCTCCCTCGATGGCCCCCCCATTAACTCAGGGGTTGGCCTGAGGGTGCAGAGGCCTCCTGCAGCTCCGAGCTCCTGCAGTTATTTCGTTAATAGGCAGAGAGAGTACGAGAAGGCGGTGGAGGCTCAGCAGTGGCACGCGGTGAGTGCCCGAGGCCTGGTCTGGATGCTGCAGCCTTGCTCGGGCACTGCCACCTCACAGGGCACCACCTGGACGGCCTGCAGAGCTAGACCAGGGCCTGGAGCGCCACTGCCCTCTGTAACCACGGTGGCCAGTGAGAGGGACTGGAGACTGGCAAGCGGGGACTCTTGGAGACACAGAGAGCACAAGCAGACACTGTATTCTCAAGGCCCCCAGTTAAGTGGGACTCACATGGAGAGCCGAAGATTTGTTTATGCAAAGCAAGGGAAAAGTCTCCATTTGGCGAGCATGAGCATCTGACAGAGATCAAAGCTTTTTCCCATCAGCACAGCCCCAGGGCTTCCCTTTGCTCCCCACTCCCTGAAAGCTGGCCATGCCCCTCGGGATACCATTGAAATGGCTCTTGACAAGGTCACCAGTGGCCTTCCTAGAGCACTGGATATGGTTGACTGACCTCTCTTTTTGAAACACCACTCTTGGTATTTATCGTACTGTTATCTCACTTTTTCTGTTGGTTTTCACCTTCTTGTCTCCTCCTCATGATGCTCCCCCTCTGCCCATGTCCTCTGGACCACTTAGTCTCCCTAAGATGGGGCATCCGTGCTGGGGCCTTAACCTTCGCCTGTGAGCAGATGACCCCTGATCTACATCTCCAGTCCAGAAGTTCCCTCCAAGCTTCAGCCTCCTGCAGACAGTTGTACACGAGACATCTCCCTTGGGTGTTCCCTGGGTACCACTCTCCACTGCCACTTTCCCTAACAGTCTAGTCTGGTCTTGTTGAAGACCACCTCCCAGGTGTGCAAGCCAGAAACGTGGGTACCATCTCCCTCAGCTGCATCCCTCACATCCGATCAGCCTCCGAGCCCGGCAGCTCCACCTCCCCGACCTGAGCTCAGGCCACGTTGCTGGACCGTGGCAGCAGCTTCCAAACTGTGCTCGAACCTCCCGCCCATTTCCAGATTTCAACTGGACTGAACTTTCTAAAGTCAAGTCCTTAGCATGGACGTCAAGGCCATCTGTGATCTGACCCTTGCCTCCCTCGCCAGCGTCATCAGCTACCCTCCATCCCAGTGGGAAGGAGCCATTTGTAGTTCTCTATGTGTCACTGCTTTTTTCCCCTCTCTTCTTCCCTCTCCCTTTCACTCTCTCCCCCTGCTGGGTTCTTGCCTTCTGCCATCAGGAAAGCAAAATCTGTCCACACCTCAAGCCCCTGCTCCTTGCCTCCCGGCACAAAATGGTCCTTTAAGACCTGCCCAAATATTATTTCCTGGAAGAAGCCTTTCCTCGCCACCTCTTCAAGGTCTCAGTGGGTCTCGGTTCCCGCTGCCCCTCCTCTGGCCACCCCTCACTAGGAACTGCTTCATCTACTCACAGCTTTGTCTCCTCTGCTGGACTGAAAGTTTCCTGGGGACAGAGTCTGATCACGTCTTACTCATCTGTGGATCCCCTGTTCTCAGTCCCGGGTCTGGCACTTGGTATGTGGGTGGGTAATGTGTACTCAACCAAGAAAAGGGTGAATGGTGATGTTTACAGTTGGACCCACACATACAGACATCTGAAGACCAGGGGCCATGCTCCAGGGACCTCCAGTACAGCTCTGAAGATCACCCTGCTGTGACGCTCAATGTCTTACTTTCTCTCAGTTGAGTTCCCTAACCGCATTCAAAACACTCCCGGGAAAGCCCCAGGAAGTGTGGGGAGCTTCTGGCCACTGCCAGATCCTGGGCTAGAGAACACAGAGGTGTTTGAAGTCAGTGCTTCCCCTGAGGTCTCAGTCTCCTCACCGAGGGAATGAGGTTTGACCTAGAATTCATCATGGTGTGTGATTTCCTTCTTTTCATCTTCAGGGGCAAGGCAAGAAAGCTAAGCACAGTGATTACTGATGAGCCTTCCAAATGCTCTCTACTGTAGGCAAAACATGCAGAGTCCCTCCCTGGCACCTGGTCCCACCCACCCTCAGCAACTGTGCCTTTCTAGAAACCTACAGCCCTTGAAGTAGCCTATGCCAGCAGACGGTGGAGAGGAGAGCCCCTCCACCAGACTCAGGCCCTCCTCCAGCCTCACCTCTCCTGTCCCTTGGCGTCTCTGCTCTTGATACTGACCCTGGTCCTAGCCCTCTCCCACCTGCCTCTACCCTTCTGCTGGCTCCTGCCGAGTTCCCTGCTGGTGGCATTATGTCTCCCGTCCTGGAAAGATGGTGGGGCTGGTGAGTGCCAGTGAGTCTGTGAGGTCACCTCGGCCACTTCCAGGACAGAGTCCTCCTCTTTGTCAAGGCTTGCCCTGTCCTGGGTCTGGCATTTACCCGCCTTCTGCCACCCCCAACTCACCCAAGGCTTTTCTGCCCCAATCCATCCCTCCCTGTTTCTCTCCGCCTCCGTCCTTCCTCCCGGCCATCTGTAATCTCTCCTTCTCTCTTGGCTTCTCCCCTTCTACCTATACACATGGACTTTTTTTTTTGTATTTTTTCCCAGACTGCAAAATTCTGTAGTAAGCCTTGCTTCTTTCTCATGTGCCACCCTTTCTCTTCCTTTATTTCTGCATTTCTCTAAGGAATCCTCTGTCCCTTCTCCTTTATTTCTCCCACTCCTACTCTTTCCATGACCTCCCTCAGTCTGACGTCCAACTCACCACTGAAACGAGAACCTGCGCTTTTTCATTAAGGCCACACAAGGTCATCCAATTGCCAAATCTAATGTCCTTTACTCACGCTGTCTCTGTAACATTTGTACTGATGAGGAAACTCGTTTGAAAGAAAGAGGACCTGAGAAGAAGAAGAAGCAGAGTTCCTGAGAGTTCCTTGTGCTGTGTTTGAGACGTAACAAAAATATGAGTTGGGTCAATCCAGGAATCTAAGCAAGCAGTAGGTAGGGGGATACCTCCCCTCTGTCCTGACCAGTCCCTCCGTGAGTAGGGCTCCCCACAGAAGTGCCTCCATCCCCCACTCACTCTTCCCCATGGGAGATGGAGGAACATCTGACTGGTGGGTTGAAGGGGAAAAACACAAGACTTGTTGAAGCCTCCCCGCCTCCCCTTTTCCTTAGAAGGAAGCACACAGGGCTTTTCCACGCCATGTTTCGGGTGGACTCGCTCGGCCCCAGTGCAACCTTGTCCTCGTTCTGAAGTTCCGTGTCAGCCGCAATCCTAATATCAGCTTTCATTCTTTTATCTTATTTCTCTAGTGGTTCAGAACATAAGGAATGAAAGAGATGCCGGTCGTCAGGTGCTGCCAAACCCCAACAAAAAGATAATAAAGCGACAGAATGAAAACCAAAGAAAGATTGTCGTCTGTATGTTCTGTATGGCAAAGAGCGTGGCCTTGGGTCGTTCAGGCTCAAGGGCAGCTGCCAGCCCTTTCTCAGCATGAAAGAACTCAGGAAATAAAGCACCCCTCGCCTCTTGAAAGGAGTGTGACAAAACCCTGCCAACTCAGAAATGATTCAAAAGAAAGAACAGGGTTATGCAGAACCTCTGGCAGAATGACTGGGTCAGCTTCAAATCCACTGAAGCACAGAACTAGGAACAGCAACTAGGTAAATGTTATACACCCTGTCACAATAAAAAATAGTTTAAACAGCAGAAAGTGGGGAGCACGTGGATGGGGAGATGGAGCACGTGGAGGGGAGATTTCTAAAGCAGAGTCAACCTATGGCATCTAAAATCGAAACGTCGTTAAAAAAAAAAATAATGACTCTAACTCCTTAATGGTTTTTATATTCTCTTTCTCTCTCCTTTAAAGGGATCTTTTACGAACTAATATGTCTTGTGATGGATTCTCATTTATCTATAGCCTAGGTCTTTTTCCATTTTACTTCACTCTCTTTCTCTTACTTAACTGAATATTAAATTTCATGCTTTTCATTTTATGTGAAAATAAATTGCTTTGTCTATCTTTCTAGCCATCCATCACTCGTCCATCTCATCTTTTATCTGAATATACACATAAAGAGAAACCTAGAATAAAGTTCACTAAATGCTAACCCTGCTTAATTCTAGGTGTTTGGATTGGGGTGGTATTTTGCTTTCTCTTTATACATTATCTTTTTTTAAAAAACAGTCAGATGGCATCAAGAGTTATTTTGTTGGGAACCTACTATGTGCTGGCACAATACTAGGTGTCAGGAATTGTAAAGACCTACGCTTCTCAGAGACTTAATTCAGTATATGTCCAGTCACGGGGGTGTGTTTGCAGGGGCTGTGCTCACCAGCACAGGCCTCTATTGCTATTTAGGACAAGGCGGGCAGGCCCATTCCCACCTGGGGTGGAGCTGTTGGTGCAGCTCCATAAAGAGGTTTCCAATCGGGGAGGCTTTGAGGAGGACCTCATTGCAGAGGGGAGCTGACTGGGGTCTGGCTCCCTTCCCCTGCTCATCTTCCAGGTGCTGGCATTGTCCTCTTCTCTTCTCAGGGACAGCCCTCCCTCTGGGGGAGCTCATCCATGTCAGACTTCCAACACTGAGGACACCCCGATCTCTCTCTGGCCCTGATCCTTCTCCCGGCTACCGATCTGCACACCCAGCCAGCCACACAGGACTTGCTCAGATGCCACACTGAGCATTAATGAAACTTGCCTGCTCCTATTTCTGGATAGTCTTGCCCTGGTCAACGCCACTCCCATCTACCAGATTTCCCCGGAATCCACCAGAACACCAGGACTCACCCTGCTGTCCTCCACATCCAACCTCTCCCTAAGTCTTGCTTATGCTCCCTCGTTAGTGACTTTTGCACCGTCCTTCTCTGTCCCACTGCTGCAAGCCTCCCTCTTCGCTCACCTGGACAGTCTCGACCAAGTTCGTGTCCTAGACCAAACTACTGGCCTAGACCAAGCTTGTGTCCTAGACCAAGGTTCCTGCCTTCCAGACTGCCATCCACACTGATGCCAGAGCAGTCTCTCCCAAACACACATCAGGTCACCTCTTCTCATTTCCTCACAGGTGCTCTATGCCCTGGGGCCCCCCATGCTCTGACACCTCCAGGCCTTCACATGCCTTTCCTCATCCTGGAATGCCACATCTCTGCGTGCCCCTCAGGGCACTTCTCACTCACTCCCAAAGCCAGAGCCCCCTGCCGCCTGCCCTGACCGCACACCCTCAACCAGAACCTCCACTTCACAGTGGTATTCTCACCTTCCTCCCCACAGATCCACCTTAGTTCATTTCCTCTGCTAATCTGTGCTCCCTTTTCTCCTCGGCACCTACACAATACCTGACACGTGACAAAGGACTCAATAAATGTTCCCTGGAGGAGGCAGAGGTCCAGAAACCCGGGGGCGCCAGGTCCTGGAACACCGTTATCAAAGGGACCTGGCACCATCTCAAAGCATCCCACCCACAGGGGCGGTTACGCGCCTCCGAAGAAAGTAGCTACAGAAATGTGACGTGTCCTTGTGATTCTTCTCTTCGCCACCCCCATGCTCTCTGCCACACTCCTCCTCTGCTCCCTGCCTTTCCACCTTCTCTGAATGCCAAGGTATTTGCATTCCAATAGAGGAGAAGCCATCTCCTCCGCAGTCCTCTGCACTCGCCTAGATCCCAGACTCCTTCAGAGCTTGCTGCTCAGAGCGGGGCGTGCGTGCGAGCGTGCACATGCACACGTTCACGCGTATTCGGCACTCGGCGGGCATGCCTGGCTAGCAAGGTCTGTGTTTTTTGTGTGCACACGCCTTCGTGGGCCTGAGCACGACCGCACGCAGTCCTACGGTAGAGCCTTCCGAAGGCCCGTCCTGTTGCTCGTGGGGCGGGCGAAGGTGGAGAGGGACAGAGGGGAATGGTAGGTCTCTGTGGCCCTTTCGATGCTCCTGTGCCCCTAACCTACCTGCACAGCCCACGAGCGAGGAGATGATGCTCAGCCAGGCCCTGGGCGGTGATCACAAGGGCACCCCGAAGCCTGTCGCGGTTACCGCGTGTGGAGGGAGCAGTTTTCTCTGCCTCTTAATAGCACTGGTTGGCCCCATAGCTAACATGAAAATTAATTACCCCGAGCTTGCAGGGATCCCAGGAGCAGCCCTATTAACTAATTAACTTGCAACTATTTCACATGTCCTCATTCTACGTGCACCTTCTTCTCCACAACACTTGGTGCTGAGCACACTTCTGATCAGATTCCTCCCCTGGGCAGAAACCCTCCAGGGCTCCCACTGCCTATGATACTAAGAACGAACCAGCCGTGCCCTCAGGGCCCTGCTCGACACAGGCCCCTCTGTGGGGGACGTCTTCCCAGTCTTATCCACTTTCAGGCACAGCTTTTCCACTCCAGGCAAACAGGCCATTCATTGCTGTGGAAATAAGTCTGGCCGGCACCTCCACCCCAAGCTTTCCGCAGGCCGTCCCTCCGTCCAGGAGACGCTGCTCTCCTCCTCTGCCCTCACTGTGACCTTATGCATTCTTCAAGGAATATTGCAAATACCCTCTTTCTGTGGAGCCTTCCCTGACCATCCCCGGGCCACGCCTGTCCCCTCTATGGAACTGTCTTTGCTCTTTGTGCCTCTGCTCCATCTCAGGTCACATTCTGCTGTGTCATAACCACTTGGGCCCCTAATAGATTCTTTCTCTCTGAATTATAATCTCTATGGGAACAGAGAGCTGTGTTCTACCCATGTCTTTATTCCTGGAATTCCTGGCACTCAGTACATGCTCTGGAAATACGTGTTGAATTGAACTGACACATGGAGCACATTTTTAAGGGCTGATGATTCTTCTAGAGAGAAGGAGGGTCCCTGTCACAAAACACAGATCTCCAGGAACCCTGACCCCCTGTTTTTAGGAGGGCTCTCAGGGCTGTGTGAGAGGCGTGAGTTACCTATCTGAGTATACAGAGTCTCCTCCCTCCTCCTGGGAAGATAGCCTTTGCTTCAGATAGCCCAGGATGCACGGACCTGTCTTCAGGGTGGCACCTCTAGTGCCGGAGTCTGGGCTGAAATGGAAGGGGCTTCAGAGATGCAGCTGCCAAACCCTCCCTTCCCCTTGCCTGCACCTCTCTCACCATGAGAGGTGAGGTCTCAGGCTTGAAGAAGTTGGCAGGAACAGGTGGAGGTGTGCTAGGGGCAATTTCTATCAGCCCATACAGTCTCAAGAGAGCAGAATTGCTAAATTTTCAGGATTTTTGTAAGCCTGTTGTTAAACAAGCCAGTATTAAAAATTAAATTATATAAAATTACATTTAAAGAAGTATTATTAAAAACAAAGATAATAAATACAGAACTCATCACTTTCTAATTATTTATGCATTTCACTATTGTCTGTGTTCTTGAGGTAATTTTCTTCTCTTGTATCTGTGTGGTAGATTATTGTATGGTGCCATGCTGCTCTGTATCTCTTCCTAACTCTCTATTCAGTGATGTCATGTGGGTACCTTGGAATCAGCTGTGGTGGGAGTATTTATAGCACAGATGTGAGTGAAAGCTACAAATTAAGGCTCCGGAGAATGGGTTGTTGGACATTTACCAGCATGCCACTGGGTGTTGTATGTCTGTTGAAGGGGACACAGAAGATGGGTCCACCCTCTTAACAATGGCAAGTGTAAAGTGCATCAATTTTAGGACCCTGAGGCCCTCGAGGTCCAAGCTCAGCTCAGCGGCTGATATAGGCACAGCTGCCACTCCAGACAGATGGAGGGAGGGCTGGATGCAAGTTCCCCTGCCTTCCCTCCTGGTGAGAGCCGCCTGTCAGGAACTGTGAGCCTCGGGGGCAGTAGCAGTCTGGGCATAAGTGCACAACAGCAGGCCAAGCATTTGCTTTGGGAGCCCAGTGGGTGAGGGAGACAGGAAGCAAGGGGATGGATGCCACCCAGATCCAACCTACAAGCAGGAGGCATAGTCTCACTAAGGCCAGTCTTAGCCCTTAGAAAGGCTTTACGATCTCAGGGACTCTGACCCTAGAGGTCCCGGCTCACTGCAGGGATGGTACACAGGCCAGAGTGTGGCAAGGTGCCTAAGGGCTGTGCTAATGACAGCAGCAAGGGACCAGAGGGAGCACCCTGACCAGCTAGTCTGAAGACCAGCATCCTGTTTCCCTTGGTACCTGCAGTAGGCCTTGAATGCTGCAGAGATCTAACTAAGGAGAAGAACTAACAACTGGCAACAGGGGAGAGCAGGGTGTTGAAATCACAAAGACCCGACAGGGCAACTTGCTGAATGACCTTGGCCCAGCTGCTCATTTCTCATCTGGAGTATGGTAAAGGTTTTTTTTTTTTTTAAGTTGATAACAGTCCAGAACAGCACCTGGCACATAGTAGGTGCTTTTGGGAGGGGGCAAGGCTCACAGTGCTACCATGGAGCATCAGGAAGCTGGTTCTAGCATAGCTCTTCTATCACAAGCTGGGGGCTCTGGCGAGTCCCCTTTAGACCTCAGAGACTGCGACCGTGATGGGACGGGCTGGGCTGCTTCATCCCCTAGGTCCTTACCATTATGACTATTCTCTGCCTCTATGAATAAAACTGGTAAGAGAGATGATATGAGTGTCAGAAGAGACTGGCTATGCTGAAAATCCTGTGATTAATATTTGAAGAGACACACGAAAATAATAATTATCCAAGTGTGGCAGGGATGCTTGGATTCTTTCATTAAGTTAACAAAATTGCCAATGAGGTAGCATTTAGAAACATAATTCAATTCATTCCTCATTGATGGGGATCTTTAGGGAGAGCGAACCCCTTCCAGAAAGTTCCAGCTGAGAAAGCAGCAAATCCAGGCCTTGTTTATAATTCACTTGTTATCACAATTTGTAGATCAATCACAGGACACGTTGCTCAAGGGAACTGCAAACAAATGGCATGGATACAGAAGCATCTGAGATGCTTCTGAAACAATCCCCCCACCCACCCACATATTTAAACAGAGTGGGGGAACCCACTGGGGTGAGTTAAGTTCTAACTGAAGGCTATGGGGAGGCTTAAGGAAAAATATTTCAAGGTATAAAGTCAAACCTCATGACACACACCCAGAATGTGACCTAGTAAACACTATCCAAGGCTACAAAGACAGATTTGAACTAAATCAGACTGGGACCCCCTCAAAAGCAGCCCCCTGTCACCTCTACTTTTGTCTTCACACAATACCTGGCACATCCTAAGCGCTTAACCTGTTTTTATCAAATGCATGCCTAAGTAAATGGAAGAATTATAGGAAACTTGGTAAATCAGCTTTGTCTGCTGGGAACCTAAGTAACTTTTGAGCTCTCCAAGGTCCTGCCCACAAGTGGGCTGAATTAAAACTGCGGCGCTAGCCCCTAGGTTACCGCGCTACCTCTGTGGGCAGAAATGCTGTCAATGCTGTAGCTCCTCAATGTCTTGCTTATCCTGCTTCAACACAATCCCAACTTTAATACAAAATATACTGTGAGGTCTCGTCTTCATTTTGCAGTCGGTTCAGTTCGCAAAGGAGAGCATGTGGGGCTTTTCTGTTTGTTTGTTTTTCTGTTTTGTTTTGTTTTTTACCCCCAGGAAGACTTGCCTACAGAACTCTCAAGATACTAATTTCATTTTTTCGATCGTTCATTCATTGATTCATTTTCCTTTTTTTTTTTTTTACAGATGTGCTTATACTGTGCAGGTTGCTTCTCAGAATCCAGCCCCTGCCCTCGATGCTCGTGCTCCGGAAGGAGAGAGAAGATCTTACACCCCAGAAGAGGAGGTTGGGAGTGGAAATCTCAAGACGCTTTGGGAGAAAGGGCAGGAAGGAAACAATCAGACTTGCATCTCAGATGTTTGGAGTTGGAAAACATTCAGAGAAAAAATATATGGTAGGTTTGACTCTGCATCTGAAAATGCTAAAGGCGAAGCCGCTCCCCAGCCTGGGAAGCTTTCAAAGCCAGCGTTCTGCATTCTGCGGGAGAACCAAGGCAAGCCCCCCCCGGGTCGTGCACGCTACTGAACATTGCTGCCTGTCCTGTCTGGCCAGATTCTTAGAGCCTCCTCCCCAGGCGCCCACTCGGTTTCCTTCACTTCTTCAAACGACAAATACTAATGTTTCGCGAATCCTGGGTGCCCTACACTGTGCTGGGGACGGAAGAACCAACTCCTTTCTCGGTGACTTCACACCTTCTTGCTCCTCCTGCCTGGATGTCTCCAAACTCCAGCTCCGCACGGTGTCTGTCTCCTCCCCCTCACCCAGCCCCCACCCACTAGAGGTTCCGTTATCCCTGGCTGGGTGTATTCTTCGCTCACTAGGGACCAACTTTTTACCAAGGGAGATCTGGAGAGCCCCCCTCCAACACCCCAGCCACACTGCCTGTTCTGAGAGCGCAAATCCCAGGAAGACCACCGAGCTAGGTGAACAATTGGCACCTCGGGTTCCTTTCAAACCCCAAGGGCGCAGGGGCAGAATTTTGAGGACCCGGGAGGGTTCTTGAGGAGGGGGAAGGGAGGGGCGCCCCAGGGGCTCCGACAGGCAGGTTCAGCCTGGGTGCGCGGCGGTCTTACCCGGGCATGAGGGCAGGGGGCACGTAGGCGGCATTGAACTCGGTCAGTAGGGTGCCCGCGCTGCGAGAGGCCATGGTGGGTGCGGCGAGCGCGCAGCGAGCCCTGCATTCTGGCGCTCCCCGCCGAACTGTCAACAGCCCGGGTCACCAGGCAACCGCGAGCCTGGCGACGCCAATGGAGCCGCCCAGCCGCCGCGTTCCGGGGCCCTGCGCCCCCCGCCCCGCGCCCCCGTCGCAGTCCGCTTCCTGGAGCAGCCTGCTGGAGTGCTCTGAAGATGTCCCCCTCTCCATGTGCTCTCCTGGGGGGACCCTCAACCCCTCAAACCGCCACCTCCACCCAAGCTCAGATTTCACATTTAGAAATAGGCTGATCTCAAGGCTCTGCTGCGGGATGTTGGGGTGTCCTGTCGCTCAGATGCGGGATGGAGTGGAAACTCGGTGGGAGGCCGGGCGGGATGCGCCCTTGGCCTTCTGTCAGCTGCAGGACTCGAGGTGGCCCGGCTTGAAACGCCCTCACTTTGGTGGCGCGGCAGAAAGCAGCAGCTTCATCAAGGCTCAGCTGTGGTAGCCTGAATGGGACCCCAGGAGTCACTGCTCCCCAAGGCTGCCCGCTGCACCCCAGTTCCGCAAGGGGACAGTTTTTCACTAATCCCCCTTCTCTCCCTGGGACTTCTCACTTTGTCTTGCCCCAAAACTACTCCTTGAGAATGGTTTATAAGTAAGGGGCAAAATGCAGATAGTGAAAATGTCAGGGTATATGATTTATATTTGTCCCCACTTCTGCAGTTCAGTCCCACCTAAATCTACAGGGTTAGTGTGTTTGCCCAAAGCACAAACCTTAGGAAGGTCCCAGCGAGAGCTCCTTTGTAATAATGCCTCCATCCTGTAACTGCTTGGTACCCTACATCTGGATTTCTCCAGTGACCCTCCGGGCTATGTGTGGGCGAGGGCAGGGCCTTAGGCCTTTAACTGGGCAGTGAAGGTGTGGTGACAGCCTCCAAAGCACCATGCTGTTTGTGCCTCGGACCCTAGAAGAGTCCTGGTACCCCCCCCCAAACAACAGCCTGCAGTTTACCCTTGTCCCTCACAGTCTCACTTCTCTGTCAGATGAGAAGTATTATTCCTCACAGTTGGACTCTAATGGCAGCTGGTGGAGACTACAGACACTAATGAGCTCGGGGGCTGCAGTTGCAACCAGAGTTCTCAAAAGGCTTCCTCTGACAGTCGGTGATGAAATTGAGAGGAGCCACAGGCTTCCATGAGGCTCAAGAAGCAGCAAAACCGAGGCCTGGGGTGGAACAGGAACTGAAGGGGAACGGGTGGTTGTAAACGAGGTGGAAAAAATCCTCACCCATCCTTCAACATGCAGTCATAGCTGTGTATTTCTAAACTCTCTGTGCAGAGAATGAGCTACAATAATAAAAACATTTGTGAAAGCTGTAAGAGAACGACCCTCAGTTCAGGCGTGCCATACTCCGAGAAGGCATTTTTAATGACCTCCCCCACTCCCAGATGAGGTCAAGTGCCCACTCTGTCCCCCCATCCATGGCTTCTGAGCTTATTCTGCCTCTGACCCATCATGCTGTGTCTACTGGTCTGTGTTTTAGTCCCCCCACCTCTGCCTGCTTGAGGTCCAAGAAGGCAGGATTGAATAGGGGCATTTCATGTGGAGCAAACAATAAGAGCTCGGGTGCAGCTGGCTCTGCAAAGCCTCCAAATCAGAGGATCACAACCCCCAGGGTTCCTTGTCCTATGAGCCGTCCTGGGAGGTGTTGCTGGAAGAAAGGAGTGGGCAGCTCTCCTTTGCTCCTTGGAAATTCTGCCACTGACATCCCGTAGCAGCCGTTCCAGCCTGTCTCGCCATCCCCAGCCTTTTTCATCCCCAGGGTCTAGGATGGCTGGGTCAGCGCCGTGGACCTCAAGCAGTGCCCTTAGTAGAACATAAGCTTCTGAAATATTCACAGTCATGCATCTCCAGTCACGCTCGGCCTGGCTTCTGAGCTCCCCTCCTACAGCACCTCTACCCTCCCAGATCCAGTGATCCCAAGGCAGAGGGGCAGGACCCGTCTTCTTGGGCGTACAATTTTTGTGAGAGCAGATAGGGAAGTACATTCCCTTCTTCTCTTAGGGCTCTCATTTCTGAGGGACTGGCCACCAGGCACAACCTGGATGTTATCTGGTAGATGTTGATTTTCTGGCCGGGGGGCCCTGGGTTAGGATTTCTACATGGCATAGTATGACCCATCCAGAGCAGCCAAGCGTGACCCATTCAGGTCTTGTAGGCACCAGAAGCCCTGGTGGCCAACTTGACTGTGTGTGTGTGGGGGGGGTGGCATGCATCACCCAGAAACACCAGTGTAACAAACAGTTCAGTATCCTATGCACACAGATCATTGAAGTTCCTTCTTTCCCATGGGAAGGGGTGCTCCCAGCCACAGGCCCACCCCTTTCCACACTCATGCCCACTCCTGTGGCAGAAGAGCTTCCCTAACAGGGTGAGGGAGAGTCTGGCTGAGAGGTGGGCAGGCGGCTGTGTTCCAGGAGTTAGAAGACACCTGAAGCTGGGCAGGGCTTTATCTGGGAGCAGGCGGCTGCTGAATAATGAATTCCGACTCTATGTCTGCACTCCCAGGCTGCACACTGGGTGCACAGCACGCACACACACACACACACACACACACACACACACGCACGCACGCACACAGAGGGATACACGCTGGGCTGATAACTCGGAGGGGTGGGAGCTGGCAGGGCTGTGCGTCTCTGTGAGTCGCTGGAAGAAGCAGCTCCACTCGGTTGCCTTGGTCTCTGTGGGCAGCGTCGGAGGGGGCTCAGGAGGAGGAGGCAGCAGCAGAGAGGAGGGAGGTGTGTGAGCCACGTTGCTGGGCTTGCTCCTTCCCAGCTGCTCCTGCCTGGCAGTGCCCAGGCTCTCCACATCAGCATGGCCCTGCTCGTCCACCTCAAGACGGTCTCGGAGCTGCGGGGCAGGGGTGACCGGATCGCCAAAGTGACTTTCCGAGGTAGGGAAGCCCCTGTCTTAGGGGCACTCCAGCTCTGGGGTTAGGGCAGGGCAAGAAAAATGGATGGGAAAAGTTCTAGCTGGGTTGAAGCAACAAGGCTTTTCATGGGCAGCCATCTGCCCCTGGCCTGACTGGCCATTGTGATTTCTTGAAAATCAGGGACCCCCATGTTCCACGTCCACATCACCGTCTCTTCCTGCACTTGCCAATGTGCCAGTGCCCAGGTGCAGTGCAGGGCCCTGTGCCTGCAAGGGATCCTGGGAAGGCAGACGTGAGGACCCACCCCTGGGCTCAGGGGGACCCAGGGCTAAGGGGCCCAGCCCTTTGGAACCTCCCTGGGCCTCCACTCCCTTTCCCTCTCCCCCCAAAAGGTTGGTTTTCTTGGCACAGGGCTGGGATGGGATATGCAGCCTGGAAGTCCCAGGGTGGTTCTTAGAAACCAGGCAGCCGGTAGCTCTCTAGGCCCCGTCGCAATGGAGATACTGTTGGCTCCCCGTAGATCTATCTGTGGGCAGGGATCCTGAACCCACTAGTAGTCTCCCTTCTGTCAGGTCTCTGCCTGCCCTCCTTCCCACTTATGCATCCAGCGACCATTTACTATGATCTGTGTTCCAAGGCTGAGGGCTGAGCATGACCCAGGCCCTGCCCTTAAGGAGCCCATATCCGCTGGGGCGGGAGGACCAGTAGAGAGACAATTACTACAGGTGCGTGATACGACAAGCATGGGGACAAGTGCAGCATGCAAACCACAGAAGCAGCACCCTGACCCAGGCTCGTGGTCAGGGAAGGCTTCCAGGAAGAGGTGATACCTCAGCTGAAACCCAAGGGACCAGCAAGAGGGAGCAAGATGAGGAGATGAAGAAAGAACAGGCAGAAAGGACGGGATGCCCAAGTCTGGAAAAGGAGCTGAAAAGTGAAAACACAGAAGTTCCATGAGGCAGGAGCCCAGAGTGGGTGCAGAAACTGAGGTGGTAGAGACAGGCAGAGCCAAGGAGGCAAGACTGTCTTTACCCCCAGGGGGTGGGTCGCCCCCAAGGGCCAGACCAGGTCTACCTCTGCTTTTTACTCACCTCTTCCTCTTCCTTGTCACAGCCCAGCCCTCTGAGCAAGGGGCATCTCAGGCAACCTTTGATTAAAGGCCAGGGTACCTTCTAGATGTGGCCTTTTCACCCCGCAGATGGGTCTGAGGGTGGGATGGGGATGGGGGAGTAGGAGAGGAGCTGGGAGAAATATCGGGGCCCTGGCCAGACACACATCTGCATGGGTGTCAGGAAGGAGAGGTGAGGCCATGGTGCAGCCTTCCCTGGAACTTCTAGCAGCAACTCTGGGCACCACGTCACCCCCTCAGCTGCCAGCTCTGAGCAGGAGGCCCTGGGTGGTCTACATCACGGCCTGTTGTGCATAGGGACAGCAGCAATGGGAATTGCTGGGTCCCTGCCGGCAGTGGGGACAGGAGGGGGAGGTAGGCTGCCTGTTGCTTTTCCACACCAGCCTGATGACTGCTTTCTCTGAAGCACCCTGGATCCTCCGCATGCCACCTGTCGGCTCAGCTGGCTTTAGAAAAAGCAAGTGTGCCCTTTCATCTGTGAAATGTGTCCCCGTGTTGGACAGACAGCATAGTATTTGGTTGTTTAGCAACAGGTTGCTGTCTCTGCACCTGTGACAGGACAGTCCCAGGCTGCACAAAGCAGCCCATTTGCAGGAGGAGAAACCAAGGTCAGTCATAAAGAGATCTGCATGGCATTAGCGGAGGGGCTGAGGCACGATGGCACCCCACAAACCCCTTTATCTCCTCCTGGTCAGCTGGGGAGAGCACCCCACCTACCGGAGGCCCACTGTTTCCTTTGAACAGTGGGGCTTGCCCTCCAACTTCAAACGACCACATGAGGATTAGTCTCTTTGCAACCTGTGTTCTCCAGATTGAATGGAGAAACCCACTTCCAAGCTCTGTGTCTGCACAGGTGGCCATAGGCAGAGCCCAGGGAAGGGCGCTGGGCAGAGGGCAAGCAAGTTTCCAGAAAGACTCCTTAATAACAACCAGAGAAGCCTCAGCCATTCACCTGCTGCAGCCAGCAACTGACAACAACAGACACTCAAAGGACCAACCCTAACAATAATTTAGAAGGAACCGACCCTTCTAGAAGGTTCCAAGTTCTCTGGCACACACAACTACTGGTGCCCAAGCAAATATGCTGCAGGGAGAAACAAGAAAATGATGCACAGTCAGGGGGTCCCCTAATCTCATGAGTGAAACTCATTCCAGATAGAGGGAGGGAGCCCTGGGCGAGTTGGGCCTGGGGGAAGCAGCCCAGGTGGACGGGACGAGCTGGTTGAAATGCAGCTTGACTCTGTGTTGTGCTACCCAGGACACTGAGGACGGAGCCCTACGGGGCTGTGATAGAAAAAGCTCTAGGTACGGGACCCGAAGCCCTGGGTCCTACTTGGGGCCTGCAACCTACTTTGCCTCTCAGACCCTCAGTTCTGACCCTCATCTGTAACAGGGACATGATGATAACTCTCACCTCACCAGTTTGCTCCAGTGTGAAACAATAACGTGCGAAAGAATTTGAGGAAAGAACACTGGAATAACTGATGTGTCCTTGGGGTGGCCGTACCAGTTCTCCTAGGGCAGACCGCCCAAGACCCGTGTCCCCATGTGGGCTGGGCGTGCACCAGCATTGTCCACGGCCACTCCTCTTTTCCTGCCACCCCAGGTCGGTCGGCTACACCATGCTCAGGCTGCTCAGCGCATACTACCCAGCTCCGTCTCTAGCTCTTTACTCTGACTGCCCCAAACAGCCACTCTTAACCTGGTCTTGCATTCATTCATTCATTCCTTCAATGAACGTGCTAACGTTTGTAGAAGGCCTAAGACCCTGGGGAATGAAGAAAACACAGCCTCTGCCTTGCAGAGTCAGACAAGAGACACCAGAAGTCCTGGTCCCCAGTTCCTCTCACACACGCAGGTCACAGAGCCTCAGGGCCTCGGCTTCCCATGAACAAGATGAGACAATGGTCCCTGTTTAATGCAGAGACCTGCAGTCAGAATCAGGAGTGGGCTTTCTGAGACGGATCCATCTTAAGCACTGATTGCTACTCAAAGGGAGGCGGTATTAGCTTAGGATCTGTCCTTTTCAACTCCTAAAACACTTCTCAGCATCAGTCAGGGCCACAGCCTGCAACGCGAGAAGGGTCTCTAGTTCCTCTAGTCCAATCTCATGTGCAGTGTTCAGCCCTATCCAAATCTGAGGGGTGCCAGCACTGTCAGGGAACCCAGCGACAGACCCTCTGGGCCAGCTCTGTGATCTCTCCTTACTCTCTGCCCCTGAGCTTTCTCGCCAAAATGCTGAGTTTAGGGATTTGATGTTTGAGATGGGTGATGTCTGGAGGCTGGATCTGATCTCCACGTAATTCTCCTGAACTGGGAATTGGCACAATGATCCCCTTTATCAAGGTTTCCCCCTCGGCCTGGCTGACTTTTCCTCCTTACTCTTCTTCCCACCCCACCCCACCCCACCCCACTGTGTTCTCACGACATCATCCAACTTCCTGCCATTCTCCCAAAGACCACCAAGCCCAGTAGAGCTCCAGGCCTTGAGACATCCCCCTACTATTAATTCTGTGCATCCTTCAAGGCCGAGCTTATATGTCACCTCCTGTGTGAAGCCTTCCCCCTCCCTTGCAGTACTGTGTACACGCTCCTCCCACAGCTCAGCTAGGGCGCTTTGTGCTTTAGAAACTGCCCCAGTTCTGCTCGCTGCAGTAACATGCAAGCATCCTCAAGACAGGTTGGGCCTCAGCCATCCTAATGAGCCCCCTGCTGAGCACGGGACCTGGTCACCAAAACGAGTACCAAACGGTTTCTGTCTTGGTGACAGCCACTCATCAGTGGGTTTAAATTCTTCTGCTGCTGTGGCACTGCCACTCTTTGGCTCAGTTTCCCAACTGTGAATCCCACCCCACCCCATTTCTATGCAAGGGGCATCAGGGACCGGAAGAGGCCTCGAAAGCTAAGAATCAAAACTCTGGCCCTTACTCCTTTTGCATTGACCTCCCAGCCCAGGGGATCTTCCAGAACCACAGAGGGAGGTTGACCTCATCCTCTAGCAAAGACCAGAAGCAAGAGGAGCTGCCCGTGGCCCCACACTGCCACTGAATGGGCACTTTCTGAGCATTGCTAAGTACAACACAGGGTGCAGGGTGGAGCTTACATTGCAAACCAGGAACTCAGAACCTGATAGGGAAGAAAAAACATGTGCGGACCTAATGGAGAAACATTTTCAAAACCAGGAGGTCCAAGGTGTACTTAGGGGTAGGACACGTGTTCAGTGGATGCCACTTACTTCGGCTACAGAGATCAGCGGAGGCTTCAGTAAAGGGGCAGAGGAAGAGGAAAGAGGAGGGGAATTTACACTGGGCCTTGAATAACTGCTGCACATGTGGAGATGCAGAAAGGAATGAGGCCGTTCTGGATGAGGGACTGACAGGGCCAGGGGCCAGGGGAGGGCAATCCCAGGTGAGCACAATGACAGGGAAGCTACTGGGTTTGGCTGCAGCAGAGGCTTCAGGAAGTGGGTAGGGAGGGAGATGAGCTAGGAAAGGAGCATGGGGTGGGGGTGGGGCTGACTGTGTGCTGGGAAGGGGTTGGGGCCCCAGCCTGGGCACTGGGGAAAGATTCCCCCTACTGCTGGCAGTGAGGACCACCTCAGACTTGAAATTAGATGTATTTTCCCCATTAGAATGGAGGAGCTCTCCCTCTTGATGATACTATAACTTCTGTCTGAAGATGTCTCTGCCATCCTGGTGAAGGAGGCAGAGTATCCCAGTGCCCCCAGCCCCGAGATGCTCCTGGGATGCCTGGGCCTGTGTGTGCGCTTGGCCCAGCCCAGCGCCTCCTCTCTGTGAGGATGGAGGGTGGGTGTGGCCCCACTGAAGGCGGCAGGTAGAGGGGACCTTTAGAATGGTCTCTGCAGCGCACAGCTGGCTGTGGACACGGCTCTGTGCTTTCGCTGTCCAACTGAGGACTGTGCCCCTGCCTCCTTCTCTTTGCAGCACACACAGGTCCCTTTCCACCCAGGGGATCCTCTCAGCCCCAGTTTGATAAACGTCCCCCTCCCACTCCGGATAGAGCTGTGAGAGCAGGCAGAGCTGCTGTAAAATTCCCCAGGCTTCTCCTGCTTTGATGCGATGAATGTGTTTTCGTGATATGGAAATGACCAGAAAACTGTCTTCTGTGCAGCTGGAAATGTGCTCAAGCACAGACTTGCAAGTCATTTTCCTGAATTGCAAAGCCCTGGTTATCTTATCCAGCTTTCCTGAGAACATAAAAGCTGCATCCCTCCCACCTATTCCTATCCCTGGGTTTCATCTTTGTAAAAAAAAAAAAAAAACAATTACCTTTTTATCACGGAAAACCTCAGATATAGACAAGAGTAAGGAGAATAGTGTAATGGCCCCCAAGTTCTCCTATGTAGTCTTAACAACCATCAACTCCTGGCCAATCTTATTTCGTTTATACCCCATCCTACTCCCACACCCCAAATTACCTGGAAGCAAATCACAAACACCATACCATTTTATCTATAAATATTCAGTACATGGCTATAAAAGATAAAGCCTCAAAAAAAAAACCCACATATTTTATAAGTCCTAAAAAATTAGTAATTCCTTAACACTATCAGATATCTAGTCAGTGATCAAAATTCTAATTGTCTCAACCATGTCAAAAAATGTTTTCCCATTCATTAAAAGCTACATTTTAATGTGTTTTATAAGTCAGGTATTAAATCATCATTCACCCATCCTTTCATTCATCCAGGCAACAATATTCATGGAGAGCTAGCTATGTGCCAGGTGCTATTCTAGGCACCAGGATGACAGCAGTAATTGAGACAGACAAGGTCCCTGTCCTCAAGGGAAAGATAGTCATTGCACGAGTCACTGTGAATGTGATGAGTTTTCTGGAAGGGGAAATAAAGATGCAAGGCAGCAGGAGGCAAGGGAAGCCCATGGACCAGGAGGCGAGTCGGGGTTCTTTTGGAAGCAAGGACAGCAGAGCACATGTGGAGGGAGGTGGGAGCAGGCCACCAGCCCCGGTGCCCTTCAGAGGCAGCCACCCTGGAGCCAAGCAGATGAAGCTAGAAAAGTTCACGACGCCCAGGGACATTTTACTGAGCAGGGGATGGGCTGACATTGAAACTGGCCCTTGAGAGAGGATAGCATTTTTGGCAGGGACAAAACCTCCAAGAGGCCCCATTCCAGGTAGAGGGGCTAACAGTTCAAGTGTGGAGGCGTACAAAAACGTCAAGGGTTTGGGGAGTGCTTGCTGGGGTTGGGGTGGGAGTGGGATAGAAGGGAGTCTGGGGCCCAAACACAGACGGTCTTCAGTGTCACACTGTGGAGTTTGAACTTTGCTTTGTAAGTGGACGGGCGTCTCCGAAGCTCTCAGCCAGAGAGTGGAATGGGAAGATCTGGTTTTGGAAACAACACTCTAGAAGTCAGGACCAGAGACCAGGAGACCAGGTGGAAGCCAAGCCTATCGCAGGCAGAGGGCTGAGCTTCAACACAGCTGAGATGGGGTGGGGGTGGGGCTGGGGAGTGGGCTGTGCGTTTGGAAAGAAGGGGTGACATGGTTCTGAGAGGGATAGCAGCTCTGAGCTTGGGTGGGAGTGAGAGGGCAGGATGAGGGTGCCTCTGGATTTCGTATTTGGGTACGTGGGTAAACAGTGAGGCCACCGGTAGATCTGGGGAGCATGCAAGGAAGAGCAGGTTTGAGTGGAGCACAGGAGGATGGTCTTGTCTGTGGGTCATTCCAGTGAAAACCCTAGGATCAAAAATCTGGCTTTGTACAGTGCGTGCCCAGGAAAATGGTCGGAGCCCAACAATTGGGAGTCCAGGTGGTAAGTGAAGGTCTAGGAGAAGATGAGATATGCCTGAGTTCAAGTTCTTACAAGGCTGCTTTGGGATCAGATGAGAAAGGTGATATACACGAAAGGATCTACTAACTGTAAAGTGCTGTGTCAATGTAAGGACTATGCTAATCATCCCCGGACTCCTCATGCTTCGGCCTTTTAGAGAGATAGGAATAGAGTAGATTGTGACCCTGGGGACCCTATGCATCCAGGATTTGCAGGGAGTGGGGAGTGTGTGTGTGGGGGGTCTTAGTTGGTCTTCCTCTGGACTCCTGCCAGTTGCTAACGCCCCGAATTCTGCCAGACAAGGTGATGATGGGTGAAAACACCTAGAGCCCTCATCATCCAGGGGGACTCTTTTAGGGCAGCCACCTTGGCTGGCTTCTCAGGGTCAGGGCAATGCCTGGCACAGAGCAGACCTGAAATGGAAGTGCCAGGAAGGACCACGGCCTGCAGGTATGGCAGGAGCAGCTGCACAGTCAGTAGCAGGGGCTTCTCTGCAGCCCCCGATCCAGGCAGCATCAGTCAGCGATCGGCTTCTCACACGGACAGTTCCAGAAAGGTTTTTTGAGGCAGAATAAATCATGTGATCATTTTTACCTTCGGCCCTTTGTCTGCTTCCTACCTGGACTGATCCACCCCCACACACTGGCCCGACAGTCTTTGTTTCTATTTTATTTTATTTTTTCAAAGCAGAAGGGCTCATTGACTTAGGGGTCAGTTTTCACTCACTAGCTTTTTTTTTAAGCCAAAGTTTAAGATAAAATCAGGACTGCAGTTTTAACAATATTGTTTACCCCATTTAGGATTCAAAAAGAGTCTTTCTCTCATCATGCCTCATTATATTCTCAGTGCCTAGCACAGAGCAGGTACCTTGCCCTGCTTGTGGACCACTGGGACCACAAGCTCCTCCATCAGTCACAGTAATGGGAGAACAAACCTAGGCCCTGGGAGTTGCTGAGTGTGTAGCTAGTACTGCCTTAGGCTCAGGAAATACCACTCTCTCTCTCAATCTCATTCTCCCTGCCTTAGTGCCTGGGTCTGAAAAATGGGAACCAGAGCTCTCAGTTTATTACAGAGTTTGAATGAGCATCTGGAAGTAAGTACAGGTTTGAGCTGAGCCAGAGAGTTGAGGTTTATAATCCCTACCCTGTTCCTGCCTCTCAGATGAACCCCTGACCCAAGCCTGAGTCTCTGCTGTGTGTACCTACATATCACAGAGTGTGGGAGGGGAAATAAATAAGTGGACGTAGAATAAAATTTGAATAAGATTATTGGGAAATAAAGAGTTAGAAGTAGATGGGGCCTCCATCCAGCTGAGAAATGGGGAAAGGGTTGCAAATGCTGGTGATTTTCAGAGGACACACTGTTTAAGGAACTTCAGAAATAGCTGCTTTCCTAGACTACTTTTTTTTTAATTAAATTTCTCCATTCTACTATGTCATCAACTGTCATTATAAAATTAAGTATGTGTTCCTCATGGTGGGAGAGATTGTTATGACAAGAGATAATTACAAACAACTAAACGAGAAAATCATTAGGGATAAAGAAGATCTGACAACACCATCAACCACCTTGACTTAACTGGCATTTCTAGAACACTGTACCCCAAAGATGAACAACACACATTCTTCACAAATGCCCATGGAACCCTCATCAAGACAGACCATATGCTGAAGTAATTAAACAAATCTCAATACATTTCAAGAGACTAACATCTTACAAACTATGTTCTCTGACCACGCTGAAACTCAACTAGAAATTAATAAAAATAAGCAATTTTAGAAAGCTCCAAATATTTGAAAATTAAATAATACCCTTCTAAATAACCTACAGTCAAAGAAGAAAACAAAGGGAAATTATAAGATATTTCTAACTAAATGATAATGAAAACACAACATAACATTTATAGTTTTAAATACAGCAGAAAAGAACAAAGTCTGAAATTAATTATCTAGATTTCTGCTTTAAGAAGCTACTAAAAGAAGAGCAAATGAAATCCAGGTCTTGAAAACATTATACTAAATGAAATAAGCCAGACACAAAACACCACATATTGTATGATTTTATATGAAATGCCCAGAACAGACAAATCCATGGAGACACAAAGATGAATGAGTTGCCAGGGTCTAGAAGAAAAGAATGAGGAGTGACTGCTAACATCTATGGGAGTTACTTTTGAGGTGATAAAAATATTCTGAAATTAGCTAGTGGTGAATTAAGGGTGAATTTTATGGTTTATGAATTATATTTTAATAAATAAAAATAAAAACGACCAAAAAACATAAACTCAAGGAGAATAAAACAAAAGAAATAGAAAACAGAGAAAACTAACAAAGCCTAAAATTGGTTCTTTGAAAAAAATTAATAAAATAGGTAAACTGTAATAGACTGCTAAGGGGAAAAAAAAGCAAAAACTATACACAATCAATATCAGGAGTGAAAGAAGAGATATATTACATTAAAAGGAAAATAAGAAAATATTATTAATAACTTTATCTCAATTAATTTCTACAACTAAGATGAAATGGACAAATCCTTTGAAAGACAACTTACCAAAACTGACAGAAAAAGAAATGGAAAATCTGAAGAGCCCAATATTTATTAAAGAAATCAAATGTATAATAACAGTGATGATAATGATGACGATAGATGGTGATGATAAACTGCTTTTCCATAAAAGAAACTTTAAATCTAAATAATCTCACTGGTGAATTCTAAAAAACATTTAAGGAAGTAATCCTGCACAAACTTTCAGAAAAAAAAGAACATTTCAAATTTATTTTATTTTCCTAAACCCTGATAAAGACCTATATGAAAAAAAAAAAATTAGAGCCCAATATCCCTCATGAACAATCATATAAACATCCTGAACAAAATATTAGTCAGTCGAGTACAGTATATAAAAGGGATAACACACCATGACAAGTGAGTTTTATCTTGGAATGCAAGGTTAGTTTAAAATTGAAAAATAAAAGTATTTTACCATTTTAATATGAGAAAAACCACCAATAGATACAGAAAAAGTATTTGACAAAATCCAGTATCCACTCATGATAAGAACTCTCAGCAAACTAAGAATAAAAGAGAACTTTCTCAGTCTGATAAAGAACAAATACAAACAACATCCATCTAATATCATAATCCTGAAATATCGAACATTAAGATCATGAGCAAGATCATGAGCGAGGTTCCCACTCCCAACACTTCTGTTCAACACTGTACTGGAGTTCTAGCCAGGGCAATAAGGCAAAGGGGAAAAAATTCATACAGATTGAAAAAAATTAAAACTTACCTTTTTCTACACACACCAAAAAACCCTAATTGGTTATGTAGAAAGTTCTAGGAAATTGACACAAAAGCTCCCACAATTATCGAGTGAATTTAACAAGGTTTTAGGATATAAGCTTAATATACAAAAAACACCTATTTCTACAGAAATAAAACCAATTGGAAAATAGAAATTAAAAAGTGATTACTTTTACAATAGCATAAAACCATAAAATATTTAGAAATGAATTTGACTAAAGACATGAGAGACTGCCATAAAAGAAAAAAATGCTGAGAAAAATCGAGGAAACCCAAATATATGGAAAATATATTATGTTGATGGATTAGAAGTCTCATAATTGCTAAAATGCCAGTTCTCCACAAGTTGATCTATGGACTGAACACAATCCTAATAAAAGATACAACATACTGTTTTGTAGAAGTTAAAAATTGTTTTAAAATTTATATACACATACAAAGGATCTAGAATAGTCAAAGTAACTTTGAAAATGGAGAAGAAAGTTAGAAGAGTCACATTATTTGACTGGTTTGGAAATGACACCTTGATTGTGTAGTGATGACAGATACATACATTTATCAAAACTCATTGAGATGTGCACTTAAGATTGGTGTATATAAATTTTACCTAGTTTTAAAAAAAAGCTAATCACTTCTAAAATACTTAAAACTTCTTATATAAGATGGGGAAGAAAATGGTTTCTTTTTATATACTACTAAAAATATGCTGTAAAATGTGATTCATAATAGAGGAGACCGTTTTTCTGTTTAAGACATAACTATCTATAGGACTCATTAGTTGAATAATAGCTGTTTCTTGTTGGGTGATGAACGATGCTCTAGATATATAGATGCTAGCATTTCCTTCCTTCATTTCATGGGTGAGGTAATTAAGGCAAAAATAAGTTAACTTCTTCGAGGGCTCATGGCCAGCAAGTGGTAGAGCTGGGGTTTGAACTCAGGTGGTCTGGCCTATGGATCTTACCACTATCTGATGGTCCCTTGTGCTTGTAAGGGGCTTGATGCTTCACTCAGACTTTCATAGAAATAGTCTCTTGCTCATCCTCACTGTGGTTCCAGGATGCAGGCTCATCCAGGATAGCTGCCCCTGTTTACAGATGACTCTGAAACCCTGAGGGATCGAATAGCCAGCTCCAGGCCTCCCGCCCCTGAACCTGTCTCGGCCTGGCTCTTTTTCTGCACACAGGGATGCCTGCGTCCCACTTACTGGCCCTGGCGGGGTAGCTGGCTTTCCAGAAGGAACAGGCTAATCTGAATTTGGGGGCATGAAAACGTAGCAGGGCCACCCCCATGAGCTGCTGTGGAAGAATGGAAGACAAGCAGATCTGGGGATGTCACAGCATTGCATCTAGGAATGGGGTGCTGGCCTGAGCCACCCTTCATATAGTTCATTCCAGGAAATGTAGATGGTGAGGTTTCAATTATTTTAAATAACAAAAGGGAATAATAGTGACAGGTCTGAGTCACAAGCAGAGTGTTTCACTCTATTTCTAGCTCATGCCAGAAAAAGAGTAATGGTACTGATATGGGCCAAATGAGACTGATACCGGCCACAGGGCTAGGTTCTAGGCAAAACCTTGATATCCCTGAGCTTGTCTTCAGAACCTTCTCCTTCCCCTTTAGATGATCCCCCTCACCCCAAGCTCTGTCAGAACAGCAGGACCACACTACCCTCAAGGTCTTCCTTCTGTGGGCTACGCCCTGAGGGGAGACCGTTTTCATTTTTTCTTTCACCATCAGAACTCACTTGTCCTGTGTCCCGCTCCACTGCCCTGATGTCCTTTCTCCCTCCCTCCTCCCCAGTCTCTCGGCAAAGCTAGACCCTCCAGTCTTCCAGTGTAAATGCTGATGCCTCTTCAACGGTTTCCTTGATCTGCTAAGTCAAGGACCTTTCTCCTTTCCCTGTGTTCTCACTTTATTTACACTTTCTGCACGCCAAGGACCAAATTTTGCCTCATAAATGTCTGATCTATGCCCCTTCCTCAGGCAGCATCCCCATTTGAATTGCCTTTGTACAGCCCCCACCCCACCCCTCCCAGTGGCCGTGCTGAGCAGAGGACCCTCTTGCATGTGGGAATGAATGGATGTTCACGGGCTAATAACCCAGTCCTTACATGCCTGCCTTTGCTCGAGGTCCAGCTCTAGCGAGGTAAACTGTATGGAGGACAGAGCCGTTTGATGAAGATGAGATGTTTTGTACCCTTAAGTCACATCCCGTGAAAGGCTAGCATTCCATCCTGCATAGGAAACAAGAGCTGCGTTCGCCTTTATTTCAGAAGGTTGCTGCAGTCCAGATAGTTTAAAATGGCAAATGACATTCAAATTACTTCTATTAAGCTTTGGACTCCTGAGCCCCTCCACTTGGGCATATCCGATGTCATGGCATTTGTCACAGTTGCACGCCCAGAGTCGGCTACCCAAAGTCATTTATTGACTCGAAGAGGAGTTTATTTCGAACCGAACGGCTCCTGAGCACCCATGAAGAAGGATGCTCTTCAATTTCCCCATCTAATCTCCTCACCCTAACCACAAAGCCTCTCCACTGCAGAGAAGGGCTATTTTCTTTCTCTCAAGACTTGTTCTCATTCTTCTCTGTGGCAAGAAAGGTGATTGGATATCGGGATTTTAAGTGGTTTTGTCTGAAAGTCATTTAAAATGGAGCTGAAATTTCAACAGGACTGGTGTTGAGTGGAGACGAACTTGAAAAGAGAGATGGGGTTAGCAATCCTGCTGATAACTTGGAGGGGACAGCACAGGTCCCCCGAACCTGTCCTGATAAATAGAAAAGAATCACTCACTGGCATGATCCCTACCACTGTTTGTACAAACCCTCTTAAATGGCGTCTTTTCAGAAATGCTTAAGGATATGCTGTTTTCTTAATAAATTTCCCTTTCCACTGTTTCTGTTCCATTTGATTCGTTTCAGCAATACCCCGCCCCCCCCTTTTTTTTTCAAATATCTAGAGGTAAAATTGAACTCATCCGGTTTGACAATATTCACCACATTTAAATCCCCAGGGCCTAAGGCAATGAGGTTTTACCGCATTTCATTGTGAAAGTTCTGCAGTGGCTAATTTCACTGCATTTCATGTCCTCTGTAACGAGGCTGTAGGAAATACGCCAGCTGGGCGGCTTGCGGCCTCTGTGGCTTCCTGAGTATTGGAACCCTGACACCATCTATGACAGTCTCCTGCCCCCACCCACTGAGTTGCTTAATTTTCCCTCCAGGAGACCCTTGAGCACAGTCATATCCGAGGCTCATTATGATCTTGTAGGATGAAAAGGCCTTTGATTATTCAGAGTGTAGGTCCCTGGGGAAGCCCCAGTACACAGACATTCTTTCCTGATTCTCAATTTATATTGTGTGCTACCTGTGGGAAAAATGAAAAGAAGCTCGGGCACCAACCCTCACACTTCCCTCTACCCTCCTACCGTCTTGAGGTTTGTTGCTGAGGTTTTTCTTCTTGGTGTTTGTTTTGTTTTGTCCCCAGCTAGTGCTAAAGAATCTTCTTTTCCCATCTGTCTACTTACATCTATTTTCTGTGTGTATAGCTTCTGCTTTATAGCTTTTTCCTTCATTATCTCAGATGCAGCCACTCCCCACATGTCCACCACACACACCACACACACACACACACACACACACACACACACACACACACACCCTTCTTCAGACCATCCACCTGCCTCTGACATCCACCCACTGTCCTCCTTGTGAAGGGATAGCTAGCCTATACTGAGCTAGGACTCGTTATTGAGTCGTAAAAACCAGGCAGGCCCTAGAGATCTCTGTATCAACCCTCTTACGAGACAGATGGGGCAACTAAGGCCAGAGGAGAGAAGCTGATTCCCCCATCCCCAGCCCCATCATAGCGGAGGGTTAGAGGAAGCTTACCTCCACCCTCCCCTGGCCTTGTGCAGGTCACGCCTGGTCCCCTGGGGTTTCTGTGGGGAAGAGAGCACTATGTGTCCTGCAGGTCCTCTCCTGGGTCCCCAGCCTTCCCATCAGTGACAACCCAAACTAACCCTCAGAATGGGACCGAGTTCAACCTGGAGACAGCCCTTCAATGAAATGGCTGCTGGTGTAGGTTGGCAGGGATTCATATTTTTTTCTTTTAATTACAAAAGTAAAGCATGGTCACTGAAAAAAAATCAAACTCAAATGTATACAGTTAAAAAGTCAAAATATGTTGCTTTCGATACCTCCTCACTCCCCTGCCCTTCATTATAAAAATTACAAGCCCTGCTCACGTGCTCTTTCTCTTTCTCCCCCCATCCCTGTCCCCCCAAAATAGTATTTATCCTTTTCTCTCTGTACCACTTCTCTGTCTCGTGTAAAATTGTGTGGTGGGGTACGCACTGTATGGTGTCGAGCTGACCACCTGTTCCGGTTCCCTGCTCTCTCCTACTAGACTGTCAGCTCCCTGAGGGCACCTTCTCCGTCCCTCTATCCAGGGACGAACATGGCCTTTTGCATCGCGAACGCCACTGATTATTTCTCAAAGTGACCTGAACTGACCTGTGTCTCCCGCACATTGCCCACCCTCTCCCCAAACCTGCCCTTACCTTCTCCTGATGATGGTTCTTCAAGTAACCATACTGGGCCAGTTCTGACTGGCTGGGCTAGAAAAGAGAGCAGCTCTACTCCCGCCCTGGTGGTGATGTGTGGCTGTAGGGTAATGGTAGGGTCTGGGGAAATGTGTGTCCCTATCACCCTCACTATTATTAGCTGTGCCAGTGGGGAAGGAGGGACAGTGTGTGGGAGAAACCACCGAGGCTTTCCCGTCTATTTGGGTTCACAGAAGAACCAGTAAGAGTGGAGGAAGCTGAAGGCCCTTGGCTTTCGGGGGAAGAAGGTCTGGGTGTGCCTGGTTGTCCCGGGGCCCGTCTTGGGCAGGAGCTCCTGAGGTTGGCCACAGACACGCTCATGGAAGGGAGTTGTCACTTTGTGGTGTGCCCACCGCCCTCAGGTCCAGGCTTCTGCTCAGGGCAGCTGCAGGCCAGGGAAAGCCAGCAGAGCTGAGGGGGGACCACAAAATGCTGGCCGAGAAAGCCACTGGGAAGGCAGCATGGCGGACCAATGAGGCCGAGGTACCACTCCCACGTCCATCTCTCGCCACCCTGGTGCCTTCTCGTACTTTGGTACCCCATTTGTACAATGGAGCTAATGGCCTTCGATCTGCTTGCCTCACGGAGCTGCTAAGAGAGTCAGATAAGACACTGTGGGAACTTGCTTCATCCTAGAGAGTGCTCACAAGGCACAGGGTCCCATGGTGATAGCAAGTGCCCTGTGAACCCAAATGTAGTAAATGACAACTATCAGATCAAGAGCTGTGACCCTAAGCGCGTTGTCCAGGGAGACCTGACTCTAAAATTTCCTTTTTCCCCACCCAGGGCAATCCTTCCACTCCCGGGTCCTGGAGAACTGTGAAGACGTGGCTGACTTTGATGAGGTAGGCAGGATGCCCTTCCAGACAGCTCAAGCCCTGAGCCCAGAGGGGAACGAACATTTCTCTGCCTCCTGGGGGCACACTGGCCCCAAATCCTGGGAAGCTGGCTTGCTCGGGGCTCCTCATCTCTGGTTTGCTTCCTGGGAGGGAGCCTCCCTCTCTCTCTCCACCCAAATTCCTGTCAGGGGCCTCTGCATAGGAAAGCAACTGACACGATGGCAGTTCAGGCCCCACCAGTGGCCTGCTGCCCAGGGCCTTTCGTTGTCTCTAGAGAAAGGGCCCCTGCTGAGGGCCCAGCAGGCCTTGGGGAAGGGTTCCCTCCCTGCGTTTCCCTGGGCAGGAGGAGGGCCCAGTCTAAGCTCACCTGACTTCTGGCAAAGCCAGTCTCAATATCTTTACTCTTTTTTAAAGTTGACCTATTTGTGGAACTTTATCATTCCAGATAAATTTTAAAGTAAGTTTATCAAATCCTTCCAAAAATCAGCTGGAATTTTGATTAAATTTCACTGAATTTAAAAATTAACTTAGGAAGATGTCAATTTTTTATAATATTAAATCATCTACTCAACTTACCTACCTTTCTTACTAGGATTTTAAACTTTTCTACATAGAAGTTTTATGCATTCTTAACTATTTTCTAGATGCTTTATAGTTTGGTTGTAATCATGAAGGGTACCTTTAATGGCATTTTTTAGTTTTTTATTGCTGGCATAGAGAAATACTTTCCTTCCTTTATAAGTTTCTCTTTTATCTGGCAAATTTGCTGAACTTTCTTATTCATTTTAATAGGTTGTCTATTGACTCTGTTTTTCTTGTGTGTGTGATAACATGATCTACAAAAGGAAGTGTTTTGTCTCTTCCTTTCCATTCTGACCTTTTTACTTCTTTATTTTTCCATAGAATATTGGCCATGATCTCTAATTCTATATTAAACAGTAATGGTGATAGTAGATATCCTTTCTGTGTTCTTCATATTAAAAGAAATAAAGGAATTTAAATTTTGTCATTAAATATAATTGTTGTAATAGGATCTTACTAGTTAATCTTGTCTTCCTAGTTTAAGAGTGTTTATTATAAAAACATTATTATAAGAAGTTCGAAGGTTGTTGAACTGTATCAAAAGCTTTTTCTACATTGCTTGAGACAATTACAACTTGCTCCTTTAGTATATTCATAATATATTATTTTTAATACATGGTAAATTCAGTTGGCTAATATTTTTATTTGGATTTTTCCAGCTATGTCCATAAAACTTTTATAATTCATTAATACTTAAAATTTTCTAGAACAATGCACATAAAATAGAAATCTGCTTTTCTTTGACATTTTAGAAGAATCGAATGTAAAAACATCTAAGACTGGACAGTTTGGGGAAGGAAGCCCTTTGTTTCTCTTTTCAATTTCTCCAATGTTTCTTGCACAAATTTTGGATTTTTATATGTTATTAGGTTTTCGAATTTATTAGCACATATTTGATATAGTGTTTTAAAATCTTTTTGTGCTTATAGTTATTTTCCCCCTTTTATTCCATATTTTATTTTTATATCATCCCTGTTTTTCTTTGTCAATTTTGCTAAAGATCTCTTTATCTTATTAATCTTTATGAAGAACCAGCTTTGGATTCATTCGTCTTTCCTGTTGTTATTTTCCATTTCATTGATTTTTACCCTTTCCTTAATTATTTCCCTTCTATTTTCTTTAGCTCTGTGACTCTTTTCCCAACTTTTTGAATAGTAAGCCTGTTATTTTTTATTTTTCTTGTTTCTTAATAAATGTATTTTAAGCTATAATTTTTGCTCTGTGTGTAATTTTACCTGTAGCCTATAAAATTTTATATGTAGTGTTTTTTATTATTATTCATTTTTAAATATTTCTAACATTCCTTTATGATTTTTCTCTTAAACCCAAGAGTCATATAATAATATGTTACTTATTTTCCAAATATATGTGACATTATAGCTCCTTATTTTATTCATTTCTATTTTCATTGCATTATAATCAAAGAACATAGCAATAAGATATTGATCCTATGGAATTTATTGAGACTTTTATTATGGTCTAATTCACAGTCACAAATGTTTCCTCTATTAAAAAAGGAATATGTTCAGTGTAGGTTTCTATATTTAGTGCAATATACACTCAAGCTTATATTATTTTCTATAAGCTTACTAGTTATATTATTCAATCTTCAGCTTCTTCTTCTCTGCTTGATCTATCAGTTTCAAAAAAATGACTGTAATAAAATTTACTACTACAATTGTTGATTTATATATGTCTCCCTACAGTTCTGTCAGTTATTGCTTGATGTATTTTGAAACTGTATTATTAGTTGCCTATATGCTCATGATGACTATACCTTCTTGTCTATTTTCCTTTTACCAGTAATTAATATCCTTTTTTGTCTCTTACGATGTTTTTCATTAGTTTCTATTTTGTCAGATATTAAGATTGCTATCTCAGCTTATTTTGATTCATTTGCCTGATATATCTTTTATTGTCTTGGTATTTTTTTCCATCTTTTTGTATTTAATATTTCTGTGTTTTTAAATTTAAGTGTGTCTTCCTAGAGCATGCATTATTAGGTTTTATTTCCTTACCTTATATGTGAATCTTTGTGTTTTAATTAAGTAGTTTCACCATTTACATATATTATCATTGCTACCATCATCTTAATTATAATTATAAGGCTTGTTTCCTCTACCACCTTAATTTATACTTTCCACTTATTGTACTTTTTGTTTGCTAGCTTTTTTTTGGATCAGGTTTTCTTTGTTAGTTGAAAAGTCATTCATTCTATTTTTGTTTTCAAGGTAGTTACCCTTATCATGTTTATGTATCTCTATTAATACCTTAAACAAAATAATAATTATAATTTTCCTTAACATGACAAGTGCTTTAATATTCTCTCCTACCTTTTTGATTTCCCTACCTCAGCCCACACCCTCAGGCTGATATTATCTAGATTAGAATTTTAATTCAAGGTTTTTATGCATGTGTGTGCTCTTTTTCTTTTATTTGTTCTAGCTTTCTTTTTTGTTTGTTTTGTTTTGTTTTAAGATAACAATAGTCTTTACCAAGATATTTGACCACCTTGACTTCTCATATCTCTCAAAGCATCTCTTGGAATTGTTTTTCTTCCCATTTGAGTACTTCCTCCAAAAGTGTTTTTAATTTGTGCTTTTATGTAACAAGCTTTGTAAATCTAAGAGTATTTTTCTTATTTCTTTTCATTTGAATAAGAGTCGAACTAGTTATAAAACTCCTTCACAACTTCAAAAATATCATTCATGTTGCTGTTGAGAAGCTTGATGGTCGTCTGGTTCTTGTAACTCTGTGGATGACCTTTTCTTTCCCTCTGGGGGGAAAAAGGTGTATTTCTTTTATCTTTGATATTCTTAAATTAGTATAATGCATATAATTGTGGGTTTCCTTATCTCTCCTGGTTTGCACTATTTTGTGAGCCCTTTCAAATCAAAAGCCTTTTATCTTTCATTTATGATAAAAAATTCTATCTCCATTGTTTTTAAAAAAATATTCCTTCCATTCAATTTTTATATTGGTCTCTCCTCTGCAACTCCAATTATCAGATGTCAGTACTTCTACTTCTAGCTGCCATTTCTTAGCTTTATATTTATTTATTGACTTACTTACTTACTTACTTATTTATTGTCTATAAATCTTTTCCTGATGTTTTCTGAGGGACTTCCTCAAATTGATCTTTCAAATTTACCAATTTGTTTTTTCTCATTGCAAATATATTTCTTTATGGTCCATTTGTTCTCATGATCCTGCCCCAGTTGATGCATACTGTTTAGTGTGTTGTCTTTCTTTTATAGGATGATTCAAGTGTCTCTTTACATTACCCTGTTCAAGTCCCCCTGGTATGAGCTATTCTGTCTGGTAACAAGTATCGGAGAAGCATGGAAGGCTGGCTGTGTTAGTCCCTAGGGGTCATACAGTGGGCATGAGTACCAGGGAGAACCCTATTCTCCAGAGAAGAGAACCAGGGTCTCTCTCATCTCTGAGCCTTTAAGGAGAAACATGGTTGACAGAAGGCAGTCCTGAATTTATAAGAAACTAGCTTGGGGGGTTTGCTGAGAGAAAGTATGAGCAGATAGTCTATCAACACCTATGTCCATCAATCCTCATCCCACCAGGGCTGTCGTCAGTTTTCCTTAGTTAAAGAACAGGCAACAATTGCCCCAAGTAACACCAGGCAGAAGAAAGAGCAGAACATACAAGGACTTCCCCCGACCAGCTCTCCACTGCAGCTTCCACTCACCCCAGCCCAACTGGGCAGCCTCCATCTTCCACACACATGTATCAGCCCAAATAGCCTTTGGTCTCCCTGGGTCTCTCATGTCTGTTTGTCTATTCGTGTGTTACTTCCTGAAATCCATATTTCCCTCTTGCTTCTGTAGCTTCTCCAGAGTTGACTTTGGGATGAGAATCAATAGTCTAAAGTCACCATCTTGGTGCAAAAAAGAAGCTCTGCTGTGACCCCCCCAGAATAGCTTACTTCTTCTTTCCTAGATTTTGCCTCTTATATCTGGCTCTGTTTGGCAGACTGTTCTGTTAGAGGCTGGCATTTAGCTGAGTAGCCATCAGCCTGTGGGGCCACCCAGAACCTCTGTCTCCTCCTCACCCCGGGCCCATCCCAATTGATGCAGTTATGGTCCATAGGCCCAGAGATGCAGACACAGAGGAGCAAGGCTTTGACCTTCTCACCTGGGCCAGGGAGCAACCATTGGTCATCACATCCCCTAGGCTGTGCCCTCTCCAAGGAGACTTCTTTTCTGGATGTGTTCCTGTCCTGGCTGTGTGAATTTCTACCTCAGTTTCTGAGCCTTACTTTCCACTTTTGTCAAATGGAGCTGGTGATGGGTATAAAGTCTCACTGTAAAATAATGAACAAAATGAGGGATTGTTGTGACAGTGAACCATTGCTAGCTACTAAGCCAGCTGCCTTGGCCTCAGTCTTACCTCAATACAGAATCTGCCCATTCCCTTCCTCTGCTTATTTCCTCAGTCAGGGCCCCAAGAGGCAGGGGCTGGTTGGATGAAGATGCAGACAGCCTGGCCCAGTCTCTCATAGTCCTGCCTCCCTAGGCTTCTGTCCCAGTTGGCCAGGCAAAACATCTGACTCCCTCCTTCTCACCAAGACTCATAGGGGACATGTCCAGGCCTCCAGCAACCTGATGCTCATTCCAAAAGCACCTCCACTCCTTTCCATTAACTGCACCCTAGGACACCTGAGCCATAGGTATACATGACATTCAAAGTTAATCACCGTGTCCTTCCTCTTCCCAACACCACCCAGCCCAGGGCAGGTGGAATCGGTTCCTGCTGCCCCCAAGCACGGGACCACATTCTAAGCACCTGATGTGTGCCATGCCAAACACCCCAGAGGGAGAAACACGCTCAACAGCACAGGAGGATCTGAGCAGGAAAGTGGGCACTGGGGAGCCCTAGGTCAGTGCGGAGAGACGGAGGAGGCGAGAAGCCAGGGAGTTATAAGCAAAAGCACACAGCCATACCAGACAGCAGCCCTGAGAGAGGGAGAAGAGGTTCTCACCTTGGGAAAATTCTACTCGCCTGTGAGGGGACAGGAAGTTTCTGGGTGTCACAATGGGGAGCCCACTGGCACTTAGTGGAATGGGGGCAAGGCTGCTACATGACTGGCAGTGCTCAGGCCCTCCCACACTAGAGGGACCTGTGGGCCCTAACCCCCCACCCCGCCCCGGAGTCCCACTGGAAGATCATGACAGCAGATTCTAGCAGCAACGCTGTGCTGCTTCCTGAGCAAGTCCCCTTCCATCCGCTCTCCACAGCAGCCTATAGGGGATGAAACCTGGTCTCGGAACATGTGTCCTTCCCAAGGTGACAGAGCTGTAAGGAGCAAAGCCAGGTTTCTAAGTCCACGCTTAGATTGGATTCTAGGCGCCCTCCAGGTGCAGCAGTAGAAAGCTGCTCCTGGGCCTGACCCTCTCCTCTGCTGGACCTTGCTGGGGTCTCTCCACTCCCCCTGCCTGGGTCTTGCCAAAGAAAGCCTGGAATCACACCCATGCTTACACCTGTCTCCACAGACTCTGGGGGCAGACAAGTCCCAAACTTCCCTCGCTGGCCCTTGAAGGAAGCTGCCTATCAGTTGGTCCAGAGCAAGCTTGAAAAAGTAACCTCGGCTGCCCTTGCAAAACCTTCGAAGGCCTCTTGTCTTCTCAGAAAGTCTCTTTTCTCGGCCTTACTGTATCCAGGGCCTTTGGCAACCAGCTCAGTGAGGTACAAAACTAGCCTGGGGATCATGAGAACTGGGCTAGAGTCTTCTGTGACCCGGGGCTGGCCACTCAGTCTCTCTGGGCCTCAGATTCCCTTTCTGTAAAATGGGGATATACTCCTTGCTCTGCCTGCCTTGCAGGACTGTTTCACGGCTGGGAAAAAATGAAATAAAAGACAAGAAAACAAATGTCTCTCCCTCCTCTGCTCAGACAAAGATGCGAGGGGCTGCTGCAGGCTGGGCTGAGGAACCTGAGTCGGGAGGAGGAGGCAATGGAAGAAAGACAATGCTCTGGACAGTGGGTGGAAACAGAGCCTGGATGAGGTGTCTCCTTTCCCAGGGGCTGGAACCTGAGATCTTGCATTTAACCTACAACTCCAGAGAAAAGCAAGAGAGAGGGAGAGAGAGACAGAGAGAGAGAGAGAAAGAGAGAGAGAGAGGGGCAGGCTTGGTGCCAGGCCAGAAGCCAGCAAAGACCCCTGCCCTGGGGCAAGTGAAATGGCCACACCAGACCCACCTCAAGCCAACGTGGTTTGGCTCTCGGCCAGGCCCCATGTGGCCTAGACTCCACAGGAGAGGCCAGGATAATAATAATACTACCTATGGGACTACTAAGAAGACCAGCTGCTATTTGCTGAGCACTTAGTAGGTGGTAGGCTGGGCTGAGGGTTTTACACAGCACTATAACTTTCCTGCAACTCCCTGGGCTGGTATCATCTCGGGTGGAAAGTAGGCATGCCAGAATTTGAACCCAAGCCCATCTGACTCCAGAGCCTATGGCCACTTGGCTAAGAGGACAAGGCTTAGCCTTGCACTCAAGGAGCTCAGTCCAGTGGGGAGATGGACCCAGAACAAAGATGGACAATGGGCCTTTTGAACCCAAAGAAGGAAGTCACCAGCCTGGTGATTGGAGGGTCAAGGAGACCTGATCTCATCAGCTCACTTCGCTATTACCTGGGCTGTGAGCTCTGTGGGGCCAGGAATGTACGTGTCCGGCTCATCTTTGGCTTGGCACCCAGCACGGGGCTCAGGAATATTGCCAAGTGAAAGAATGAACAAAAGAATGAACTGAATTTGAGACCCAGTCTTGGGTCTTTCCATTGTACTCTAAAACTTTGCAACACACCCTAAGATGTCTCTCCCTACCCCACTCCCAAAAATCTAGAGGACTGTACCTTTAAGGATATTGTGTTGCTGATTTAGATTGGTTCCAGACCCAGTCTACAAAGGCCAGGATAATCCAGGTCATCCTCCACCCTACATCAGGGAAACCTCTCCAGGAGTCCTAGATCGCTGGGGTAGATAGGACGAAGGACTCTTCCACCCTGGCTAGCACCAGCCAGGTTGCAGCCAAGCCTAGAGCTGACAAACTGGGTCACAGCTCCACACTCCCAGGGGCCCCGAGACCCCTTAGACAAAGGAGAGGGGAAAACAGGAAACAGCCAAGGAAAATTCAAACCAAACCGAAGCCCATGCCTCTGCTTCTAAGGAGGCCAAACGAGAGTGGCAAAGAGCACCCTTGGATTCGGAGTCCCATCCTTAAATCACTTCCCTTGAACTGGGAGGCTGGTTACAGGTTGCAAAGCCCCACCTGTTCCAACCTGCAGTGGAAGAGGGCAGAGAAGTGGGGGATGGGAGGGAGCTGATCTTTGATTTCATCGGGAAGGTCTTCCCTTGAGCAGTGGTCCTCAAACTTGGCCCCACGGGAGATCACCTGGGAGCTCTTACCAGGCCTGGACCCTGCACAGAGACGCTGGTTTAATCGGTCCATGCTAATCAAATGCAGGTCAGGCCTTGGGACTCTCTAAAGCTTCCAGAAATGATTCTAATGGGCAGACAGGCTTGAGAACCACGAAGAGAAAGAGAGACAGAGAGTTAGAGACAGAGAGATAAGAGGCAGAGAGATAGAAAAACAGAGAGAGAGACAAAGACAGAGAAATACAAACAGAGAAACTGATATAAGATTAAAATGGACATGGTGAGAAGATAGCAGAGGAGCAAACAGGAGAGGAGGAGAATGGAGAAACGAAGGGAAAGTGTGGTGTGGGTGGAAAATGGAGAGATAGAAGTGTTAGGAAATGGGAGAATACTCCTTCAGAGAGAAACAACGCTTAAGGGACTTGAATGTCAACTGTAACTGAAAAAAAAACTTGATCCAAAGCAAAATTGTTTTTTAAAAAGGAGACACTTGCGAGACTCACTCAGGCCTCGCCTTTCTCTAGGAAGGGCTCAGCCCTGCTCCAGCATCTACTTCCTCCTGTTCTCTCCTCCTGAGGCTTTTTCCTGCCAAAGCTCCCAAAAGGGCTCGCTCAGCCGCATACCCAGGCCTGCTTCCTCTGGAGCTGCATCTCCAGGCAGGGCTCCCCAAGGCACCCGTCCCCAATCCTCCCTGACTCGCCTCCTCTCTACTCAGCAGACAGGCCCATGACCACCAGCTTTTTATTCCCAAGGAGCTCTTTTGACCCAACAAACTGCACCCCGAGCACTAGGCGAGTCAGTGCTTGGTGACGGGCGAACAAAAGTCGCAAACAGTTTCCTTCTCTGGGTCCCTGTCCTTCGAAATGACTTCAGCTGTTCCTGTGCTGAGTTAATGTCACTGTTCAATGCACCCTTTTAGTGCCATTTCCACAGTCTTTTCCTTTTCCTCTTAATCTTTCTCTCCTTCTTAAGCCAAAATCCTACCCACAGACCTTCCGGTGAATCAAACACCCCTGCCCCCTTTATTCCAAGAAAACGGAAATCTCGGTGGCTCCCCCAGCCCTCTCCTGCTCAGCGCTATGGCGAACGAGTCGGGTTTTCGTGAGCTGGTTTATTTCCCCACAGCCCAGTAAAGCAACTTCATTAAGAAAACTGCATACTCGGCTGAGCTGGAAGCATCCAGACAGCGGGAGTAGAAGCTGCTTAATGAGGCCTGCAGGCCAGGCCAGGCGGCTCCTGCTCTCTCCTTCCGTGTCCAAGGCCCTGCTCAGAGCCCTCTCCCTCCCCTCCCCGGGCCCTCTCCCTTCGCTGCTTCTTCCACCCTCTCCTGCCTGCTCCAGCTGAAATATCAGTGGTGTCAGGGTCCTCCCTGGGACTTGGCCAGTCCTGAAGAGAGGGAACATTAAGCCCATTTTCCTGAGACAGGCCCTGCCCATACTAGGAGTGAGCTTCCAGGCTGGCCTCGTGCCCCCAAACCCCCAGTCCCCATTCTGGGAGAAGGGAGCATAGCTTTGATATGGCACAGTTGCAGGGTTGGCTCTTAGAAGCCTCCCCAGGGCCTGCTCAACCACTAAGGACCAGGTTCTCTGAATCACGTTACTTCTCTGAGCCTGTGTTTCTCTGCTTATAAAACAGAATATATTATCTGTCTCTTGGGTTGTAGTAAAGACTAAATGAATTAATGCATCTAAAGCATTCAGACCCTTGCATGATGAAAGGTTCTCTATAAATGGCAACTATTATTACTATTACTATGTTGATTATTTATTTCTAGCCTATTGAGCAGTCTGAATTTGGTGGGGTATAAAAATGAAACAAAAAGTGAAAGTCAGTGCCTTCTAGCTGCTGTCAAAATCCCCCTTAATACCTACCATCCCTCAGTGGCAGTCCGAGCAGACCTCAGGGCTTTCTGATCATTTTCAGTTATTTGACATTGATTTCAGAAGGGTTGACTAGTCTACCTGTTATCCTCTCTATACCTGGTCTTCTCCCTTTTCTCAGCCTTGTGGCTCAAGATGCAGGGTGGGATAGGGATGCCGGCCCAGGCTCTCCACATCTCCTCCCTCTCCAGCCGGGAGTTGGGTACATGGTCTGATTTTTGGTCTCTGCCATGGACGTGACCCTTCCTTGTGCTGTGACCACTTCTCTGATGAGCTCCAGCTAGCTCTGGAAGCCATCAGCATGGCAGGTCTACAAACTCTGGCTGTCTGATAGGACCCCGTGTGGGTGGGCTCTGTGGGAGGCCTGCGTGGCCTGCCACACGGTACTGATTCCCCTCCTAGGAGACCTGGCTCCACCCCACCGCAGCTCCTGCCACCAGGGGTTAACGTCACAGCCTCATCCAAGCTGAGGACCTCTCTCCTGGCAGGCAGCCTGGGGTGGAGCGTCAGAGACGCCCTTCACAGCATCCGCTTGGCTCACAGAATGTAAACCACATATTTGCACCCCACGGTGGCACACCAGGCTCCTTCATGGCTGCCGCCCTGGCCCTGCGGTACTCTGTGGGTCTCCTGAGAGGCTCAGGGGACAGACCAGTCAGTCCGCTGCCTGGGCAAATGTCACTGGGAACCTGCATGCCAGGTTCCCCTTCCTGCAGGCGCCTCAGCACTCTGAGCCACCAAAGCACATCGTGTAGGAGGCTACTCTTTCTTCCTTTCCCTTCTTGTCTGCTTTCACATCCCAGGGAGGGGGAGGGCTGGGGGTAGCTGGGGGTGGCAGGCCTTTAAGGAAGCCCTGAAGGAGGTGCCTGGCTCTGCTTATTGAGAGCTCTCTTTAGAGGACGGGTCCTTAGTACCTTTTGGCTGCTGTTTTCGGCTTTCATTGCCACTTCTAGGGCATCAGGAAAAATTCCACTCAACTTCCTGTTCAGCATCGTTATTGATTTAGTAATGAAGCCAGGAAAGAAGTGGTGAGGGTTCATCTAGAAACAGTGAGTTAGAGACAGGCTGTCTCTCCTCTGAGGTCCTGACCCTAATACAGGTAAACAGCTAAAATCTATCTCCAAGGTTCACACTGCTGGTGTGAGGGGTGGTTTGACCTAAAAGCACACACCTCCCACTCCAGGCAGAGCTTGGACAGGTCAGAATGATTCTGATTCAGAATGACACAGCAAAAACCAAGCGCACAGCACACGGCCCTTGCCATTGCCTGGGATCAGCCCCGGGTTGCACCACAAACTCACGAGTCCAGCCCAGCAGTTGGGAGGCAGTAGAAGGGGCACTGGGCTGAGAATCCAAAGTCATGGTCAGCGTTAGGTTCTCAGACTTGCCATATGACCTTGGGCAGGTCACCAAAACCCTCCCAGCGACATCTTTGAAAGAAGAATGAGCAATAACACCCATGCTACCAGGCGGTAGTCAGAGTTAAATGAGACTCCAGGTGTGAACTTTGTCACTGGGCAGCACCGGGCTGACACGAGGGCCCACCTTACCAGGTATCCCCTCACAGTCCCCACACTCCTCCCTGTCATTTCCACCCAAGACCACAGCTGTCCCTCTCTCCGCAGACCTTCCGGTGGCCAGTGGCCAGCAGCATCGACAGCAATGAGATGCTCGAGATTCAGATCTTCAACTACAGCAAAGTCTTCAGCAACAAGTAAGTGTGGGGTGGGGGAGGAGAGGGGAGGGGAGGGGCTGGGCGCAGGCCTTGCTCCTCAGCTGAGCTGCCCTCTTCTTTGCATTTAAAAGGAGACCAGCACCCATAACTTGCCCTGGGGTTGACCTTCAAAGACCCTCCTCCATGCTTCCTCATGTTGTCCTAGAAGTCCCCCAGCCCTCTCAAGCATTGTCAGCTAAGCATACCTCACCCTCCTCCTTCTGTCCCCAGTCCCATCACAGCTTCCTGTCTGCTTCTTTAAGTCTTCCTTTTACACCAGGCTGGACAACAGTTACCCGTTAGAGAAGCTAACGTAATGGCTGATAATATCCTCCATAGACCATCTGTACCCTTGAGGGCAAACTTGTCACACCTGAGGCTGACAAGAGGTCTGGGGAAATTTGGTACGATGATTTTGAGAGTCAGGCAAGCTTGATCTCTCAGATCCCAGCCCAGCCATCTACCATGTGACCCTGAACAAGTTACATAACCTCTTCTAATTCAATATACTTACCTGGAAAAAGGATAAGTGCTTACCTCAAGGGTAAGCTGTGAGAATTAAGTGAGACAGATGTCTGTTCCTTAATTCATTCCCCGTATGTCTACTAAGTGCCTACTGTGCGTCAGGCACAGAACCAGGCGCTGAGGACAGTGAGGCATCTACCCTCATGGAGCTTGCACTCTGCTATGAAGTGCAGCTCCCATGTGAGCACTCTCACTGCTAGAGGTTCAATCAAAGTAGTTCCCAGCCTTCTCTGTGGGCGACAAGCAGAATTCAGAATGATCTGAACAGCCTGGAATGGTGACTAAATATAATAAATGTCGATTTCTACCTTGGGTTCAAATACCAGTTGCTCTCATACAAGCCGGAGGGCATCGTGCCTGAACAGCAACATGTCCGAAAAGGCGTGGGGGTCCTACTCCCTGAGAGTTCGGTACAACGCCACAGTAGGAGAGACTTCAAACAAGAGCAAAGCTGACTTAATGCTAGCTTGTATTAATAGAAGCAGAGCAATCAGAGCAGGAGGCAAAGTTTCCACCGTTCTCATGCCAGTCAGAGACTATACCAGTAGGCACCAGCTTGTAGACACCAGGGGGGAAGGGATTAAATCTTATTTTATAACAAGGAAATGAGAGCCTAGAGGAGAAAATCACAGAGGATATGTTCATCCATCCATCTATCCATCCATCCATCTATCCATCCATCCATCCATCCCTCCTTCCAGTCTTTCAGTCACTCATCAAACATTCACTGAGCAAATACTCTGCACCAGGCAGACTCTGTACTAGACACCGGAGGAACTAAGATGCGGGTTTAAGGCACTGTGCCTGTCCCCTAAGAACGTTTTCTGCCATGTGGAAGAGGAAAGAGATGTGTGCCAGGAAGCAGGACCAGGACCAGGCTGCATTGCGGGAAGACAGCTGTGATGGGGGAGGGTTGGCAGAGAGCGACCACGACGTTTTCGAGGGGGTTTCTGAATCAGGAAGGGCTGAACCAGGGGGGCTGCTAGGATTCTGTGGTTTTTCTTGGGAACCTGCAGATCTGAGTTGAGTGTGGGGTGCGGACATCTCAGGCCTGCTGGCAGGGCCATGGTGAAGGTGATTAGGGCAGAGAGGCCTTCCCACTTGGCCTCTCAGGATATCACACCATTCAGGCAGCTGTCTCTGAGATGAGAGACCGAGTGACCTGTGAGGACAGGAGAAATAGGAACAGGAAAAGGGCCCATGTACACAACAACATAGACGCGGAGGAAAAAGCAGAATCAAAAGCTAAGGGCTGGGAAGGGCATCCAGGCACCCCAGTGGGGACCCATAGGCAGGTGGCAGAGCATCCAGGAGCCTCAGAGCTCAGCCAGTGCCACCCTTGTTATGCAGATGGGGAAACTGAGCCTCAGAGAGGATACTGAGGCCACATGAGTCGATAATGGTTAGAGCCAGGCTAGGGTCTGTCTTCTTCCTCCCCTTCTTAATCCTCAAACTCCAAGAAACCAGGGCATGTGAGCAGTTACGTGGAAGCCAAGGATGGGAAGGACTGGTAAATCGTTTATGATATAAGCTGTTGGGCCGACCACAAAAATGCTAGAAACCTTTGAAGTCATCAAAACTCCTGCTATAAACAAACCAGAAGTATTTGGTAAATTGTTTGGGAAACTATCATAACACTGGATATGCTGACATTTAAGGCTATAATTACTTGTTCTAAAATGCCAACAAGAGGGAGACAGATGGAGGGTGTCTTATTCTAATTCTCTTCTTTCCCTCGCCCTGCTCTCCCTGCCCCCACCCAAAAGAAGGCAGGATACCCCCACAAAGGGTTTGGGGGGTGGCTGGGTCTGGTAGAAGGGGGCCCTGCCCTGACACAGGCCAGCAGGGGCGGGGGCAGAGTTGGGGGATCAGGGTGGAGGGTGGACTGCTTGAAGCCAGGAGGGGGTCTTGGAATCAAAGCCAGAGAAAAGGCCCATCTGGTGTTTGCCAGGATGGAGCCAGAGGGACGGTTGAGGCCACAACCCCCTGGCCCCATTGTGGCCCAGCTCAGTCACCAGGCTTCTTCTCACCAGGCACCTGAGCTGAGGGAGGCCTCTGGGGTTTGCACTGGGCTTATGATCCAGCAAAACCACACCCTCTGCTTGGGATGATGCCTGGCACCCAGGAAGCCCCATGGCTTTGCACAATGAGTAAATGAATAAATGCCCCAGCGGAGTCAAGAAGTAGAGGGTGTATAGAGTGGGAGGGTCTGGGGGCAGGAATCAGAGTGGCCCTGTCTTCTCTGAAGAGTTCAAGGCACTCTAGGGTGAGAGCCAGTCACATGACTGATGATGCATTTGGGGAAACTGAGGTAAAGGAGGCTGGTGTCAGAAATGGGACCTCTGGGCCTAATCTTGTCTCTGCCCATCTCAGAGAAAGGGACTTGTCCTAGGAGTGGAGAGCTTCTTGGAATCTGGCCCCTCACCCATGGTTCCGGGGGCTGCTGGGAGGAGAAGGAAATTTGATGTGAAGGAAGAAAGCATCCTCGTCAGAGACTAGGAGACCCTCAGGTGTGCTCTGAATGAGGTCCTCCTTCAGGACTTCCCTTTGAGATGAGGTGTTGGGCCCAGAGGATCTTATGAGTCTCCTTCTGCCTGTCCAGGACCCTTGATGGGGGAGGGCCTGACCCAGGTGCCAGTCTCCTGGGGCTCCTGAATAATTCAGGAGCCAGGAGAGCAGTTTGGGCCTAGCCGCTTTGGGCACCTGACACCGGCTCCCAGGGGAGAGCAATGAATTATTGACAGGTCCTGGTGCCTGGCTGCAGCTCTATTGTGGTCAGTCTGTGGGCTGGTCTGCGCCTGAGGCCCCCTCCCTAGTGGCTAATCACCTGGGAATCCTCCTTGGGGGCCAGCACAGCCCTCTGGGTGGCCGTGGGCCCCATGGGGAGTGCTGTCTCTTTTCAGATGAGTAACCTGAATGGGCCGCATGAGGGAGATTGTCAGAAGACAGTGGATCGGGTTCCAACATCTTCACCTAACTGCCTGGGGGAAACTGACTCCAGGAGAAGCCCTTACCCAGCGTCACACACCAGGCTCAGGGCAGGGCCAGGCCTTCCAGCCAGACCTCCTTCCCCAGAACGAAGGGCCTTGCACCTCCAGTTCCAGGGAAGGACCCTGCTATCCAAGGAGCGTGTGAGCCACCCCTCCTCAGTGGCCCTGGATGGCCGCTCCGTGCTGACCCACCCAGAGATACAGGAGCAATAGGCGGACCCCGCTGAGTTTGCAAAGGGCAGCTGGGGTGGGAGGGGTTGGTTGGGGAGTCACCACGCACCCCAGAGCCAGGGCTTCCTTCCTGTCCACAGGGGTGGCCGAGGGGCAGCCTCTGTTGGAAGCAGCATTACAGCACTTGTTCTGAAGCTCATTTTCATAGCTATTTTTGTTTAGATGGTACATTATAGACCTGTAGAGAAAGCAAAGCTTTATACAAATTTTATAATAAAATAAAATTCTTCCTATTTTACACAAGACTACGATATATCAACTGTCTATTTCAAAGAATACTATTTTTCATTTCTATTTGGAAGGTTGAGGGGAACCATTAGATGTGAAAGCCCCCAAGCCATCACACAGCGGGGTGACAAGCTGATTCCTCTGGCCAAGCCGTCTCCCAAGGTTCCAGCCCCACCCTCTGGGCCTCGGTTGGGCCTCAGCTCTGTGAAGCTACACATCTGCCCCCAGAGCCCACCCTGTAAAGGAGACCAGCCCTGCGTAGCCCTCCAGACAGACGACATCCAAATGCTTTGGTGTTTCATTCCCATGTTCTCGCCACTGCACAGTGAATCCGTTGGCTTCACCTCCTTTGAGGAGATGGGTAAAAAACAAAGTTCAGAGAGGTTGGGGAACTAGCCAAAGTCATATAGCCGCCAGGTAACGGAATCCCCCTGAGACCCTGCCGGGCGAACCCACCTCTGTCTGACTCCAGAGCCCAGGCTCTGTCCACTGTCTACACTGCCTCCTCTTAGGGATGGCGTTCCATCTGTATGTGGACAGGACGTGGCTCAGGGCGTGAGGAGTGGGGGATTCTCCAGAGGCAGATAGCTTGCTGTGCAGCTTAAGCAGTGGCAAAATGGACGAGCAGTAAGAGTAGCTGTGGGGCAGTGAGATCCCATCACACGGCATCAGGCAGGACCCCTTCCTCATGGACTGCTGCACGAGCTCCCCTCTCAGGCCCCTCTTAAGTCTAAACGTCTTTGACTCTGACCTTTAAGCCTGGAAGGTGCTGGAGGGTTCTCTGAGCGCTTGCAGGGGTGAGGAGGTAAGTGTGGGGAAATAGCCCCATCCTGCCCCCTGGGGGTGTCTTGTCACATTGCAGCATCTCTGCTGATCCTTGGGTCTTCCTCGGCCTCCTAGGAAATCTAGAGAGAGATGTCCCCAAGAGCCCAGCACCCAGCAAGTGCTCAGTGGCTCCTAGTAGAAACTAAAGCAGGCCGAAGTTCCAGCTGGCAAAGGGCAGTGGCAGAACAGAGGATTCTGAGTGTGCTCCTGGGCCAGCATCACCAGCATCAGCAGGAAACCTGTCAGACACACACTTCCTCAGGCCCCACTTTGAATCAGACTCCCTGGAGTTGGGCTGGTGGTGGGCTGGAGCTGGATCTTACCAGATTCAGAGGGAAGATGCTACAAGTCTCCCCCAATTCTGAGTTCAACGACTTCACAGGTAGCCTGAAATTGGCCACGAGGGTGGGAGGACCATGGAAAACGTGGAAGTCACAAAAGCTTCTGGTCAGGCCTGCCCTTCCCCTCCCCCAGCCAGTCATTAAACATTTGCCAGTGCAACTAGGGGTGGGTGGGTCCCCATATTTGTGTTTTAACGGGCCTTCCAGATGATTCTGTTCATGCTGATGTTTGAGAACCACTGATTTAGAACCAAAAGAGGTGAGGCTGAAGAAGAGCCAGGTCTGAGAAGCTTCTAGAAGCCTACTCAGGCTGTGGAGTGGAAGAATGCTGTGAGCAGTTCTGCCGTCAGGGAGGGAGGGTGGGCTGGCAGGTGGGGCTCTGAGCTCCGGAAGGAAGCCTCTCCTATTCATCCAACATGGCTGCTCCTGCCACTTGCCCCCTTACCCGCCCCCCCCACACACACACACACACAGATGTAAGGCTTTAAAAAAACAAAACAAAACAAAACAGTGTTTATTCTTTATGGCACTCAGGATGGTCTGAGGTCAAACATGTCTGTTAACGTCATAATTCACCTGACACCTCACCTCACCTGAATTTGCCATTAATTAGCTGTGTCTCATCCTGTTTTCTCGGCCTCATCTTCCTTCTCTATTAAAAAAGGACAGCGTGAGAGGGCCCCAAGTCCCTCCAGTACTCGCATACTGTGGATGTCTCCCTCAGCTTTTGCCCCGTTGGTCAGAAATGGTGTGTGTGTGTTTTAATTTACCCCATGCGGTGTCACTTTGTGAGAATCTCTCTCTGAATCCCTGTTCTCTCTAGAGCAGCAACCTTCCCACCACAGGGCAGAATGGGGTTCAAGTCAACTCGGTCAGCATTTATGGGGCACCCATTGTTGTTCATTAATTCAGCCAACAGGTATTTAGATCTTTTGTGTGCCAGAAATATCAAATAAAATATCAAAGAGGAAACAGTCCCTGTCCTGGAGAGGCTCATGACATTGGGCACCCCCTTAATAACATCTGGACTGCTTTTAGGGGACTGACTATGTGCTAGGCACTCTGATAAGAACTTGGCACAGGGGATCTCAGTTAGTCCCATTAACAACGTCTTTGTCAAGTAGGGGTTCTTAGCGCCTCTTGGGGGAGACCTGGAACTCAGAGAGCATAAGTAAATCGCCTGGGAAGCAGGTGACTTGCTGGTAAGTGTCAGGTCTGGGTTTCAAGTCCCAGTCTCTCTGACTTTAAGACCACTCTTCACTGCACTGCACTGCCTCTCCCTTGCTGTGCAGCTGGGAATAAGAGGGTCCTGCAATCAGATAGGTCCTCACCCTGGAGCAGAATGGAAGAATGAGCCAGTGGTGTCGGTGTGGGGTAGAGACCTTGGTCGTGGTTAGGGATGTGGGAGGGGGAGGAGCTACTGGTGTGTCCAGGAACCTCTGGTCCTTCCCAACAGCCTCTATCCTGCTCTGCAGGGGCTCAGCTGAACCCCAGTCCACATACCTGAGAAGCAAAAGGCTCCACTATCACCCTGTCCCCCAGTCTGTGAACATTTCCCCCAGCTGGTGCTCACTGCCCTCAAGTCAAACTCCTAGTTGTTAGGGGTCATGTACGCTCTTGCACATGCCACCTGGCTTCAGGGCCACCTTCTCCCACCCAAGCCTGGAGCCTGAGCAAATCCTCCCTCTCTCCAGCTCATTCACCTCCTTCCCAGCCCCTCACAGACTCTTGGACTCCTCACTCTGGCCTCTTCACCTGACGCCACCATGTCCCCCTGCCATTCACAGGCTCATTGGGACCTTCCGCATGGTGCTGCAGAAGGTGGTAGAGGAGAAGCATGTGGAGGTGACTGACACCCTGATTGATGACAACAATGCTATCATGAAGGTGGGTGTGCCCCAGAGAGCCCCTGGACTTGCCTATTATGGGGTCACTTGGGGGTCTGCTTCACCTCCCTTCCCCTGCCCAGAGTGTGATCTGGGGGATGCTCATCATAAATGGAGAGATGAGGCTGGAGGAGGAGACTCAAGTCAGACTCTGCCAGAGGCCCTCTGCCTGGTCGCTGCAGCCAGAGCCCTTCGGGCATGGCAGGGTCTGCTGTCCCAAGATGGACATCACAGCAGTGAGAGGGCTCGAGAAGGGCAACTGGGGATGCCCTCCCTTCTCCACTGAAGACCCCACATGGACCCGGCTCAGGAATCACTGAAGCGTTCTCTCCGGTCATCCAAAGGCCAGGCTGAGCCCTGCAGCCCACTCCAGGCGTGGTCTTCACTCTGCACACCTGTCTTGGCTCGTCTTTAAGACTAGTCATTCTATGAGGGCAGGGACCTCACTTTCTATTCCGTTTGTCACGTCGCATCCCAGCACTTCGAATAAGAGCACACATGCTCTAAGAGTGCACAGTCTGTAGGCATTTAAAACACGTTCTAACAAAGAAAGGAAATAAACCAATCTGAATGCCCAGACTCCAGCTCTGCTCTGACACATCTGTCCGCGTGAGATCATTCATGTCCCTTCATGGGCCATTTGGCACAGTGGTGAGACGCATGGCTCCTGGGTATGAACCTTAATTAGGCTACTTACTACTTATGTGACTCGGGCAGGTTACATGTCATCTGCAAAGTAAGCAAAATTATAGTATTTACTTCACAGGATTGAAAAAATACACGGGAAGTGCTTAAAATAGTTAAGCATATAGTGAGTGCTCAATAAATATGTAAAATAATAGTTAGCTACTATTTCCCAACCTCAGTTTACCCAGCATAACATGGAACTATACCATGGTTCCCCCACCAGAGTTCTGCTTTTGGTCCTATGTAGTAGCCAGCAGAAGAGCCTCAGAAGGCAGGATCGAGGCTACAGAGAGCCAGAATGGAAGAAATCCTCTCTGAGGAGTGTCAAGGGTGGGACAGAAATTTCCATGGTGCCTCGGTGTCTCAAGACACTTCCTCTCTGAGAGCAAGGAGACCATTTGAGGCTTCTCAGCTTGGCCCCAGCCAGGTAATTCTTTCCATGGGTAGGTAGGTGCAGGTGGGGTAGAGCTTCTTGAAGTCAGGGTGCTGGGGTCTCAGTCACCCCAGTGAGGAGAGAGGTGATGCAGATGCAGAGCAAACTACACACCTGAGAACACAGGACTTGAAAGAGAACTGATGCCTGGAGGAGGAGAGTAGAGTGTGGGAAGTGGGGTGAGAGAGAACTAGAGAAGTGAGCAAAGAACAGCCTGCCAGCCCAGGCCCTGTGTTTCTAGAATCAAACTTAGGAATTCAGCTGAGGAAAGGACTTACAGATTATCTAACCCACCTACCACCCACCTGCTGCCCATTGTATGGATGGGAACCCTGACATCCTGGATAGAGAATAAATTTGGTCAAGGTTAGACAGCTGGTCAACAGCAGAACGAGCACCGGGACCCCAGGCTGCCAACTCCAGGCCACCATTATCCCACCACAACATAACTCCATTTTTACAGCAAAAGGGCCACATTGGTGGAAAGGACATGGGCCTTGGAGGCAGGCAGGCTAAGCTCAAATCCCAGCCCCAGCACTTCCTGGCTGTGTAACTTTGAGCAAGTAATTTACCCTCTCTGTTACGTTAGGTAGGGCAGGTTGAAGTGCTGAGATCAGCTGAACGTTAGCACAATGTCTAGCACGGTGAGAGTTCAAACGTGTGTGCACCTTTTATTTCCTTTGGGAAATCTGAGCCTGGGTATTCGGAGGTCCATCCACACAGCGAAGGTCGGCCATGTGGGTCTCAAAAGCGAGTCACCCCCCAGAGCTGTAAGGAAGGGCAAGTGTGACTGGGGGGGCACTCTCAGCACCCGTGCGAATTGAGGAAGTGACTAAAATGAGTTTTTTCCACGCACTTGGGAGAGATGAGAGCCAAAGGAAGGTAAGTGGCCCAAGGACATAGAGTGAGGAGCCTGGTCGTTATTATTAAGTGCGTAGCCTGGGACAAGATTTGGGGCTTCACTTTCCATGAGGGAAAATACCTGGGACAAGATTTAGGGCTTCACTTTCCATGAGAAAAAATCTCAGGGCACCCCCAGGTCCCTTCATTTCCAGGGCAGAAGGGCGGATGTTGGGTGAGCAGGAGGAAGTGCTGACCCCACACCTGTGGAAGGTGTCCAGAGCCTGGGTTCCTCTCCTGAAGGGCACCTTCAGCTCAGTTCATCACATCTCCAACAAACATCAGGAGTCAGGGGGTCAGCTGATTTCAGACGCATTCCACCCCTCGTCCCTGCAGGCAACCCTGGCTCTGAGGGAGAGGGGATGACGTACCCACTGCGGATACTGAATGATACTCCTGATTATGTATACGGTGGACTCAGAGAGTCCACCCCTAGTCCGGCTGTCCGAGGCAGGTCCCCACCTTGGAGGAACAGAACCCAAAATAAGAGCCCATTAAGCTGACTGAGTTTGTGCATGTCCATCTTTCTGAGCCTGTTTTCTCATCTGCAAAATGAGAGAGTTGAGGGGGGATAATAAATACCCAGCTTGCCTTCCTCTGATGAGTCAAGGGTAGGAAAGCACTTTGCAGACATCACAAAGCAGTGGACTATGTGGGATTCTGATTGCTACTGCAGTCCCAGCTGCTCACCACCCGTCTCTCTCCCTCCAGACCAGTCTGTGCGTGGAGGTCCGGTATCAGGCCACGGATGGCACGGTGGGCTCTTGGGACGATGGGGACTTCCTGGGGGATGAGTCCCTTCAAGAGGAAGAGAAGGAAAGCCAGGAGACAGATGGGCTGCTCCCCGGCTCCCGCCCCAGCTCCCGGCCACCGGGGGAGAAGAGCTTCCGGAGGTAACAGGCTGGACTCTCTGCGTGCCCACTGCCCCCTAAGACATAGGGCCGATGTCTGGCCCCTCTTGGAAGGCCCCACTAGGCCTGACAGGGTTCAGAGTGCAGGGCTGAGATGCTGGAGAGACATATGAGAGGCAAGAAGGTGTTTCTGCCCAGCTCCCACTCCAGAACTCACTGAGGAGGCAGCAGGGTAGCTGAGATTTGCCTGAAGATCCAGGCTTCTCCCTACCCTTAGAGAGGCAAGTTCCAGGAGGCTGACCTCTAACACAAAAGGGAGAGGCTAGACCTACTGCTTCCTCAGAGAACAGGAGAAGCAGACGGGCAGATGCCCTGATCTCTCTGGTCTAAGACCCAGCAGCGCCGGCCTAGCCCCAGGCGGCCTGGCCTCTGCCCTGGCCCTGTTGAAGGTCCAAGAGAGGGCAGCCTCTTCCTGCCAGAGAGAAGCCAGAGGTCCTGGTTAGGACCCAGCCTCTCTTCTGTTGAGAAAAACGCATCCTGGCATCCTCAGTGTCCAGGATTCACACCTGTAAATGTCTTGCCACACAGGTCACAGGAAGCTGTGTCCTGACCTGTGTTTTCCAAATATGCTATTTTTACCCAAAAAAAGGAAACACAATGGTATTCCTCTTAGAGTCCAGAGAGACAGAATCTGGGCTAGTGAAATGCTGTCTATAGGTTCCTAGGCCAGTGGGGATAATGTGTAAAATGCAGGTAAGTTGGCGATGTGTCTAAGAATGGGGTGCGTTTTGAGAAAAGATGTTCCCCTCCCATTGCAATCATCTCCCTCTGGTCTCCTTCCACCTTTTCCCTTCCAAGAAAAATTTATTCAGTTCCTGTTCCCCGGAAACACAGATTCTAAATTAGTGGAACTGAATTTGATACTTGTATTGAACAAATATGTTTTCTTTCTTTGCACTTGAACCACCACCCTCCCCCCAACACACACACACACACACACACACACACACACACACACACACTTCACATATACACATGCAGATACAAGCTTAAGGGACCCTGGAAGCCTGCTGGGGAGTCACAGTAATAAGGTCAGAGGAACCAGGCCCTTGGCAAATACGGACCCTTGACTTTATTCTGTGAGGTGGGGCAGCATCGCTCAGGCCAGCTTTGAGTCTGTCCTCCTCAGACTCCAAACCAAGTGGGATGGAAAGAGCATGCAATTTGGCCTCAGGAGACCCAGGTCTGAGTCCCAGCTCTGCCTCTTACCAGCTCGTGACCCCTGTGCAGTCGCAAACCGTCTTTACCGTCTCTCCTAACCCAGAACAATGAGAAGCTGTTGCTGGGAGAGCCAAAGTGATGATGGAGGGACAGGTGGTAACTGGGGGGCCGAGTGCTACCTTGTATAAGGGCTGGTGACAAACAGGTTCTTGGCAGCTGGATGATGCAAAAGAATCTGTCTGGAAATGGTGAGAGGAGGAGCAGGGACCAGGTGGGGAGCCTGGGATGCTACGCAAAAGGAACCATCCCTATCCTCTGTCCCTTGTAGAAAAGAGCTCGGTAGGGGCTGTCGAGACTGCAGGGGGACTCTGAGAAAGAGCTTCTGGGGACAAGGTTGGAAGCCACATATGAGCCATCAGTTGCAGGAAAAGCAGCGCTGGCTCTGAACCAGCAGAGCTAAGTTCCATTAAGTCTCATCCTGACTGCCACTAACTAAACTAGATGAGTGACTTCAGGCAAGTCACGAACCCCTCGGGGTCAGTACCATGAATGGGTTGACCGTCCTGGCTCCCCTCTGACTCTGATATCCTGAGGGACCCTGGGGTACTCTGGATCCTGTGGGTAGCACCCATGGGAAACAACTCTCTGCAAGCCCTGGGTAGCTAAGAGGAGGCAGCGTGGCTCAGGCAATGCTGAGCCAGTTCCTCTCTCAGTCCCACGGGAGTGGGCCAGGATGTGGATGAAGCTCCTTCTCAGCTCTGGCCATCCCACCCATACGAAGCTGGAGCTTCACGGCATCCTGGGGCCAGGGCGGGTGTCACTGCCTCTCAGGGTCCCCCATACCGTCCCTGCTCCCCCCCACCACCACCGTCAGTATTGCAGAGAAGGAAGGAATCGCCAACCCATGGATGCTTTGCTCTTAGAAGCACAAAATCGGGGCTCTGGGCCCTTGCATGTCAGTATACATCCGCCTTAGTCTCCAAAGAGAGACTCAGAGCACACGTGCACACACACACACACAAGAACTTGTGTGTCTGCACACACTCACATGCACATATCGTATCCCTCTGTGTGAGTGTGAGGCCGGACGCTGCTGCACACAGGGCTGGTTTCTGGGTTCTGCTGCTGATGTGACTCTAGGAGCCACACCTTAGAAAAGACAAAGAGCCCCACGTTCCTCTCACAGCTGCACTCCAGAGATTCAGGCTCTCCTGAGAACTCCCTGTATTCTCAGACTCTCCTTCGCACTTTCTCCACCTGCCTGGCCTCCTGCCCTCCTTCTACCCAACCTTCCTGGTATCCCTGGGAATGTGGGGGCTCCTGCTGGCCTCCTCTCTGAGAGTGTGCCCTGGGGTGTACATAGACATAGGTATATGGGGTCAGCACACCCAGCTTCAGCTCTAGAGTGCTGCTTTACCAGTTCCCATGTCCCCCTCACACCCCGCTGCACCTTTCACCAGGCCGAGCTCCAGAGGTATCACAGCTCCCCAGCAGCCCAGAGGAGCCAAGCTCAGGGCCATGGTGTGGAGCAGTGCTCAGGAGACTCCTCCCAAACCCAGCCACTTCACCTGAGGTTGCAGTCCCCCCGCCACCCACACCTAGAACTGAGTGCTCAAGGAGGCTTGGCACTGTGAGGCACTTGCATCCCCGCAAATCCTAGAGTTCCCCAGGGGACGCCATACTGATCCTCCGCCCTGTGGCTGCACACGGAGCTGTGGGGATGGGAGCATGAGGCAGGGGGGGAGGGCATGAAACCGTGGCCAAGACACTGGGGCTCTGCCTGAGGTACAGAACTTACCTGGCCAGACTGAGACACTAAAAACACAGTGTGGACTCTAGGAGGAAAGCCAGGCCCGTCCAGGGCTTCATGGAGAGGTCCCCTAGCAACAGGGGCCTCCATGAGGTCAAATCCCACCCCCAAGGGCTTGCGGCTGAGTGAGTGAGGGCAGGCTGAGCCTCGGCTCCCTTGTTTGGAAAATAGGGGACTAATAACATCGAGCTCATGAGATAGATGGATGCGATACGTCAGAGCACGTCGGAGCGCTCGGTGCAGGGACTTGCAGTCATTATTGCTGACGTTAGTTGTAGTCACAATAGTGGTTGTAGTGAAATCATGAGAACATTATTTTTTCACAGAGAGTCCTCTTCCCTTTTCCATTTCCACACTCAGGGTCTGCACCTGTGTATGGCCCCTCTGTCAGGCCCGAAGGCTAGATTGTTTGAGAAGAGGGCAGGCAGATAGATGTATCAGAGGCAGTGTGTGCTGTGTGTCCAGGTTGTGGGTACATACTATGCCCTGGCCTGCTGTGTGCCTGGGAAGCACCCCACTGGGCCAGCCTGACACCTCTCTGTGATTCTGAGCAAAACCCAAAGGGAAAGAGAAAAAAGATCACATTTCATCTTTCAGCTTCACAAAGCCCACATCTCCACCCCACCCATGCCCACTGCCCGGTGATACACTTCCCCTTTCCGTTCCTCTACTGCAAACATTCTCAAACTCTTTAGGGTCACAGCATTCTTTAAAAACAATGAACAAATAAACAAACTTCCTTCAGAACCTGGATGGATAATTCAGAGAGGCAGCCCTGCCTGGATTAACATGAAGCTGGGGCCAGTAAATCTCCTATTTGGCCCCCATGCTCAAAAGCTCATTGGAGCTCCAGCTTCATTGAAGGAAGTCTCACACAGCTCTCAGGGGGTCTCAGTGGGAGCCCACAACGAACCAGCACCAGGACCAGCTGGGTGGGGGGCCAGAGCAGAGCTACTGAGATACTCTCTCCCCTTCTCTATTCTCTACTTGGTGGTCTCAGCCAATTTCAACAGCCAGAGACCTGACTAATGTTAACTCGTTGGCAAAGAATTACAGACTGACCAGGATGGCTGACCATAGCTGGACTTTTTAGCTGTCACCTCTCTAGGACTTTGGGTCCTGAATTGTTGGGACATGGAGTCATGTCTGCCCAGGCAAGTTCTGTGCCAGGACAGAGTGTGAGGAGGAAAAAAATTGCTGATTGTTATTTATTTTCCTTTTTTTTTTATCCTCATGGCCACAACAGCATCAGGGAAGCATTGAGAGAATATTCAGAAGCGTTTTCTGAAAACCTCCCTAAAGAGGGAAAAGAGTGCTGCTCTGGCTCTTTGCTAAACCCTGGAGCCATAGCTTGCTGAATTTTGCATGCTCAGAACCTCCCTGGCCCACCTTTGTTCTCAGAATCCCTCAAAGCCTGGGAGCCCCCCCCCCCCACTTCCATTGGAGGGAATCAAGGGAGGCGGTGGGGAGGCGTAGGGTAGTTTCTTCCTGGAGGATGGCCGGGTTCATCTAGCCTTGCGTCATTCCCGAGGTACTTGTGACCCACATTTGGAAATCAGCAGACCCTGGCCTGGGTGTGGAGATTAACTGGTACCCTGAGGCCTCCTCCCTCCGCAGAGCTCTGAGTTCTCCTGGGCTTGGGGCTGAGATAGTGGTCATCCCCTCCCCAAGAAATGGACCATAGCCCCACCCCACCCCTCCTAGGCCTATTGGGTCCCTTCCTGCCGGCTTAGGCATGCTGAAGTGAGAGGCTGTGGGGTGAGGAATCCTTGGGAAGAGGAGGCCCCTGGGGAACGTGGGGGGTCTGCAGGGCCAGGGGCTAAGTCTGCAAGCATCTCTGGTCCACACCCTCTCACATACATCCCCTTGTCTCCTCATTTCTTCCCCCTACTCAGCAAAGGCAGAGAGAAGACCAAGGGAGGCAGAGATGGCGAGCACAAGTAGGTGTCCCAGGCCAGGGCGGAGCCCATGGGGCTCGGAGAGTCCTCCCCACAGGGTGCGGACGTTGGGATGGCCCATGTCAGAGGGCTTAGGTACGGGCTGTCCTGGTGAAGCCAGCACCATGGGATTGCAGGGCAAAGGCGGTCTCTCCATCTGCGGGCTGAGGGACAGGGAGGTGCTCGGGGCGTGGGCAGGGGGCTGAGCCCTACAGTTTCCACTCCCTCCTTTCAGTGTCTCGATTCTTCTTCCACTTCCCTGTTCAGCTCCCCACTCTTGTGGGTCAGGCCCTCAGGGGTCCCTGTGAGGAAGGGTGTGACTGAAGTCAAAGAATTTGGGGAGGCCGAAGAAGCCAATGTTCAACCCCTGCCCCACCCCCACCGACAACCACCCAGAGATTCAAGGCAGGTCTGAACAGTCCTGAAGCCCTAAAGAGGACGCTGAGAGGCCGAGGGGGTGTGGCTGGAACAGAAAGCCCCTGGAAGCTCCGGAGGGATGGCCGCTCTCTGGTGGTCCTCACCATGTTCATTCCCTCCAAGGCTTCCTGGGGGAGGGAGAGATCAGGCACTGTCTGGGAGAGAAAAGCAGGAGGGGACTCCAGATTAGAGGGCCGAACACAAGGGTCAGGAAAGGCTCAAGGCTCCGGGGTTCATGTGTGTCTCCCAGGCTCTTGCAGAAACCCGTGTCCCCTCAAGGAATCTCCAGCATCACAGGGAATTCACGAGGCACTCGTAGTCCTCTGACCATGCTGGAGGGGCCTCTCTCCACCGCCCTTTCTTACAGACAGCAAATCTGAGTCCCAGAGAGGAGAAGCGACTTGCCCCAGACACGGGGCCGAGCGGAGACGAAAACACAGGGATTTCACTTCTGACCAGTCTGCAATAGACCCAGGGAGTTTAGAGCCTCTAATGTACCCTGAATTAAGTCTAACTCTTCAAACACACCAATGAGAGCTGAAAAGCCAGGAATGGGGTCTTTGTTTTCAAGATAGGGAAACTGATCCCCCCCAAGATGTTAAGAGATTTGCCCCAAACTGTGGTCCCAGTAAGCTAAAAATTAGCAGATATGGGGATGTCATGAGGACAGCAGGATTGTGTGTATAGGGGTCTGAAGTGATCAGTACTGGTGTGGGCTTGGGGTATCTGCTTCTATTAAAAAAAAACTTCCTTACTTTCACAAAAGCATATCAAGTTCTAACTCTTACAAGTTACACACAAGCAAAAGCCTGATAACAAGGTGACAGCCCCGTGTGGGGAGCACTCAGGCCCAGAGACCTGAAGGGCTGGAGTTTGCCAGGGTCCGAGCCAGGAAGGACACCTCGGGCTCAGCATGTGCCAGGCTTGGAGAGGGAGCCAGGGAGCGGGATCCTAAGGGTGTGGGAGATGATGGCAGACACTGAGTTAGGGGTCCCTTTTAGGGAGAGGGTTTAGGGAGTTGGATTTCTGTACGGACACTGAGATGTAAAAGACCCATATGAGACACAAATGACTTGTTCGTCCCCCAGGCTCCCTGTCTGAGAGATGTGATGCTCTTTAAGGCCCTTCTTCATTGCCAGCTCCCCAGTGTCCTGGGCCCCTTGGGATTCAGACTGGCTTCATCCCTTGACTGGCCCCAGCTGGACTAAGAAGTGCCCCACGGTGCGAGCATGCAGTAGGACCACAGTAAATGCTGGTTCCCTAACACTGCATCCCAATCTCTTGCCATCTCCAATTAACATATGAGATACAGTAGACTGGCATTTATTATTCTAATTTAATGTGTAGAGCATTGCAACAATTGAAAGGGTAGGGAAATGGGATTTTTAAGAGGAGATGCAACAAGTTGAAACTGTTTAGCCTGGAGTAGAAATGGTGTGGAAACTGGTTTTAGATCTCTTCAAGGTCATTGTGTAGCAAAACTGGTTAGTGTCTATCTCCACTGAGGATAAATAAATGGAAATAGGTATAATTTGCAGTAGGGAAAACTTAAGAATGGAGCCATGCAGGGACTCTTGCCCCGTTGTGAGTACATGAGATTCTGGGAGAGGCTGCTTTGGGAGATGGGAAATCTGTTCCCATGATGTTGTTTGCTTGAGATTTGCAAGGGGTTGGACCACTAGGGAGAGCTGAGAATCCAGCTCCCCTGGCAAACGTGGGGATCGGTACACAAGGGCCCCCCAGCTTGCTGGTATGGCAAGGCACACGTGCAAACAGGCCAGCTTGGAGACAGGTTCTTGTGTGAAGGGTCAACCTGTCCTGCCCAGATGTGGGAAGTATTAGAAACTAACTGAAATTCAGCACACTTTGAAAGACTCCTGTAAAGGCTACAATTATCAAATTACTTGTACGTGGGGCACGGAAAATAAGAGAAATAAGCTCATCGAGAGGCACTTGGGGAATATGTAGCCCAAGTTTTAAAAAACCGGCCATTTGAACAATGCAGAGAAGAGCGCCAGGTCCTATTTCTGTTAGACAGAGTCTGTTCCTCCTGATCACCTGAGGGCTGAGCTAATGAGCCTAGATAGTCCACTGAAGGCAGTCAAGGGCAGAAGTTGTGGGCAGCTATGGCCAGCTGTTCACTTTCAGTCACACCCTTTTAAGTCACAGTATGCAGACTAATACAGAGACCACAGTAGTGGGACACAGCTCATGACATTTAGTCTGGCGGATGTCCCCAGTCATTGTGAATACCAAGTGCTCCCCTAAGACCCCAAGTGCATCACCCAAACACAGAGAAATCCTTCTAAATCTGAGCCATGGAACAAGCAAAGAAACAAAGGCAAAAAGAGTTTACAATGAGTGAACTAAGCTTAAAATCTTTTCTTTAGTGAGAAATTGCTGCCTAAACTCTAGGTATATAGAATTCTGACTTTGATGAATCTGGGAATAGAGAAGCCCATATGTGACCATAAATCCTCAGAGGGTCCCAGAGGCCCCTGCTTCTCCTGCTCTCTTGCAGCCATGAATGAGGAGCCACTTGTTTGCAAGGTAGTTTTTTAATGAGCAAATTGTTATCTTGTTTTCTTTGCCTGTTTCTCACTATATCTTTAGTAATTAGAGAACTCAACCAAACCAAATGCGGAATTTTATTTAAAAAACTCAGGTTACCAGTAACTTAATCCACAATTTACATTTTTAAAATCTAAGTCTTCAAGACAAGTGGATAATCTCCAAATTTTCCTGATTAAGTAAACATTTATGTCAAAAAAAAAAATAAGCTTTCTCTTTGTCAAGAGAAGCAAGCATGACTGCTTTTCTGGGAACTGGTGCTGTGACAGGCCAAAGGGGCTTCTTCTCTAGGGAACTTCTGATGTGTCATCAATCAGAAAATGACAAAGGGCAGTGATAGTGGATGACATCATGCTAATTGAAGAGCAAGTTTAGGAGAAACAAACAGGCACAGAGCCTATGGTAAGAATTCTGGAAATTACATCCACCCTACACATTCTGCTTCTGTCAGAAAGGGACAAATTATCATTTCGAGATATTCCCGGGACCCAGGAATACTTGAGGTGGTTAAAATTATGCAGGATCTGGGGAAATGGGTTTCACTTTTGAATTGCTTCAGGGTATAGTAGAGACTGGTTAGACTGGTTACATAAGTATAGTTTATTTATCAATCTTTACTTCCAAATATGTTCGTTTTAAGGAATAAAGTGGCTTTTAAATTCAAGGGCCATAGGTACCCAAGGTAAACCCAGGTCCTTTTCCACTTGGATGGGTCCTTTGGATCATTGTCAGAGAGTCACGATTCTCTGCTCCCTGCACCTCTGGGCCCCCAGCTGCATGGCCAGATCCCGTCACAGGATGTGGAGCAGCCTGCTTCTCCAAGCAGGGCCCGCTCCTAACCTGACCTGTCTCAGAGCACCTTCCAGGAGTGCACGAGAGCAAGAGCAGGCATGGGATGAGGAACTGTGTGGCTGGAGCAAGCTGCATGTGATGGTATTGTGTAGGTCACACATGGAGTGGGGCTGGGGACTCTAAGGGTGGCACAGCTCAGGAATGGCCAAGAAGTAACTCTGCAAAGTCAACCACAGGACCCTCCAGGAAACTCCTGGGTAATCCAGGAGAGCAGCAAGGCTGGGAGGAAAGGAATCCCAACACTAAGACAGGAAGTAGAGTGCCACACTAGTGGCACCCCTACATTTAAGGTCACTAGGCAGAGAGAAATCTCACTGGATGGTTCAGTGTAATCCAGCCAGGATGGTCCCTTTCTCACCATCACACAATTATTTCTAAAGAGTTCATTGATCTGTTCAATGTTATGTCATCAATAATTTAATATTTATAGTAGTCTCTTACAAAATATGTGTAGATGCTTAGATTATTTTTTGAATGAGCCCCGTTTTTGTAAACAGGAGCACAGTCTGTGGGACTCTTCACAGATGACATTTCCATACACAAATTGTGCTAACAGGTGGCCCACCCCTATACATACCAGTGCAGGCCCTGGGGACTTTTTCCCAAAGTTCCAAATAGTCAAGATGATGGGATTCACACTCAAGAGAAGTGCAATGTCACAGCATCGAGGACGCCATGGAAGCATTGTTGGCCTCGGAGATGGGCACTTTGTGGTTCAATCCCAGCTCTCTGAGCCTCAGGTTTTTATAGACTGAATGAGAAGCATATGTCCCTTCCAGGATTGCTATGAAGATGAAATGAGCAAACATCTGGAAAACTATTTAGCCCACAGTAGTTGCTCAAGAAATATTATATAATCTTTTTTTTTTTTTTGCTGTTTTATATATCCCCTTATTAGAAGGGAGAAACTTAAAAATAATTTCAAAGGCATCCGTTTTTTTTTTTTTTTTAGAGCATCTTTCTTTTCCCTCTTCCCATTATTACATCTCAGACACCATGATGCTGGAAAGTGCAGACAGATCAGTATCATCCGAGCTTTTTTTCACCCACCTCACACATTCTTAGAAAATCATGAATGTGCCAGTGCTTCTTAAACTGAGCTGGTGCCACACGAGAGAGATGGTTCTTGATTGCTCTTTCATTGGGATACGAACACATATCCCTCTATGTCTTGCCCAGCATATGAAGAGTAAAGAAAAAGCCCAGGGCTAGGTAGGATAGGGACAGGTTTGCGGGGGATGAGATTGGCTCCCCAACCCCGGGTAGAGGGGCTTGAGCTTTCCAGGCCATCTCTACAAGGACAGGAAGGTTTCCCATAATCTCACGTAACTCAGCATAAAGGACCAGGGTCTCGGGAACCATAGTCAAGCCTCCACAGGGATATGCATGCCCCAAAGATGGGTACGCTCTGCCGTTGTGAGCTCAGGGTTCGAGCCTGCACCTTGTCCCACTTAAGCCTACAGGATGACAGGGACACACCCAGGAGGAGGGATAATGGGAAGTAGAGGGAGTCAGGTATCCAGCTCATGCAGTATTCATGGGGTAATGGAATACTGCACTTTACCCCCTGCTGATCCTACTCCTGGTCCCTCCTGGCACAAGGGATTACAGGCTCCGCTGCGGGGATATCACTGAAGGGACAGTGAGGACCCCTGCCCCCTTCCTTCAACCCCCTTGACTGCAGGGCCCTTCACTTGAAGGCACAAAGCCACATCAAGCCAGAAGAAGAGGTAGGAACTATGGAGTCTGCCATACGTTCCTGGGGGCTGGTGGCAGGGGGGATTGTGCAGTGAGAGGGAACAGGCAGAAGGGGCCTTTTGAAAGCTAAGACCTAAGATAGAAGAGAAAAAGCCTATTTCTTCCTTTTCACTGGAAACTAAGGAGAATCCCAGGGCACAGAGAGGTTGGGAAAGACAGGACAGGCTTTGAGCACCAGGGCCACCTGAGAACTGAGCAGCTAGTTTCAGCGACATTCCCCAGCCCCTCCTTGGCCTCTGCCCCTCTGTGTCCTGTTCCCAACATTCTGTTCTGATGCTTTGTGTCCGGTAGCTGGCTTTCTTTCCTCCCAGCTGAAGTGGGGTCAGAAACAGGGAGGAAGAGCTTGCGGGACACTGGCGAAGTTTGGAGCTCTAAGACTGGACTGAGCGGAGCTGAGATCAGCCCAGACCCCCCTCCCCCAGGGGCTCCGGTTCAAACGGTCCTTTCCAGCGGAAGGCCACCTTCTTGGTGGCTGGGGTCCTGACCTGCTCCTCAGTGATATGAAGGCATGGGGAAGGACAAAATGTGGGGTTTACTCTACCCTAATCCCGCCTCATGGCTCCCGGTGTGGGAAGTTCGATCCCCAGTCTCTCTCGGGGCCAGTAGATGAAGGGTGGGGGTTTGGATCTCCCTTTCCCTCTCGGGTTTTGCTCTTTTGTGTTTGTGTGTTTTCCTCCTTGGATCCATCACCCTCCACCTGCTTATTCTGGCGGCCCCTCTCACAGAGCCGGGAGGAGTGTGTTTTCTGCGATGAAGCTCGGCAAGAACCGGCTGCACAAGGAGGAATCCCAAAGACAAGGTACGAACGCTCGCCCCCGCTCACAGTCCAGCGCGACCCCCGGGGTGCTCGTGGGCTACCTCCCCGCACCTGCCGGGCACCAAGCCCCTCCCCTCCGCCGCCAGCGCCCCAGCAGGCTCTCCTGCGATTGGCTGACGGAGCCACTGACGGAGCCACGTTGGCGGAGCCCGGCCTCCCATTGGCTGGCGGGGAGCCGGGTCCTGACAAAGGTTCTTGCGGGAGGGGCCGCTGGGAGGACTGAGGTTGGAACCTGCCGAGAGCTGAGCCTCCAGCCCAGCAGGCCTGTTTATAACAGGCTCCTCCTGCCCTCTTTGCTCCCATTCTTTTTTTTTTTCTCCATAGGGAAGCCTAGAGAATTTTAATTAGACAAAGAAGTAACAGAGATCGAAACTTGTTTGGCCAATTCCTTATTTCTGGGGGAAAATCTGAGGCTTGAGAATGCTTTTCCCTAAGCCATCTCGCCCGGCTGCAGGGAAGGTGGGGGGAGGGGCAGGAAAGGCAGGATGGACCGTGGGAGGCTGGAGTGGCCTGTGTCACTGGTCCCTCTGGAGCAGCGGGCTGGGGAGAGGGCAAGACAATTGTTAACAGGAGGTCAAGGAGGATGAGGAAGACAGGAGAAAATGGAGTGGATAAGGGAGATGCGTGTAGCTATCTGACCCAGGTCCCATTGATCATTGGGCCCACCCTCAGGGTTCCTGGGTGCCCTCCCCAGCATCCACTGTGTGGCCCACTGGCCTCGGAATCTCTCTCCCTCCCTCTTGCCCCAATGCCATTTCCAGCTGTGTCCTTCTCCATCTTAGACTGGGCAGGGTACAGCAACTTTGGATAGCTTCTCAGAACTGTTATTTCTTCATCTCATTGGATTAATGCACATCAGTATGGGGTTAGGTTCTGAATTCCATCAGCTATTTTACATGGATAAGTTTCTTCCTAAGCCCCAGTTTTCCCATCTGTGACATAAAAATGGTGCTTATATTGGCAGGGCGTGTCTATGAGGACTAGAGATATGTGTATAAAGAACCTGGTGTCGTGCTTGACACACAGTAGCCATTTAATAAACAGTAGCTATTGTTACAAGAAGTACATAAGTATGCATTTTTTATCCCCTACCTACTTCCATGAATGATATTCAATGCTAATGTAATGTACAATAGAAGAGTTACATCCAGTTAAAATTTTAAAAGCAAGATCAGATATAATTAAAATCAAAGTTCGAGATTAGGTAGGAAATACTGTACATATACAAGCCAAAACATCCTTAGCAGATGCTACCAGGTAAACATTGAATTTGATGGTTAGCTTCCTGGATGCCAAAGAAAAAAGGGAAATGTTGTCACTATCCCATGGTCCAGCCCACCTAATCAGCCTTTCTTCTTCCCCAGATGAACCAGCGGTGCTGGAGATGGAGGACCTTGACCGCCTGGCCATTAGACTGGGAGATGGGCTGGATCCTGACTCCGTGTCTCTAGCCTCTGTCACAGCTCTCACCACCAATGTCTCCAACAAGCGGTGAGTGGGTAGAAGCTCCACATCCCCAATAGCCTGCACTCATAAACAGCTTCATTCTAACCCTGTCCCTGTCTTCTTTTCCCAGATGTCTGTCTCTCTCACCTCTCTCCCTGCAAACGCAGAGTGCAGCAGTCGCGGGCCTGTTCCCAAATCACTGAACACCTCCAGGCCCGGGGAAATCACAGAGCTTCCCAACCCATATTTGAACCTGTTGACCTAATATCTGTTTCCCTGTTACTTCTCTGTTGGGGCCTCTGAGAACAACGAATCCCCATTCTGTCTGGCAGTTCTGGAGTGTTTGAAGACCACGATGCTGTCCTTCTGACCTTCTCCAAAGCCTAATCATTGCCAGTGCTCTCCTCCTCCCTTACAATCTCCCTTACACCAGGCCTGACAGTACATTCCTCTCCTCAGGTCCAAGCCAGATATTAAGATGGAGCCAAGTGCTGGGCGGCCCATGGATTACCAGGTAGGTGGGGCAACTAGAGGCCTCATGCCTTTCAGACGGCTCTAGTGGTGGGATGGGGGTGCTCTGGCCTATGTGCATTATAGACTCTGTGGAGGCATGGATCTGGGGGTCATAAGCTGAATATAAGTTTTTAAAAAATTAGGTTATTCCTGGAGTCACACATGGAAGTGTCATAAGTAGAGAGGTACAAATCCAAAATAGAGCTTGAGAACTCTGTTGATGCTGGTCAAAACTCTCCCAGGATTTTGTGTCCAGCACTGGACTTCATAAAGTAAGAGGGACCTGGAAAAATCATAAAGAGACCAAGGAGCAACCCCCACCCAAAGTTTCCAACATTTAAAATAAGAGCCTCTGAAGAAAAGTATTTTGGTGTATTTTTTAAATTGTTGTTTTGTATTATTTTAATGCTGAAGTAATGTCAATCCTGGTTATCCATAGATGGTGAGAATGTAGGTGGTTCTTTTTTCTTCTTTTTGCTTCTCTGTATTTTCTGAAATTAACAATTTTTTGTTTGTATGTTTCTAAAACCGGAGGCAAAATGGCTGAGATAGGGAGAGATCTGCAGCTGTAGGGTTGTTAACGTGGCCACAGTGCAAGCAGGACGGGTCATGGGCATAAATGGTCTCTGCTGGGACAGGGCCATGCAAGGCCACTGGACCCCAAAGCAGCCCTCTCAGCCTGGGACCTGATCCTCAGCTTCGCAAGACCATACCTTTAATTTTGTCTCTTCTCCCAGGGTTGATTGGAGCCTGAGAGACTGAGTTACATGAACACAATTCAACAACAGACTAATGTACAAGCTAGAAGTACCTAGTACCCATTTATAAACCGGAAACAGAAAGGGCCCAGGGACCACCCATTGCTCTAGATGCTCCCTAGGGGACTAATGAGACCCAGCTATAGGTCAGAAGACAGTGAGGGTATTCCTAGCTTTGGGTAAGTATGCTGGCTGGTCAGGGTGGACCAGCCTACAGGAGACCCCACCTGGCTACCACTGCACTTCCTGCCCTCGGTACCAGTGCCAGGCTCCAGAATCAGTGTGAGTTCCTCTCCCAGGAGAGAGCTTATCTTTTATGCCCATTTCCGAGACCCCATGAATACCACCCCTTCATTAAAGACAGCCACACCTCCCCTCACTCAGGAATGATATAAGGGAGTAGACACCACCTTTCTTTGTATTGGGTACATTGGGTCTCATTTTTCTCTGCACACACCTGTCTCCCTTAATCCTTGCTTCAGTTTGTCTTCACCCAGTCTGTGACCATCTTCCCAGGTGCTTGAAAAATAGCCCCAGGCAGTGTCAAGTGGCCCTGTCCTTATGGTTTTAGACAACCTCAAGCCACTGGGCTCCTTGAAGGTTTGAGAATGTCATCCCCTCACCTCTCCACCAAAACCCAAGCACAGAGTGTCCTAAGGCTTCTGAGCAGGCTTTTCCAGGGGACTGGGCTCAGAGCTTTACTCCTCTGTGTGCTGAAAACAGGAAAATTCCAAAGAACAAAAAACCCATAGTCAGATATTGTTCCCTCTACAATGTCGCTAGCCTGTCACCAGACTGTCACATAGAAAATGGACTTGTCATTGTTGCTGTTGATGAAACTGTTCTTTTTTGAAGGTTTACTATGTACTAGGCACTACGCTATAGGCTGTGTATGTGTTTTCCATTTAAGTTAATGTTATTCTTACAACCCCTCAAATATAGCTATTATTTCATTTTGTAGGTGAGAAACTGAGGCCCTGGGAGGGTAAGAAGCTTGCCTAGATCACAGCTAGAGCCAGGGTTCAAACCCAAGCATGTTAGTCAAAGGGACTAATTTCTCTCTAATTAAGCCTTTTAGACAGTCGCTCTACCTGGTCCCTGCTCACCTTAGGCATACTACCTGCTCCTTGTTTTCCAAAGCTCTTTCAAACTGCTTCCTGCCAGAGACTTCTATGAAATATACCAGACGTTCTCTCTCCGAAGACTTCATAAACATTCTGAATTAAACAAGACAGTTGTATTTAACTTGGTGACACAGTATTTCCCAGCCGGGTCACTCACATCTCAACTGCAAGTGTTAACACACACACACAGAGCTATGAGGATGCAAATGTGTATTATTCTTACTTCCAATAAATACAACATATAAAGCAAGAAAACCTAGCAGAAGGACCTTTACTCTCTTGGAGAACTTGGTTTTGCTGAGTTAGACCTCAGAAAGGGCACCCAGTTGGTAAGTGGAGAGAGACTGCTGAATTCAAACCCAGGAGATATCCTGGGGGCTCAGAATGGCAGAAAAAAACATAGCGTACCCATACCCCTTGTCTCTTCTGTTTAGAATGCATATAATGTGCAAACCCTTTCCTGATTATTGGCATCTCAAAAGCGAGAAGCCACAGTCTCCTCCCTATGAATGTCCATCAGAGGGAGCAAAGCTTGGCACCTGGCAGAGATGTTTTCTGTGGGTCATGGAGTCTTGAATCTGTTCCCTGCTCTCGCTTCCTGGCACCAAGACCTAATACATTTTCACCTCAAAACATCTTTCTAGTTTTTGCCTCTATGTCACCTTCTTTGCCACTGACCCTAGAGCCCCAGCCTCAACTGCAATATTAACCCCACTTCCTGTCTGGTCTCCCTGCACTCAGATTGCCTCCTCCCCTTCATCCTCTATGATCTTCTCAAAACGCAGAGCTAGTCATGTCACCTCCCTGCCACTGGGAGATGAAGAAAGGCAAAGGACGTTTCAGAGAGCAATACTAAAGGACCCACCACCTCTCATCTCCAGCTCCCAGCCGAAGTTCTTGCAGCACGATCAGATAGCTCAGAAACAGGTCACGAAGCACCATGACTCTTGGGTTCTCCCAGGACAGAGTCTAGAAGGATAGATTTGCATTCAGCATTATTCCTTACAGTGGCTTTCATGAAGTCACCTGGGGATTATGTCCTTTATCTTGGAAGGAGAGGGTGAAATAGTCAATTACCAAAAGAGTCTCCCTGGTCAGTTGGTCAGTTGGTCTCTTTATGGCTCTGTTTGTCTCCTCATCTTCCATCCTGGAATAATCAAGGCCTCTGTGGATGATCAGAGAATGGGAAGGAAGGATGGCCAATCCTCTCCTTTAGAACTTTTTTCTTTTTAAATGTCAAGCCCAAGCGATACATTTCCTCTCCCCAGAGCCCCAGGTGGGGAGAAGGCCAGCAGGAAGGGCATTCCCCTCCCCTACCAACACCACCCAGTGACCTCAGTCTCACATTCTCAGGATCCCGCTCCAGGCCTCAGCTGAGCCAGCAGAGAGCACCCTCTGAAGCCTTTCTCCACCCCTCCCCTACTTTGCTCCGTTAAACCTTCCACCCTCCTCCCCTCTCCACCTCCAACCCCTTATGTCAGAGCTTCCAGCCAGACCCCACTCAATGGAGGAAGGAGAAACTTTGGGTCCCAAAAAGGAGTAGGGGGCAAAAGGCTGTCATCGTGGCTGGGCCTCTTTTTGAAAAACGTAAAAACCAACCAACTACTCACATTAAGAAGGTTAATCTCAATGTGGTTCCATAGTGTAGCGGTTAGCACATCTGCTTTACAACCAGAAAGTTCTGGGTTCACACCCCAATGCAGCCACAGTCCCTGGTCTGTGGCCATGCCACTTTGAATAAGCCTGATGTCTGATCTCGAAAGCTAAACAGGGTCAGGCCTTGTTAGTATTCAGATGGGAAACCCTAGGAAAACCAGGTGCTGTAGGAATAAATAATAGTAATAACCAAAAAAGAAGAAGAAGGTTAATCTCCTGATGGCTTATCTTATTATGCCAAAATTGGGTCTATCTACTTCCCAGTCTTGAGTTAAAGAATATCTTTTTTTTTTTTTTTCTTTTCATGGAAGGGAAGGGATAGGTTAGTTTTTGGGAGATGGGAATGATAAGATTTTAAAAATATATATTTGGTGTAAAAAGTTTCATAGAGTTTAAAGCTCTATAAACAACTATGTAAAGACTATTCTAGAAGGACTTCTGGTGTCTATTTGCTCTCTTTACAGTAAACTCTCAGAGCTAAGTTACTTAGCTCTATTTCTTTTTCAGTTCCCTGAGGAAATGAACTTCTTCAGAGCTCCAGATTCTAAACTCCATTTCTTTTGGCACTCCAAATTCCAGATAGAATTGCTTGCTTTCTTAGTTCAAGTGTTACTTCAATTAGTAAATGTTCATTTTCCATTTCTACATACTTTCCTGGCAACATTTTCTATTTTTCTTATCATCTTTAGTTTTGATGTGCAGATTTTTCTTGGCCTTAGAATATTTATAAGACTGTGATGGACACAGTGGATGACAATTTTTATGATTAATCTTTTTTTATGGAAATGGAAAACAATCCTCTTGAGTAAAATCATATTTAGAAGATTCATCAAAGCACAGCAATTAAAATACCAAATCTCCAAAATGAGAAGCAAGAAAAGCAACCCATACAGTTTCATTAGAAAAATGTGCTGAAGTAAATGCTAATTCTAGCTTAGCAAAGGCTATTTTGTTAAAATGCATGTTCAAGAGAGTCAACTGAAGCACTGATAAGCATCATACGTGACTCTACCTACTTGAGAGACCAACCACTTAACTGAAGGTAGATTCTCTTGGAGAAGCCATTTGTAACAATATTTCACATTTTCTAGAACTTTCTACTGTTTATGAAGCACTTTGACATACATTGTCTCATTTAACTCTCACACAACCTTATGGATAGGTGATGTCTCCACTTCTAGCTGAGAAAACTGAGGCTCAGTGAGCCTACATGGCCACCTCCTGTCACACCTGATGATGTATCAGGTCTGGGGCTCAGTGCCAGTCCAGCAGCCCCAAATCTGTACCTCTTTCTCTGTTATCATAGCCAACCTAATGAGGACTAATACCTCGAAACCCCAAGCCAGAGCCGATGGCTCACAATGAGGGTTCCGGGGAAGCACACACACAAACATCTCTTTCTCTCTCTTTATGTGTGTGTGTGTGTGTGTGTGTGTGTGTGCGCGCGCGCATGATTTCTTTTTCTCATCTTAAAATCTTATGAACCAGTAATCATGTACAGTAAGCTCCACAAGGGAAAGGAGTTTGTTTCACTGATTGTTCCTGGCCCCTGGTAGGTGTCTAGTAAATATTTGTTGAATGAATAAACAACTGGAAAAGTGCTTCCTAGTACAGAAGTCAGATTCTGGGGAGCTGGGCGCCACTGAAAAGACAGAGTGCTCACAGCATACGAGCATCAAAGCAGAAAAGGTGGCTCAGGTGGGCACTAGAGCCTCTCTGGGCATTGAAACAAAGAAATTAAACCAAAGGGGAGAAACCAGAAATGTGGAAAGGGGGACCAATTACAGAAAGATAAAGAGATAGCAAGGCCTGCAGGCTTAAAATGAGAAATGCTAGAGCAGGAAATTCAGCACATGTGAACAGAGACATAGAAATCTTTAATTCTTGAGTGCATGAAATCTGAGAAGTGGGTGGGCAGCCCTCTATGAGGCAGAGACATCAATTCAGGGTGAGAACTACAGCACTTGGAATCACCTGGGATATTTAAAAATATTGATGCTGCCTCCCCACCCCACTTCTACCCTCCCTGCCCAGACTGAATTAAGGTTGGTCTGGACTGTGGCCAGGGCATCAGGGTTTTTAGCCACCACCCTTCCTCCAGTAATTCTAGTGCACACTCACTTAGAGGTTGTCCAGCCCAAGCCCCTCCTTTTTAAATGAGGACAGGCTTAGCAGGCAAATAACACAGCATCACCCACGGAGTAGAGATGGTGCTCGGATTGGAAACCAGGTTCAGTGCTGCTCCCTGCACCGTCCAGCCTCCTGCAAGGGCCCCGATTCTGCCAAGGCCAGCTCCAGGGCTCACACAGCTTCCCCTCTGGCCTCCCTCTCTCTTGCCTGCAGGTCAGCATCACAGTGATCGAGGCTCGGCAGCTGGTGGGCTTGAACATGGACCCCGTGGTGTGCGTGGAGGTGGGCGATGACAAGAAGTACACATCCATGAAGGAGTCCACTAACTGTCCCTATTACAATGAGGTCAGTGTCCAGGTGGAGAAAGCCTCCCACAATGTGGCAGGAGGCTGGGCCCTACCCCCACCCAGACCCAGTAGGAGTGGCCCACCCCGTTACAACCCCCAGCACACTATCGTGCAGTGCCACATCCTCTGAATCCCCAGTCCAGATCCCAGCCTGGCCAGAGGTCACCCTTTTAAAGGAACACTGCCTGGTCACTCCCATTCAGCTCTCAGTAGCGTCTCCATGAACCTCAGGCTCCAAAATGCCTGGGCCCAGCTGTTTCCCAGGCCAGGGCCCTGGGGCAGTGCTGTCTCATTCCAGCCCCTGCCCGTGGTGGTGCTGGCACATTGATGAGCACGTGCCCTGCACCAGGCACTCTACTAAATGCCTCAGGTGCATCATCCCTTCTGACTCACAACAACCATCAGAGGTTGTCACCATCAATCCCATTTTACACTAGGGGACGCTGAGGTTCCTGGAGAAAGACATCGCCCAGGTGCTAAGTGCTGAAGTCGGGTCCTCCCTCTCTCCTGGGCTGCCTTCTTGGGTGCCTGAACCTCTGTGGGGCTCCTTCCAGAGGACTCGACTCTTGGGGTGTGAGAAAAAGAAAGCCCAGTACCACTCCTAGTCTTTGCAGCTGTTTGAGGTGACACTGAGGTCAAAGGACCTCAGAGACCTTCTAGTTCAGTCTCCCCAACTTACAGAAGAGGAGACTGAGGCCACAATGTGGGAAGGGCCAAGATCACAAAGTACTGTTGACAGAGGAAGGCTCAGACTGTCAAGCCTCAGCCTGGTACTCTGTCCGCCACCTTCGATGGCCACCCAATCGCATCATCTTGACTCTAGGCTCCAGAGGGGAACCCATCTTAATCAGCTCTGGTGAGGAATGCCCAGGTCCCCCGCAGATGCCTGAGCACACATCAGACTGACCCAGAAGCCACTGGCCTGGGGTCCCTGGCCCTCTTTTTCCTGGAGGGAACATCTAGACTGCTTATCCTATTGGCTCCAGGCAATGAGGGTGCCAGGATGACCCAAGTAAGGCATCTGTGTCTTGTGTTTGGCATCTGTCCTAAGGAGTGTCAAGGGTTGAGGGTGCCACCTGTAACTAGGGGGAGGGCATCTCTCGGGAAGCTTTAGGAGTGCTCCTCCCACCCGCAAATGCATCTTCAGTTAAAAAATCTGGGCACACTTCTGCCCTTCACAGGGACCCAGGCCAGGGCTGGGGCCTGGCTGAAATCTCCTATGTGACCACAAATGGCCCCTGTTCTCACACTGGCCCATAGGGCTGGAGTGTCAGTGCTCAGGACATTCCCACTAGCCCCACATGGCAACCTTCCCAGGAGTCAGGAAACTCCGGCTCGACATCTCTGACCTTACAGCAGGACATGTCCCTGACTGGAAAGCCTCCAGCTCAGATAAGGGTCTCCTTTCCCCTGACAGACATGGAGACAGGAGCCCATGGCCTTCCATTGTTACCTGATAGCAGCAAAGCCCCATTTGACTGACTCTAGGGCTCACCTTGCACCAGGCCCACGATCCTCATGTTTCATTCAATTACTTCCTCCTTCCCAAGGAAGCAGCTGCTCTCCCCACTCTGTGGTTGGCCAGCAAACTCCTACTTGCCCGCAGGCCCCAGCTCAAATGTCCTTGTCACTGAGTAGCCTTCCCTGCACTCTCTGGGTCAGAGGTCCCAGCCACTGGCATCTTCCTTCTGTCTAAACCACCCCTCCCCTTTGCCCTACATCTTTCTCTTTATACATCCCAACAAATCTGGCATTACCTCGACCACCTAATATCACCAACTCTACTTTTTCTTTTCTTTTCTTTTTTTTGGTTCCTCCTTCGTCTATAAGGTGTTCTACTCTCACGTGTTCTCTTCTAAGTACAACTATGGAAAACCACAGATGCTCAAGGATAGGAACTAGAAGTTTGTCTGTCTATCTAATCTATCATCTTTATCTATCTAGCTAGCTATCATCTATCTATCTATCTATCTATCTATCTATCTATCTATCTATCTATCATCTATCGTCTATCATGTATTATCTATCTGTCTGTCTATCATCTATCATCTATCATCTATCCATCCATACAACTATCCATCCATCCCCCTAGCTCTGCCTTTCTTCAACCCCACATACCTCCTAGTGACCACCTCTCTCCTCTCATTCAGTCCAACTACGTCAGCTGTCCCCACTTCCTCACCTCCCAATCGTGCCTCAGTCTCTACAAACAGTTGTTTCTGCCCATCCGTCCATGCACCAAGGGTCTTTCTAAGTACAATGCCCACTGTTGCCCCTCTCCCTTGACTGCCCGGCTCCTTCTGCCCCTTGCTGGCTCCTTCCCTGGGGACCTTTGGAGCCTTCTCCTGCTTTCCCCTTCTCTCTAGCTTCTCCCCTCACTGCTTTTCTTGGCCTCACTCACTCTGCTTACTGCTGAAATGCTCTTCTTCTTGGAGTCCAACCCTGGACCTGCTTCAGTCCTACATGCTCTTTGGGCATCTCCCCCAGTCCCAAGGCATCAGTTGCCACCTGCATGTCTGGATCTCCACCTGTCTTTCCAGTGCTTCAGTTTCCCCGCGGCCAGCGCCACCTGGATATATTGCCACCACACGTAGCAGTTGGTGTTTATTGTGCACTGACCACATGCACACCTGGATGCATGCTTGACAGAGGTCATCTCATTTCGACTTCACAGCCATGCCTCCCAGCTCCTTCCCCTTGGAGCGGTTCAATATGGAGGCCCTAAATCATTCTCCCCACATCAGAGAGGGGTAAACTGAAGCTCAGGAGAGGAAGTGAACAGTCCAACAGTAAAAACTCAGTCTGTCTGGCTCTAAAGCCAGCACTTTTACCCAGAGTGGTCTGTGTGAAACTCCAGCAGCTGGGAGATGAGAATCAGACACTTATCCCAAGAACATTTCGTCCTTCTCCTGCCCACAAGGTCACCAAAGTAGGAGTGCCTCTGCTCAGTGCCCCACACCCTCATCCCTGGTGTCTGCACACCAAGGCCAGAGAAAGGGCTGGGTATTACAAGTGGCAGTGGCAGCTCCCAGCTTGAGAGGACAGTTCATGCCCACAGCACTTTATATGTCCAGCAGACTAAGTGCCACCATGCGCCACAGATCATGAGTTCTAAAGTTCGCCTTGTTTTGCGTGTATCATTTCTGAAACTTACATGTATCATTCCTGAAACTGGCCACACTTCTAGGCGGTGGAACACCGCAGTTGAACGGCAGTGTCTACAGGCCACGTGTGGTCACAGTGTAGCTTCCAGTCGTCAGTGGCATCTCAGATTCAGCGGAATATGTCCTAGCGCCTCATCAAACCTCATAACAGGACTCTGAGTTGGGTGTCATTATCCTCATTTTACAACTCAGAAAGCTAAGGTTCAGAAAATTTGTTGCCCAGGGCCACACAGCTAGAAAGGGATAAAACTAGGACTAGAACCCCAGTTTCCCAGCTCCCCAGCCCAGGATCCTTCGAAGCACAGAAAATCAGCATGGACCATTCCATCAACTGCTTGCGTTTCCTTCCCCTTCCCGTGCTAGCTGGTACTGGTCCTGCCTAGGGGTTGGGGCCTTGCCCTCCTGTTGAGATCCCACCTCCTACCTGCCCCAGGGTCAGGGAGGACCAATTGGTTGCCACTGCTTGTCATCCGAACCTCCTCCGGGCTCAGGGGAAATGGCCGGGGTGCAGACAGGCACTGCCAGGAGGGAGGGGCCTGGCACTGCCCCGGGCCATTAGCCACCACCCGGCCGTGACAACCTGTCTGGGTCCTTCCCTCTCCAGTACTTCGTCTTCGACTTCCACGTCTCTCCTGATGTCATGTTTGACAAGATCATCAAGATCTCGGTGAGTGGGGAGCAGCCCCTGGCATGCAGAGACATTAGCTCACACTGTACCTTTGTGCGAACTTAAAAAGGGTCCCCTTCTCGGTGGACCAACCAGAAAAAGGCAGTCCCGTGCCCAAACACATGGGTGGGCAAGGGCACAGGCTGCATTTGAGCCCTTCTCTCCTCTTTAGCCAGGTGCCTCCGTATAGTGTACAACCTTCTCACCCATACCTAGCAGCCAGCAAAATCAGGCCAGGGCAGGAGGGGCCGATGCTGCGCCCCAGCAAGCTGCCCCCTACCCTGCCAAATGCCCTCTCACTTTGCCAAGAAGTTTGGGTCCCCAGAAAGACTAAGGTGGAGCCACCATCAGCCAGCCCCGCCCCTGCCCCGGCATGCTTCAGCCCTGCCCAGCCTGACCAGAGCTGGGGGTTCTGCCCGGAAGGTGATTCACTCCAAGAACCTGCTGCGCAGCGGCACCCTGGTGGGGTCCTTCAAAATGGACGTGGGGACCGTGTACTCCCAGCCCGGTGAGTAGCTGTGCAGCCCGGTCCCAACACGTACATGCACACGGCTCAGGGAGCATGGCGCACGCCATCCTTCCCGGCCTGGCGGTCCCTGGGCCCAGCATCGCCGGGTCCATGAGCTCGTGGGGCCATGAGTATGCACAGCCAGCAGGTGTGCAGAGTGACGGGTTGTCGGTCTGGACACGAACACAGTGACTACCGCACCCAGTCTGCTGACCTCACAGGAACCCTGTGGGATTGGTGGCAGCACCCCTTTGACAGTCGAGGGGTCTGAGGTTCAGAGAATGACCAGGGTATCCCAGTCGCCCAGTCATTGGGGTGAAATCAGGCTATGTGACTCCAGAGCCCCTACAAAGCCCCCCATTCTCAATGCCAAATGCAGTGTGGCAGCTTCTGAGGGACACTGGGCTCTAAAACCACTTTCATTGACCATCCGTCAAGGGACCCAGGCCACCTGAGAATAGCTACATGACACTGCAGCTGACTAGCAGCCCTGTGGGTACCCGTGGGCTAACATTGCACGAGGTTGTTGCGAGAACTCCAAGGGGTGGCTTAGAGGGCTTGTGACGGTTGGGTAAGGCAGGGAGGTGCCCTCAGCCTATCAGATGACAACTGACCACCTGGCCAATTCAGAAACCACTAGCATACAACCTGGTGTTGAGCCCCTCCCCATGTCCCTGAAGTGAACCTGCCACTCACGTACAATAATGACCCATTAAGCACTTTGATAGTGACAAAATGACAATACAGTGTCACCCAGACTGTCACATTTGACCTTCACAGTATAATGAGGTAGGCATTGGCACTCCTTCCCATTTTACAGACAAGTAAATGAGGCCAAGAGACCTTAAGTGGAGGTTAAATAAATCGGTGATTTCTCATGGTTCAACCAAATAGAACTCAGACCAGGGAATCTGAGTCCAAAATTCAACATTATACACCTAAAAATCACAAAATCATAGAACACTTGAGCTGTAAGAGAACTTAAAAACGTCTAGTCTGATCTCTCTGTGATGATGAAGAAACAGGCCCAGGGTGATGGAGGGACTTTCCCAGAGTCTGGGAGACAAGTTGGGTCTCCTGCCACCAGGCCACGGCCTTCCTACTGCCCCACACATGTTGTGGCCCTCAAGAGAGTGGCCTTCGTGACCATCAGTGCTGCAGGGAGTAAGGAGAAGGGTTGGCCTGCCGCTCTGGGGCTTCCCAGGAAGCACACACAGCTGCGGGATGTTGGTGGGAAGGACACTGGCGTCCCCAGGGAGGGTCTCCATGCTGGGGCTGAGCAGAGCCCCCTACACTGTCCGCAGGAGGTGGGAGAGACAGTGAGGAGCCTGATGTGGACCTCTGGGCTCCAGGGCGGTGGAGTCCTGGCGAGGGACCCACCACTGCTCAGAGAGCACCTACAGAGTGCCAGGCCCTGGGCTTAGCACCCTGTCTCAGCAGGTCGAACCCTCACAACCCCACATAAGCATCATTATTCCCATTTCATAACAAGGGAACTGAGGCTCTTTGAGCTTGCATAGCTGGTCCAGGGCCACACTGTGAGTCAGTGGCAGAAATACGAAGTGAACCCAGGTCTGTGTGGACCCAAAGCCACCCCAAGATTAGCTGCTCTGGCTGAATCTGTCCCTGAGCCTGGTACCCTTTATGAGAGCCTGAAGTCACATGGTCCAACCACCCAGCCACAAATCCACCCACTCACCCATATATTCATCCACCCATCCATATATTAACCCATCCTTTCATCTATTTATCCATCCATCTATTCATCCATCCATCTACCTTTCCCCCAGTGAGACAGCCCATCCTCTATGCATAGATACATCGTCTGTGCATCTCCCATCCAGCCATCTAGCTATCAGCTCTGTATCCATCCCACAAATATCTGTTCTGGAAAGACCTCGAAGCTCTGGGGCTGCCTAGGACATGGCCCCCTCCTCCTGAGATGTGCCAGTTCAGCTGACGGCCTCCAGCAACTTTTCGCCACCCAGTGCCTTCCCTCTCACCGTCCTGGTCCCTCTCTTTAGACTCTACTATGGCATGAGCTCTCCTGTGACACGGTTGGGCTGGCCTAATCCCAGACAGGCTGATTTCTGTGCACATGGAGCCCACTGGAGACAGAGCCTTGTTGGGGACAGGTCTGAGCTATGGAAAATGATGTAGGTGAGGGAGGAGAGTAGGGACGTTCTGAGTCCCTAGAGGTGTAAGTGTCCAAACAGAACCAGAAGAAGAACATGTGCCCTTCATACATCAAAGCCAAGGCTTCCCTCTGCTTGCAAACAGCTTTGAAGTAAACCTGAAGGGCAGGCCCTTCTTAGAGCGGCCTCCTCCCCCGACATTTTCCCTTTCTGCCACACTGTCCTAGGTCCCGAGAATACTGGGGTGACACTACTGATCTCTGTCTTTAGGAGGCTTTCAGTCTGAAATTGGAGACAGACAATAAGTAGACAATCACAGTGACAGGGAGATAGAAGGTGTACCTATGGAACACCAAGAACACCCAAGGAGCCAGGATCAGCAATTCCGAGGAAGTCAGGGAAGGCTGCATGGAAGAGGAAACACTTGAGCAAAGAGAGTACAAGTTGACCAGGGAAGAGGAGGGTGGGGGCAGAGGAAGATCAGGGATGAGGGCATTCCATGCTCAGAGACCAGCAGCCACAAAGGCATGGAGGTATGGAACAGAGATGTGAATGATTCAAAGAGGGGTAAGCAGGTTTGCCTGGCAGGACACAGGGGCCCGGTGCAATGAGCAGCGTGAGCTGAGAGATTTGTATCAGGAGGCCCCACAAGCAGTGCTATAGTCTGTGGTCTTTATCCCAAGCACTGCGGAGCCCAGATAGGCTTGAGCAGGAAAGTGAGAAAGGGGGCCTCTCGGAAGGCTCTTCTGGCAGCTGTGTACAGGTGAGTGAAGGGGTCAGGTAGGGGGCTGCAGGCAGAGAAACCAATTAGGAGGCTTTTTACTTTGAAGTCACACCACACACCTGGATGTAGGGCCTTGCCCAGCTGTCCCCGTACAGGGACCTCTGTCCCTCTGACCCAGACACAGGTAGAGCTGTGGCCCGTAGGTCCAGGAGAGCTCACTGCCTGAGCTCTAGGGGCCAAGAGGCTCTCAGCTCTGCAACTTCTCGGCCTACCCTGGAGAGGGGGCGGCAGGTGCAGTCCCTGATCCTCACCGTCACAGAGCACCAGTTTCACCACAAGTGGGCCATCCTGTCTGACCCCGATGACATCTCTGCTGGGCTGAAGGGCTACGTGAAGTGCGATGTCGCCGTGGTAGGCAAGGGGGACAACATCAAGACACCCCACAAGGCCAACGAGACAGATGAGGATGACATTGAAGGGTGAGATCCCAATCTCCCTAACCCCCCTTGACCCGACCCAACCCTTCCTTACCCCCAAAGGGAGCCCCTGGGTCAACTGGGCCCAGAGATGGTACCTTCCATCTCCCTTAGCCTTGTTCTCACCCACCCCTAGACAGCCCAGGTCTTTCCAGAAGGACCAAGGCTGGCCTCAGTGTCCACCAGCTTCCTCCTCACAGGAGAGAAAGGACTGAGGCAGAGCAGGGGTTCACAGAGATTGTCTTAGGCCCCAGAAGCATATAGATGCTAAGTCAGGAGCTGGGGTGCCAGGGCCTGGTGCCCTAGCTGTATGTGCCAGCAGGAACTTGCTGCTTCCCGAGGGGGTGCCCCCCGAACGCCAGTGGGCTCGGTTCTACGTGAAAATCTACCGAGCAGAGGGGCTACCCCGGATGAACACAAGCCTCATGGCCAACGTGAAGAAGGCTTTCATCGGGGAGAACAGGGACCTGGTCGACCCCTACGTGCAAGTCTTCTTTGCAGGCCAGAAGGTACTGGGGTACAGGGTGCAGAGGCTGGGCTGGGGTGACAGGCATCTGATGAGCGTAGGGGCCTGGAAGCAGACATGAGGCAACATCGGAAGCCAGGAGACTGGCCTGTGATCACCTTGGTGCATTGGTAAAGGGATGAGAGTGAGCGATGAGGGAGCTCTGGCTGAGAGGGGCCGAGGGTGATGCCAGGCTGGGCATCGTCTCAGTGTGGACAGGCCTTGGGGTGTCCTCCCTGCCCCTGGGTCCTACAGACCAAGAGCTGAGGGGGACCACCAAATGGGAGGAGAGTCTGAGAGGCTCAGGTAGGAAAGAGTGGAGGAGATACACACATACACACAAACCACACGTGTACACACATGCACACGTACCACACACATACACCCATGAATCAACATGTACACACATGCCCACACACAAAAAACACATACACATGCACACGTACCACGCACGCATACACATAAATCGACACATGCACACATGCTCCCACACACAAAGTACGCATGCATATGCACACATGCACATGCCACGCACATACACACACGAATCAACACATACACACATGCTCCCACACACAAAGTACGCATGCATATGCACACATGCACATACCACGCACATATGCTCACACATGCATATACATACACACACGTACACCATACACACAAACCACATGTGTACACACATACACACGTGCCACACACATACGCCCATGAATCAACATGTACACACATGCCCACATACAAAAAACACACATGCACACACTACACACATACACACATGAATTGACACATGCACACATGTTCACACATACACACACCGCACACACGTACACATACACACATAAATCAACACATGCACACGTGCACACACCACACACATGCGCACACCACACGTGCACACATGAATTGACACATGCACACATGCTCACACACACCACACACATACACACACCGCACACATGTACACATACACACATAAATCAACACATGCTCACACACACACAGCACACATACATACACACACATGCACACCACACACACATACACCTGAGTAGACACACACATGCTCACGCACGTGCACATACGCGAACCCCTCCGTTCACTTTCCCCCGCCAGGGCAAGACTTCAGTGCAGAAGAGCAGCTACGAGCCTCTCTGGAATGAGCAGGTCGTCTTTACCGACCTGTTCCCGCCACTCTGCAAGCGCATGAAGGTGCAAATCCGGGACTCAGACAAGGTCAACGACGTGGCCATCGGCACCCACTTCATTGACCTGCGCAAGATTTCCAACGACGGAGACAAAGGTCAGCAGCAGGAGGCTGGGGTGGAGGGGCCTGAAGGGAAGTGTAAATGAGACCCCCCTGCACACCACCTCTGCCATCCCTCACCTCGGCTGAAAGGCACTGGGCGCGGTGAGGGCTTCGTCAGCAGCTCCCGCCTCGAGGGAAAGGGGGACAGTCATGGCTCAGGTCTGCACAGAGCTGACGGGGCCTGCCCGAGCCAGGCTGCCTGGACTTGAACCCCAGCTCTGACAATTGGTACCTGTGTTTTCATCTGTAAAATGAAAATAGTAATTACATATGTGTGTACACATGCGTATTACATACATGTGTATGTTGCTGCTTAGTACCTATCCACAGATGCGTTATGGTGACAGAGCCCTCCCGGGACCCCAGCACGATGCTGGGTACCAGGGTTCCAGGGCAAGAGAAGAATTGTTCCTGTCCTCACGGCACTCGCTGGGGATTAGGAGATGGATGTGCTGCCAAATGCTCAAAACCTAAGGCAAAAGGCCACATAAAATGTCCAGAATAGGTCAATCCATAGAGACAGAACGTAGATTAGTGGTCACTAGGGATTGGGGGAGGGGAGATTGGGACTAACTGCTAATAGGTACTTTTTTTTTTTTTTTAGGGGGATAGAAATGTTCTAGAATTAGGTGGTGGTTGTACAACATAATGAATATACTAAAAACCACTGAAATGCACACTTTAATATGTTGAATTTCATGTTATATGAAGTATATCTTCATTTTTAAAATGCTATAAGATTTTTTTAACTAGGCAGAATGAAAACCAAACAAACAAACCACATAGGCGGAATTAGATTTGTGCTACATGTGAGACACGACAAATCCCAATGACGGGAGAAGTTAGCTGGGACTGGGAGCTGGGAAGGCTTCGTGGAGGAAGCGTGTTGAACAGGGAGGACAGTTGGAGAAGAGGGGAGGGGTTTGCATGGAAGGCAGAGGGCTGGAAGGCCACGCTTAGGGGGAGGAGGAGCTGGCATCTGTCTTTCAAAGCGATGGCAGGCAGCCCCTGCTCCAGTACCAGCAGGCAGGGAGCATGACCCAAGAGAGGGCCCCACACCTGCCATGCGCAGCGGACACGAGCTCTCCCTGTAGCCTCTTGTGGGCCACGTGCTGCCCCACAAGCCTTCTCCTGCCTCAGATTTTTTACCAAGCAAGGTATGGGGTCCTCAGCAACCAGGAGGTGCAGGCTGGGAGCCCCCCAGAGGGGTCCCTCTACCCCTCATGAGCCCTGGGGTGTGACATAGGCCTCTCCTCTCCCTCCCCGGCCCGCAGGCTTCCTGCCCACTCTGGGCCCAGCCTGGGTGAACATGTACGGCTCCACACGCAACTACACCCTACTGGACGAGCACCAGGACCTGAACGAGGGCCTGGGTGAGGGCGTGTCCTTCCGCGCCCGCCTCATGCTGGGCCTGGCTGTGGAGATCCTGGATACCTCCAACCCTGAGCTCACTAGCTCCACGGAGGTGCAGGTGGAGCAGGCCACACCCGTCTCAGAGGTGAGGCCCCAGGGGGTCGCTGTCTTCCAGGGACCTCAGCTCAGCCCTCTCCCTGCCTGTGGCTGCTCAGTCTGCCTCAGGGTCCAGACCCCAGAATAAGGCCTGCCTCCCCAGGAAGCAGGAGCCCCCACTCTGCCCCCTTGCCCTGCCTATGCCCATGTTCTGCCCGGAGGTCCCAAGATGAAGCCTCATCACTTCCCCCGTTCCCAGCCAGGGCTGTCCCTGTTATTGTGTTTGGAGCCAGCCCCTGCTTCAGGGACATTCAGGCTGGAGGGCAAAAGGAACTGGGCCCTCAGTCCTTCAGGGTCTGGGCTGCCCAGCTCCACAACTGAGTGGGATTTCTCCAGCATCAGCCCTAAGGCCTGTCTGTGAGATGGCAGGAGGAGGGCCGGCCCCAGGCCCAGCATCCCTGCTAAGGTTTACAGATGGCTTGGACCACCTTCCCCGCAGAGCTGCACGGGGAAAATGGAAGAATTCTTTCTATTTGGAGCCTTCCTGGAGGCCTCAATGATTGATCGGAAAAATGGAGACAAGCCAATCACCTTTGAGGTCACCATAGGTGAGCGCTGGGCTCATAGAAGGGTCTCCAGGACTCAGAGCTGCTGGGTGGTCTCTGCTAAGTCTCACACCACAGCCCTGGGGGGCGGGAACTGTGACCACTTTCCTCCGCGTGTCCTCAAGCACACACACGACACACAGTGCACATCCGTGGTGCACACACGCCCAGGGTGTGGACCTGAGCTCCACCTACAGCGCTAGGCTGTGTTTGGGACACAGAGAAGAAAGGAGCCATCCCTGCAGAGGGGGTGAGGCCCTCACGGGCTGGGGAGGAGAGGTGGGAATATGGCCATGTCCTGGGCTGGCCGGTGAGCTCTCTGGTCATCAGAGCTCCTTGCAAGATCTTTGCAGACAAGGGGGACAGGGGACTGTTCTCTAGTGAGTGTTCTATCACATCCAGGTGGGCACCGACCCCCCCCTCCCCCATTCCCTGACTTTCCCACAATCCCAAGGCAGCTCCTGGATTACAGGGCAGGGTCGGGCCAGGTAGAAAAAGGACTCCAGGACCTCAGACGCCCCCTCGTGCCTCCAGGCAACTATGGGAATGAGGTTGATGGTCTGTCACGACCCCAGCGACCTCGGCCTCGGAAGGAACCAGGGGACGAGGAGGAAGTAGATCTGATCCAGAATTCGAGTGATGATGAGACCGAGGAGGGTGGAGACCTGGCCTCAGTCTCCTCCACCCCGCCCATGCGGCCCCAGATCACTGACAGGTGAGCCAGGTGGCACCAAGGGTCCTGAAGGGCCTTCCTGCTGCCGGGCCCCCTCTGGAGGCCTGGCCCTCCCACCTCCCTGGGCCCCCAGCCACCCACCGCCCACCCCTGCCCACCCCAGGAACTACTTCCATCTGCCCTACTTGGAGCGCAAACCCTGTATCTACATCAAGAGCTGGTGGCCAGACCAGCGCCGCCGCCTCTACAACGCCAGCATCATGGACCACATCGCAGACAAGCTGGTCAGCGACAGGCGGGCCTGGTGGGAGAGGATGGGGCGGGTGCGGGAGGGGCCCGTCGGAGGGCCTCGCCCAGCTGGAGAGCCTCCTCTGCAGCACACAGGCCTGTCTGCCCAGCAGCTTGCTGTGCAGGGCTGACAGTGGGGGTGGGGGGATCGGGAGACGGCAAGAGTGACCCCAGCAGGACCCAGTGTCCCCGCCCCCAGGTCCCAGGAGTGGGCCAAGGACTTGAGGGCTCCCCGGAGCCAGCGGAGTCTGGAACTCATGGCCCATCGGTCCTGGGGTTCCCTGAAGGCAGCTAGCTGAGCAACCCCTCTGTCTCTGGTCCACACCTCTCCCCCTCCCCCGCCCTTCTAGTCCTGAGTCCTGCCCACTCCTGTGAACTGACCAGGACCACAGACCCAGAGCGCAGAGGTGGCTTCTTCCTTCAGGAGCTGAAGGTCCCCAGGCTCTGAAAACAGAACCTGGGAGATTGGTGGTTTCCTCAGGATGGTGGGACACTGCGGGGTGACTCTAGTGAGAGGCCCCAGGTCACTAGCCCCTCATGCTCCCTGACGAACTGGGGAGACATTTGAGGAGATTGGGGGGAGTGGCTATGACCCCCACTCCTGGCTCACAGGAAGAAGGCCTGAACGACGTACAGGAGATGATCAAAACAGAGAAGTCCTACCCCGAGCGTCGACTGCGGGGTGTCCTGGAGGAACTCAGCTGTGGCTGCCAGTGAGAGGGAGGGGTGGAGGGCTGGGGGGCTGGAGACAGGGAGGTGTCTGCAGGCCTCCTGCTATGGGTGGGCTCCACTAAGCCCTGCTCCCCTCGGCCCCCAGCCGCTTCCTGTCCCTCGCCGACAAGGACCAGGGCCACTCGTCACGTACCAGGCTTGACCGGGAGCGTCTCAAATCGTGCATGCGGGAGCTGGTGAGGACACCCTGCTCCCCCAAGCTGGAAGACACAGGGGGTGGAGGGAAGGTCTGGAGGTGAAAAGGGGACACTGAGGAGGGAGTATATCTGTCTCTGAGGTCCCAGAACCCAGGGACAGCCCCCTCCATCGTGCATCACGGCCTGAACCCCACATGCACCCCCCACCCCTACAGGAGAGCATGGGGCAGCAGGCGAAGACTGTGCGGGCACAAGTGAAGAGACACACGGTGCGGGACAAGCTGAGGCTGTGCCAGAACTTCCTGCAGAAGCTGCGCTTCCTGGCCGATGAGGTGCGCCCCGGCTGGCGGGCACAGAGGGGTGCCCTGCCCCAAACCAGTGACCAGAGTGGGGGCCGCACAGGAAGGGCTTAGGCCGGACCTCCTAGGAGGCCCATCCTGCTCTGGTAGTGGTTGGGGCACAGGAATGAACGAGCTCTTCATCCCATCGTGTGTTCTTCCTGCTCCGTCTGGTGGGAGAAGGAGGACAGCATCTGCGGTCCTTCCCTCCCCAGGCCCAGGCCTGAGGCAGAGATCCTGGCAGTCAGCGAGGCTCAGGGGACCCCAGCTGAGAGGCGGGGCCCCCCACTCAAACACAGGGTCCCCCCCACCCTCCTACAGCCCCAGCACAGCATCCCCGACGTCTTCATCTGGATGATGAGCAACAACAAGCGCATCGCCTACGCCCGGGTGCCCTCCAAAGACCTGCTCTTCTCCATCGTGGAGGAGGAGCTGGGCAAGGACTGCGCCAAGGTCAAGACCCTCTTCCTCAAGGTGCCGGAAGGGGAGCCAGACTGCGGGTGGTGGCGCGGCAGGGTGGGCAGGCTGGGGCCCAGGGTTCTTTCGAGGGGTTAATCTTCCCTTAGAGGGAGCAGCCCCAAGTCTGGCTGGCCTGAGCCAATGAGTTTGAGCCCTCAAATAGCAGGGGCTCAGAGAAGAAAGAGCTCGAGAGAGAATAAGAAGAAGGGAGGACAGCATGGCCCTACCCCGCCCACCCGCTTCGGTGCTATGTTGACCACCCCCACCCCGCAGACCAGTGGGTTGGCTGTGGAGGGGCAGGGGCAGCTGACCCCGACCAAGGCCTCTGCCAGCCCTCTGCCCCTTCCTCGCCCCATGGGCCCCAGCAGCTGACCCCGAGCCCACCCCCAGCTGCCAGGGAAACGGGGCTTCGGCTCGGCGGGCTGGACAGTGCAGGCCAAGCTGGAGCTCTACCTGTGGCTGGGCCTCAGCAAGCAGCGCAAGGACTTCCTGTGTGGCCTGCCCTGCGGCTTCGAGGAGGTCAAGGCGGCCCAGGGCCTGGGCCTGCACTCCTTCCCACCCATCAGCCTGGTCTACACGAGTGAGTGGGGACTCCTGGGCCTGGGCGGCCCCTGGCTCCCAGCCCTGACCCCGGGAGGGTGCTGGGGAACCAGCTGCCCCACCCCCAGCCTCAGCCTGCCCTTTCCCACAGAGAAGCAGGTGTTCCAGCTCCGCGCCCACATGTACCAGGCTCGCAGCCTCTTTGCCGCTGACAGCAGCGGCCTCTCGGACCCCTTCGCCCGTGTCTTCTTCATCAACCAGAGTCAGTGCACAGAGGTAAGGGTCTGGGGAAGAGGGAGGGGCTCTGGTTTTGAGAGTATTTGGGTGGGGACCTATGATCCTGTGGGACCTGGGGAAACAGGTCAGCCAGTTCCCCCAGATCCTTAGAGGGAAGCCTTGCAGATAACCGCAGGCCCAGGCCACACTGGTGAAGATGTTAGTTGTGGTTATATTCAACCCAGGACAGGGAGGACAGAGGCAGGAGCAGACCTCATGTTAGCCTTCCTTTTAAGACTCCCAGAAGAGTCAGGAACATGCCATTCCTGCCCCTGGGTCCCCTGGGAGCTGCAGTGACTGGAGGTGGCTCCTGCTTGGGTATCTGCCTGCCCACCAGCACTTATTACCTGTCTCCCCTCACCCTGCGACATACTGCAGGTGCTGAATGAGACCCTGTGCCCCACTTGGGACCAGATGCTGGTCTTCGACAACCTGGAGCTGTACGGCGAAGCTCACGAGTTGCGAGACGATCCCCCCATCATCGTCATTGAAATCTATGACCAGGACACCATGGTACGGGTGGGCTCTGGCACCAGGGACCTGCTCCTTCTTCACTGTACTCCATCTGCACTGACGGCCACCTCCCCAAAGCCCCTCAGCTGGGGTGCTTGCATGGAATCAGGGAGTCCGTGCTGCTGACCAGCCCCTCCAGGAGCCCCCCGGTGGCTCCTGCTCTGTCACTGCAGCTTGACCCCTTTCCAGTACTGTGGGTCTCTGGGGTCTCAAGGAGGAGATGATCCGGGGTGTCCCCACCTCCCAGCACAGATGGGAAGAATTCAGGAGTCTTTAGATGTGTCAGCAACTCCTGCTGTCCCCAGCCTTCGCCCATCCTGGCGGCCCTCGACCCCTGCCCACACCTATACCAGTCAGTAACAGCCTCCCAGTTCTCCACGAAACTGCTGAGTGGGTGATGGGGGGATGTGAAGGATTGGGGTGACCCCCCCACTAGAGCTGGAAAGCCACTTACAACCAGCCACCTCAACTACTAGGGTACCTGAGAGGGTCTCGGACAAGAGGTAGGAGGGCCTTATTTCTAGTCCTGAGTCCTGCCTCTGCCATTCACTACTGGCATAGCCTCAGGTAAGTATGGCGAGACTAGGTTTCCCTCTCAGTGAAATGGGGTGGTCACACCTAGCCCCCTACCTCCCTGGGATGCAGTAACAACAGAGTGAGACCCTGGGTGTGATGATGCTCAGTAAACTCAAGCACCGAGTGCCCCCCTTGGTTGTCTGGTCCCATCAGGGCAAAACCGACTTCATGGGCCGGACCTTCGCCAAGCCCCTGGTGAAGATGGCTGATGAGGCTTACTGCCCACCCCGCTTCCCACCCCAGCTCGAGTACTACCAGATCTACCGCGGCAACGCCACTGCCGGAGACCTGCTGGCGGCCTTTGAGCTGCTGCAGGTGGGCCCCGCCCGTCCGCACCCTACTGTGAGGCCAGCCTGACTGGAGTTGGTGGGGGGGGCGGTCCTTGGAGGCCTGGGGCATTGGGCCTTCCCTATGTCCCCCTGGGGAGAGGGAGCCTGTTCTCCAGGCTCTCCAGACTGCGACACCATGGTCTTCATCCCCCAGATTGGGCCGGCAGGGAAGGCCGACCTGCCACCCATCAATGGCCCGGTGGACATGGATCGAGGTCCCATCATGCCGGTGCCCATGGGCATCCGGCCTGTGCTCAGCAAATACCGAGTCGAGGTACGTGAGGGCTCCCCCAGCCCCGCTCCGCCCGCCCTAGTGTGCCTGCCCTGGATAGGCTCTCGCTTCCCCGCCTGCCACCCCACCACTCTCCCGCCCAATCCAGGGCCATCAGCACATGTTACACTGTTGGCATCAAACTCCAGGCAGCTTCAACAACCTCAGGCTACTCTCTATTTTTCAAACAAGGGGATTGAGGGGACAAGAAGTGGGGAGTGACTTGTCCAAGGTCTCACCTGGAGGCAGCAGGAGACACAGGCCCCGCCCACCTGGGGCCTGCCCAGTCTGCCCTGAGTCACCCTGCTGCATGCTGGGACCTTTCCTAGCCCTCCCATCTGCGCCCACAGGCCCACTTCACCCCCAGCCCCCTGAGGACACCCCACCACTCGTCAGCTCTTCTGGCCTCGACCCTTCTAACTCATGGCCCAGTTCCTTCCCAGGGGGGCCAGCCCGCCCACAGCTGGCTCCCTCGTCTGAGGGGCTCTCTTCTCCCACCAACCCAGGTGTTGTTCTGGGGCCTGCGGGACCTGAAGCGGGTGAACCTGGCCCAGGTGGACCGGCCGCGGGTGGACATCGAGTGTGCGGGGAAAGGGGTGCAGTCGTCCCTGATTCACAATTACAAAAAGAACCCCAACTTCAACACCCTCGTCAAGTGGTTTGAAGTGGTAGGTGCAGGCCCGGGAATAGTCGGGCAGAGCTGGGTGCGGCTGGTGTGGCGGGACACGGCCCAGGGCCTCCGCCCCCTTCTCTGAGCTCAGGCTCCATTGGCCAACACCCCAGGACCTCCCTGAGAACGAACTACTGCACCCGCCCTTGAACATCCGAGTGGTGGACTGCCGGGCCTTTGGCCGCTACACCCTGGTGGGCTCCCACGCCGTCAGCTCCCTTCGGCGCTTCATCTACCGGCCCCCAGACCGCTCGGCCCCCAACTGGAACACCACAGGTACACCTCGAAGCCCAGGCCTGGCTCCACTCAGTCCACTGGAGGGGCTTCAGCTCACAGTCCAGCCCATGCAGCCGCCACTTTGCTCCTCCAGGACATCCCCAGATGGGAGCATGGGAGGCTGGGGGGAGGTCCCATCCTGGGGGCCAAGGCTGCCCAGAGCTGCTCTTCACACTGGAGCCAGAAAGAGCCAGAGCTGGAGATGTCATGAGAGGGTCTGAGGGCAGGTGACTTCCTCTGCTGGTTTATGGAGAAGAGCCAGGCCTCCCTCCCAGACTCCCAGTTTGCACTGAGTCTCCCTCCCAACCTCCCTCCTGGCCTCTCTCCCAGCCTCCTTCCTGGCCTCTCTCCCAGCCTCCCTTCCAGCCTCCCTTCCAGCCTCCCTCCCGGCCTCCCTCCCGGCCTCCCTCCCGGCCTTCTCCCCAGCCAAGCTTCCACTATTTCCCTCCACTGCGGCTCTCCCTTCTCTCTGGCTCAGCTTCTCCCTTTCCTTATGCCCAACTTTTCATTCCTCCCTCTCCCCTCGGAAAGCTCCAGAATCAGCTTTAGGCCTCTGGTCCTTCTTGCCATCCCTGATTCTCACTGTTACTCCTGCTCCTTCCTGTCTGTCTGCCTGTCTGTCCATCTCTCCATTCAGTCAGGCTCCTCCGGGGCTGCCGTGTACTGTGCAACGGGGGTCCCTCCTCTCACCCTGCAGGGGAGGTCGTGGTGAACATGGAGCCAGAGGTGCCCATCAAGAAGCTGGAGACCATGGTGAAGCTGGATGCGGTAAGGCGCGCGGGGTCAGCCCCACGCAGGCCGAGAGCGTGCACTGCATGTGGCACTCACGGCGAGCCTGGCTGCCTCTTCCAGCATCCAGGGCTGACCCTGACCACACGTGCAAACAGCTCCATCCTAGACTGTCCTGGAAGGCAAGGCTGTCAGTGTTGCACGTGTCTGTGTATGCATGAGTGCAAGTGCACGAGCATGTGGCGTCAAATATAAGAGACAGAAAGAGCAATAACCATTTGAGGTGATAGCCTGCAATTATTTTTACTTCAACAAATGACACCATAGGCAATGGATTCCTTGTGGGTACACCAGTGTTCTAGAGGGTTCCTGATTTTCCATCTCACCCATTCACAAACAACTCTCCCCAGGCCTGGGTTAAGGAAGGATTTCCAGCTGGAAATTTCCTATTCCTCCTGGCTTTGGGACTAAGGCCATTCATCTGCCAGAGGGAGACCCAGGGGCTGGAATTAGAGATGACCTCTACATCTGTAGGAATGAGGCCAGCCTGGAAGAGACCACCCTGAGTCCAGACAGCACAGAGGGGCTGGAAGCGGGCTTCCTCTCTACCACTTTCTCCCGATCTCATTTCCAACCTCACCTGCTTCATAAAACTGGGGGTGTCTCCTAGCTTCTGAGGTCTGAGTTTAATCCAAAACACCTTCTCTTAGCCAATAATTCTTGACTCCAGAGGGTCCCGGCCAGCCAGCCGAGTTCTATGCACATGGCTCTTGGGAACATGGAGCAGATGAGATCCAGCACCTGGCCGACAGCCCTCTAGTTTCAGGCCACCAGCAAACAAGACAAAAGACAGTACCTAAGCTGGCCCATCGTCCCGCAGGCCCTGGGCTCTGGTGGAGTGTTTTCACCAGGGTTCTCTTCAGCTATGCAATGTGTGTGTGTGTGTGTGTGTGTGTGTGTGCGCGCGCGCGCGCGCGCGCACGCGCGCGCGTGCTTGCATAGGAAGGGAGGAAAAGTGGAGTTGAAGTTGACTCCATCTAGCCAACATCACTGAATTCCTACTGTGTGTGTCCAGCCTCCCCTCCCAACCCTGACGCCTGGTAACATCACTCAGGGAGTTCACAGCTATCTCAGGCTTGAGAATTGCTGCCCTAGAAGGTCTAAGGAAACATCTGCAAAGCAGGCCTCCGGCAGGCTCCCCAGCAGTGTGTTCCTATTAGTGCAGTCGGCCCTGTGCACAGGGACTCAGCTCACGGCGAGCATCCCTGCAAGAGCTCCCTCTCCTCCATGCTCCCTGACTGGCCTCTGCCGCCACTCCAGGCCCTGGGGGGCTAATTCTGTCCCTGTCTCTTTGCTACCCCTCTGCAGACTTCGGATGCTGTCATCAAGGTGGATGTGGTGAGTGTGAGGACAATCCAGGGGGGCCCTAGGGAGAGAGGTCCCTACACCTGGCATAGAGTGTCAGGCCAGGGGGCTCAGCATCAAGCATGAGCTACTCCCAGTCCCTGTAAGCTTTGGCCAGCACACCCTCCAAAGAGGCAGAAGGAGAGAGCTGCTTAGGTAGCAGGGCCTCTGAATGTCCATCCTGCCTTGGCCATTGGCTCACATTGGAAGGTTATAACCCTCTCTGGCCATGGCATCCTCCTCCACAAAACAGGGCCCTTCCCCTTTAACGATGGTGGCCCCACAGAGCCTCCTGGACCCCAGGGCTCCCCGGAAGCAGATGGTCAGAATGAATGGGGGACCCCCAGACTGTCCAGAGCCCTGGGAATGGCCAGGGTGCAGGAATGTATGCAGGACTTCAGACCTAGGCCAACCCCCCAGGCTGACGAGGAGAAGGAGAAGAAGAAAAAGAAGAAAAAAGGCAGCTCAGAAGAGCCGGAGGAGGAGGAGCCGGATGAGAGCATGCTGGACTGGTGGTCCAAATACTTCGCCTCCATTGATACCATGAAGGAGGTGAGCCCTCGGGCCTGGGCTGGGGGCTGAGGAGGAATTGGGTTAGGGGAGGCAACCCCAACTCAGGCCCTCCTGACCAATGGCTTTCCTGCTCCCCACCAGAGCTGGCTCCTCCACTCCATGAGTTAAGGACAGCCTTGTCTCACAGCCTTGAATTTGAGCTCAGGACTCACCTTTCCTAGCCAGTCTACCTTCCCTGGCTTGCTTTTCTCTTGTCTTCATTCATTTATTCCACAAACATCTCTTAAATATATATGATGAGTCAGACACCATCCCAGGTGCTATGGGAGCCAAAAGATAAGATGCCATACCTGCCCTGAGGAGCCCTCTGTGTACTGGGCAAAATGGACATGTAAACAGATACAGTATGGTGTGATGACAAAAGCAAATCAATGCCTGGAGGAGTCAGGGAAGGCTTCACAGAGGAGGTGACATTTGAAGAAGAGGAGACACATGTGCTCAGAGGCCAAAAGCAAGCAACAACTTCCCAGTAGTATTTGCCCATCTTCATACTGTTTTCTTTTACACGTCTCGGTCTGTGGCTGTGAAACGTTCTTCTGTTGTGTGCACGTGGGTTCTGTCTGCTGAGCCAGACTACCAGTTCCATGAAAGTGCATTTCTCCTCTTCCTTAGTCCCTCTTCCACACTGCCTGCCTAGCTCGGGGCTGACCAGGAGGGACACGTGCCTGCAGCTGTGTTTTCTCATCTGAGCTGATCCAGCCACGCTCTCTCCCCAGGCCCTTTCTGTGACCTAAGCTGTGTGCAGTAACTACCACCCATGTCAGAGCACAGGCTAAGCCGCTCTAGCAAGTTAGATTGGTGCGAACAAGAAGAAGGCTTGTAAGATGGTTTGATGGTGTCAGGGACCAAGATCCTGCCACCTGGTGACTGACATCTATCTGTACGGTTAGAGATGGCTTGCTGTCACATCCTAGCACCAGTGCACAGGAAGGGGTAAAGAGAAGAAGAGTAGGCATACTCCTTTCCTTTTAAGGGCCTAATCTAGAAGCCACACTGTCATTCCATCACATTGGCCAGAATCTAGTCCCGTAGCCACCCTTAGCTGCAAGGAAGGTGGAGAAAGATCATATTTAGCTAGATGTCTGTGCCCAAGAACACTTCTCAAGAACAGGAGAGCAGATTATCGGGGGACACCTGGTAGTATCTTCTCCCACCATCACTTCCTGGATTGAAGTTGGCCAAGCTAGAGCTCCAGGAGGCTACCTGTTGTCTCGTCTCTACTCCTATAATTTGCACAGGCTGCCACCAGGTGGCGGTGGCGCTTTAGTTGAAACCTGGAGATTTAGTTTCCAGTAAGTGAGATATAGGGTGTGGAGAAAATAAAGCACATTTTCTAACTAAGTTGTACTTTTTGACATTACCAGATAATAATACCATTAACAAGCAACATTCACGGGCACTATATTTTTTTAATGAAGTACAATTTAAAGAATCATAAAATCCTAAGTACAGTCAGTCATTTGTACACACCACAAACTTTTTTTAACCCTCTTAAGCAGAACGAGTGATGAGTTTTCAGCTCGGTAGGAAAGAGTTTCTGTTTCTAGTGTATTTAGGACTGGTCTGAGACCACAGGGGCCAACAGACTCCTCCACGGGAAGCCCACCTTCCCGCCTCCCATCTCTTGGCAGCAACTTCGACAGCAAGAGGCCTCAGGAATGGACTTGGAGGACAAGGAGGAGACAGACAACACTGAGGGTGAGCCCCTAGAACCTTGAACTTCTGCTCCCCCTCCTTGCCCCCAGATGCAGGCTCCCCTGCCGGCCACACCAGCTGCTTCTCTTTCCCCCGCCTGTGGGCCCGCACAAGTGCAGCAGCCAAGGGCAGATACCGTGAGGGATCCCTGGGCACCAGCAAACAAGCCCAGGCCCTTATCCAGAGTGGCTTTTAGTCTGACCAGTTCAGCAACCACCGTGACTGACAGACATTTAAAGCCACAGAACTTCAGTGCTGGAAGGGACCTCAGAGTTCATCTCATCCAGCCTTTTCCAGAACTTTTTAGTGGGATAATACTAATGGATATTCTGGAGGGAAAGGGGGGTTCTGTGGTTCAATGGATTAAAGAGGTCTTTTGGTGCAGGACTTCTCAGTGCCTTTGATTTGCAAATGTTATAAATCCCTAGAAGGAATATACGATATAAAATATTTCCCCCGGTTATTTGACCGCAATACTCTTTCTTCTAAAGAATGTCAAGAATACCTACATCTGACATTCGCTAAATGCAGTGTAGAAAATCGTGATGTAGAGCTATGCTCTTAATATTAGACAAGTAGGCTGAGTCCAGGGAAGCAAGTGAGCAATTTCCATGCCCCTCTCTGTCAGGGAGCACGCCAACAGTCTTTGTACACACTCCCATGATCATATTGGGGTCCTGTACCCCTGTGAGGCAGGCATGTGAGGGAGTAGTGCCTACAGTTCACAGATGAGTACACAGAGACCTGCCAAGTAAAATTAGCAAAGTAAATTACTGGCAGAACTGGGTGGCCAGTACAAACTTTTCTGCTCCATGATTTCTGCCCCAAACCGATTAGAAGGCCTCCTTTTCTGTTTCTGGCCAGGCCTGAAGGGGCCGGTGAAGGGCAAGGAGAAGGCAAAGGCCACCAAGGAGGAGAAGAAGAAGAAAACCCAGAGCCCAGGCCCCGGCCAGGGGTCCGAGGCCTCTGAGAAGAAGAAACCCAAGATCGATGAACTTAAGGTAAGGGTCTGGGACAGAGGTGGCAGAGGAGACAAGACAGAGGCCAGTGGACAGGCCCCATCCCCCTGATGGCCTGGCCCGGCTCAGGTGTACCCCAAGGAGCTCGAGTCAGAGTTCGACAACTTCGAGGACTGGTTGCACACCTTCAACCTGCTGCGAGGCAAGACGGGGGACGATGAGGACAGCTCTACCGAGGAGGAGCGCATCGTGGGCCGGTTCAAGGTCGGGCAAGGAGGGAGGCCCAGCCCCTGAGCCCGAGACCCTGCGCCCCCCCGCCCCACGCCAGCCCAAGCCCATGCTCGCCTCGCTGCAGGGCTCCCTCTGCGTGTACAAGGTGCCACACCCAGAGGACATGTCCCGGGAAGCCGGCTACGACCCCACCTACGGCATGTTCCAGGGCATCCCCAGCAACGACCCCATCAACGTGCTGGTCCGAGTCTATGTGGTCCGGGTGAGACTCCCCTCGCATCCCTTCCCCCAAGTTTCCCAGCCCTCCAGGAAGGGTTGAAGCAACTGCACACTGACCGCCCCCTACTGGGAGGCACGTGGAAGGCTATCAGGTCTAGTTCCCATCTTTTGTAGAGAAGGAGGCCAAGACCCAGAGAGGGACAGTAACTTGCCCAGGGCCACACAGCAAGTCTCCTGCCTCGGGTCCAGTGCTCCAGCCCTTCACCATCATGGGACCCCCCAGAGAGTAAGGCAGGGGTGCTGGAAGATGAGAGTATAGGAAGCCTGCTCAGGAGCACCCTCCCCCATCCCAGGCCACTGACCTGCACCCCGCAGACATCAATGGCAAAGCTGACCCCTACATCGTTATCCGGCTGGGCAAGACTGACATCCGTGACAAGGAGAACTACATCTCCAAGCAGCTCAACCCTGTGTTTGGGAAGTGAGTCCTCCTAGTGGCCCTCCCACCCCTGCCCCTACTTTCCCAGCCCAGACCACCTCCCGCCCTACCCCACCCTCAACCCCTGTCCCCACCCTCAACCCCTGTCCCCACCCCCACCCTGCCAGGTCCTTTGACATCGAGGCCTCCTTCCCCATGGAATCCATGCTGACGGTGGCTGTGTACGACTGGGATCTGGTGGGCACTGACGACCTCATTGGAGAGACCAAGATTGACCTGGAGAACCGATTCTATAGCAAGCACCGCGCCACCTGTGGCATCACCCAGACCTACTCCACGTGCGTGGGACCGGGCGGGGCTGGGCGGGGTGGGGGGGCGGAGGATGGGGTGAGCCTGCCGCACCTCACCTCGACTCTAAAACCAAGATTCAGAGGGTGTTGTTTGGGAAGGTAGACAGACATGTTACGGTTTCCGTCCTAAGCCAAGTCTGCACTGCTCGGGCTCTGGGCACAGCCTTCAGGGGCCAGGACTGCAGATTCCAAGACAAGGAGAGAGCCAGGGCGTCCCAGGACAGCGGAGGCAGGAGAGGAGAGGAAAGCGGGCTGGAAGGAGAGGCACTGTGCTTTAGGAAGAGGCCGCTGGGGATCTGGCTGGCCTCTGCCACGGACAGGCTACGTGTCCCTTAACCTCGCTGGTTTCAGCTTCCTCGTGGGAGTCCTTGAGGTTCCAGAGAAGGGGACACCGTAGGGGCATGGAGTAGACTACACAGGAGGAGACTGGATGCTCATCCTTGGGACACTGGGCACATGGGGCCAGAGGCCAGGGCAGGAGGGAACAGGCTCCAGCAGCCGGAGCATCTCAGCTGAGCCTGGAGCCCAGGGCAGGGCAACAGCTAACTTAACCCGTTGCCGCCTGGGGGTGGCCCAGCTCCACCTGAGCCCCACCAAGCCCGTACGCCCCTCCCACAGACATGGCTACAACATCTGGCGGGACCCCATGAAGCCCAGCCAGATCCTGACCCGCCTCTGCAAGGACGGCAAAGTGGACGGCCCCCACTTTGGGCCCCCTGGGAGAGTGAAGGTGTCCAACCGGGTCTTCACGGGGCCCTCTGAGATCGAAGACGAGAATGGTAATGGGGTGCTAGATGCAGTCACGGGGGTGGCAGAGGCCAGGGAGGGACCCGTGCTTTCCTGAGATGGGACCTCGAGGCTAAGACTGGGGTCTCCTCTGCCTGGGCTGAGTGAGTCTCTGCTCATCAGCCCAGAGCTCACTCCTGCCTGCCCAGCCCCTGCCCGCCATCCCCTGGCTACACTGCACTTGCCGGCTTGTTGCCTTCTCTCTCCCTCTCAGCATCTCTACAGACGAGGGAGGGTCTCCCCATTCTGTAGATGAGGAAACTGAGACCCAGAGAGTTTAGTGACTCGCCCAAGGCCACGTGGCTCCAAGCTCTGCACTCTCCCAACTCCTTCACCCATCTGACCCTTCCCAGAGAATTGGGAGGACCTGTGCACTTCAGGGCACTGGGACAGGAAGTAGATTTCTGCCTGCCCTGACCTCACAGCCCCCCAGGTGAAGGAAACCCAAGGACACAGACCTCTCGGGGCCCTATGGGACAGCCCAGAGCTTGGACAAGCCACTTATCCCTCTGTGCCTCAGTTTCCCCAACTGTAAAAGAGATGGACAGACCAGTGGTGGCTCAGGGGCCTCTTTGCTCCTGAGTTTCTGGCCCAGCACAGGTCTTGTTCTGCTGAGCCCATGTACGCAGCTGACGCCCTGGCACCTGCAGGTCAGAGGAGGCCCACAGAGGAGCACGTGGCGCTGTGCGCCCTTTGGCACTGGGAGGACATCCCCCGAGTGGGCTGCCGTCTGGTGCCAGAACACGTGGAGACGCGGCCACTGCTCAACCCCGACAAGCCTGGCATCGAGCAGGTGACTCACCTGAGGTTCTTCAGTATTTGGGATCAGGGAGTCCACGCCTGGGTCCATAAAATGGACCCTCATGCTATTGGCTGCATTCCCCAAAGCCTGTGGCACCTCCCACCATGTCCCTCTACGATAACTCCAGTGGCACACGTCTTTGCCTTGACCGAGAACCATATCAACTGGGGTGGGGACCTGGGATGTTTCTCTCAGAAGCTGTGATTGGCCAGTGATGATGTCATAGGAATTCCTGGCACCCAAGGATGAAAACTGATGAAATGGGTCCTGACAGGACAAAGGTTGGGAGGGAGAGGAGAGCTGACCTCCCTGGGCAGTAGAGAAGTCTACGGGGAAACCTGCCATGCCCCCTCTCTCTCAGGGCCGCCTGGAGCTGTGGGTGGACATGTTTCCCATGGACATGCCAGCCCCCGGGACACCTCTGGACATCTCCCCCAGGAAGCCCAAGAAGTGAGCTGCTCGGACCCCGCACCACTCCCTTCGTGCCCCCGCCCCTTGCTGTTCCCCCCAGAGCCCAGATCACCTTAGTCAGCATCCCCCGTGTGACCTTGCCATGAACACAGACCAACCCATCCAGAGAGTTGTGGGGCTTGCCCTTGGCGGGTCCCCTTTTCTGAGGCGGGAGCCACAATCCCACTGTGCAGTCCGCGAGGGCCATGAGTGCAACACCGGCACCCACCAAGGACTTTCATCAAAATGTGGGTTCCCACACACGCGCCCACACGTACACACACGCAAGACGGAAAACCCCTGAGAGCCAGCTCTGCTCTCTGGCAGCCCCCACGCCAGGCTGTCTTTAAGCTCTGCCAAGTGTTGTTTAAACCACCTGGCCATGCGATGAGCAGGAGCCTGTGCCTGGAAGAGGCTGGGGAGAGCACTGGATAGAGCACTGGACCAGGAGCCAAGCCAGCTGCCCCCGGTGGACCCTGGCCAGGTCACTTTTCCTCCCTGATCCTCGGTTTTCCCGTCTGTAAAGTGACAGGATCATCGAGTCACTGTCAACTCTGACACCGTCGGTGCCTGGCTTTCACGGGCACATGAATTCGCACAGGGGCTCGAGCTCAGAGGGGCCCGTGCTTATTTCAAGATGGCATCCTCAAATTCTCAATGATGTTTTTAACACGGAGCCCCACATTTCCACCTTGCCCTGGGTCGGCACATTACGCAGACAATCCTGCCTGGAATAGCCCCAGGTCTGAGGCCACAAAGGTGCTGTCTCAGGGACCATAACTAGGGGACACCCCAGCCCACTGTGTAACGGGGACTTGCAGTCCAGTGCTCAACTCCACATGGAGCCACACTTCAGTTCTGAGTGGATAACTCAAATCCACTCCTAATGATTGGAACGTTAACTGCCTCGTTTATAATGACATTTACATGCAAGGGGAAAATCCTTATCGGCAACAAGGATGTAAAGGAAACTAGATTCCGTGGGTGTTCACTGCCAGCTGCTGGGCTGAAACGCAAATTTCTAAAGCCTTTGGCCTCTGAAGACAGGGACTTTGCTCCCGACTCCCTGGGCCTCGCCTCAGCCGCCCTCAGCAGCTGGGCCCTGGCCCTGCCTGCCCCGAGCCAGCCTCCCTGTCCAGGAGCGTGCTCTGGGACCCGGAGTTCCAGCCAGACTGGCTTCCCCTGGGGCTCCCCTCACAACAGCCACACTGCCAGGCAGACCCTTGGTCACACCCCCGGGGGCCCCAACATCTCTCCGTCCCCTCTGCTCTCTCAGCCCCGACCTGCCCAGGCCATCCTCACCCCAAGACTCAGGACTTCTCTTGGTCATCTCATCTCCAGCCCCCTGCCCAAGTCCCTACCTCCCAGACTTCTAATCAGCCTTTCCCCCCGCCCAGGTACGAGCTACGGGTCATCGTGTGGAACACGGACGAGGTGGTCCTGGAGGACGATGACTTCTTCACTGGGGAGAAGTCCAGTGACATTTTTGTGCGGGGGTGGGTGAGGGGTCCTCGGTGGGTGAGGGGTTCTTGGCTGGGAGGCGGCTGAGCTAGGTGAGCCCCCCTTCCTGGGGTGCAGGAGAGGAGGAAGAAGACAAGGAGAGCTGTGGGTGGGGAGAGGCCCCACCACCTGTGTGGCTGCCGGTCTGGAGTGGGTGATGCCCCACAGGTGGCTGAAGGGCCAGCAGGAGGACAAGCAGGACACAGACGTCCACTACCACTCCCTGACTGGCGAGGGCAACTTCAACTGGCGCTACCTCTTCCCCTTCGACTACCTGGCTGCCGAGGAGAAGATCGTCATCTCCAAGAAGGAGTCCATGTTCTCCTGGGACGAGACGGAATACAAGATCCCAGCCCGGCTCACCCTGCAGATCTGGGACGCAGACCACTTCTCCGCCGATGACTTCCTGGGTGCAGAGCTGGGCTGGGGGCGGGGGACTGGGACCCTGCATGCAGGGGGCGGGGCGGGGAGAGGCAGGGACAGGGTGAGCCCACCGGTCTGTCAGAACTGACTCCAAAGTTGCCGCAGGGGCCATCCAGCTGGACCTGAACCGGTTCCCGCGGGGCGCCAAGACGGCCAAGCAGTGCACCATGGAGATGGCCACGGGGGAGGTGGACGTGCCTCTGGTTTCTATCTTCAAGCAGAAGCGCGTCAAAGGCTGGTGGCCCCTCCTGGCCCGCAATGAGAATGACGAGTTTGAGCTCACGGTGGGCACCACCTCCGCTGCTCGGGGGCTGGGCTGGGCTGGGCTGGGTCGGGCTGAGGCGCCGAGGGGCTGGCGGCCGGCCCAGGCACTGGGACAGTTCTCTTTCTCTCCGCAGGGCAAGGTGGAGGCGGAGTTGCATCTACTGACGGCAGAGGAGGCGGAGAAGAATCCAGTGGGCCTGGCGCGCAACGAACCTGACCCCCTGGAGAAACCCAAGTGAGTGCCCTCTCTGCCCAGGCCCCAGCCATGCGGGTCCCAGGGACGCTGGGACAGGAGGGAGGGGCCAGAACCTTCTGGTCTTCTTGTCCCCACTCTGCGGGCACCTCTGTCCCCTCTCCCCGTTCCTGGGAACTACTTAGCCTGGGGGCGGCCCCCTCTTGGCCAGGCCCCCTCTTGGCCAAGCCCCCTTGCCACAGCCTGAGCCTTCACCCTCTGTGTCCTTTCTCCGTGCTCCCTCTGCTCCACCTGCTGCTCCAGCCGGCCCGACACCAGCTTCCTCTGGTTCTTGAACCCTCTCAAGTCTGCCCGCTACTTCTTGTGGCACACGTATCGCCGGCTGCTCCTCACACTGCTGCTGCTCGTGCTGCTGCTCCTCCTCCCTGCCCTTTTCCTCTACTCTGTGCCTGGCTACCTAGCCAAGAAGATCCTTGGGGCCTGAGCCCGGCCTCCTCCTGGGTCTGGTACTCGTCCCTTCTTCCTCTGGACCTGGGGCTCGTGAGCTTGGCAGCATGCAGAACACGCGCACACACACACACACACACACACACACACACACACAGCGCGCGCACGCGCGCACACACACACACACACACACAGTGCGCACACACGGCTCACACAGCTCACCCAGAGCAACTTTCCAGCTTCCAAACAGCATCACAGACTCTCAAAACTGGAGATGACTACTTTATTACATATGGGGCCTGCCCGGTGAAGTAACGTACCTCACAGCCCCTAGCGGATTAGGGGAGAGCTAGACCTCGGCCTAGGTCTCCAAGCTGCCAGTCCAGCATTCCTCACGCACCACCACCTGCTCTCGCAGCGACATCCTCACAGACTAACCCAATTTCATCGGCAGGAAGAAGCTGAGACGCGGACAGGGAAAGGGGAAGGGGTTTGGCTAGGATTGGCCAGTGAGTCCTGCAGCATCCACCTCCTCACCCAGAGCTGTTTTCCCACACTGAAGGACAATAAGGAGCTTGATCCAGTTCCAACATCTTCATAGCTGACATTTGCTAAGCACCTGCTCGGTGCCAGGCCCTGTGCTGAGAGCTTCACCCCTCACTGCCTCCCTTTACCCTTTCGCCAACCCAGAGGTAGGGTCCACCATTAACCCATTCTAAATGTGAGGAAACTGAGGCTCAAACAGGTGCTATGTGCCTGGCCCAGCTGGGGGTGGAAACCAGGAGCCCTGCACCCACGCCCCACCCTGCCCCCCACTTACACTAAGCACAGCTTAGGGGCCGAGGTCTCTGTCCACCAGGAGTCGGCAGGGCAAGAGTTTGGAAAAGCATATTCAGTACTTTACAGAATGTAAAGCTCACAAGCGCTTCTTGCTTAGAGAGCCACAAGGAAGGTAGAGCGGGCTGCAGCGGGTGGGGGGCTCCTCAGACCCTTGGTCATTTATGTTCATCAGAAGGAAAAGGAGAGATCAAGAAACTTATCTCAGTGATGGGGAGCAGCAACTGGACCATATGCAGTGAACTGCTAACTAGAGTTTCCTAATACTCAGAATCGCGTGCGCTGTGGCAGCTTCCTCCTCAAGGAGTGAGCCGCCCTGGCCACCAGTGCTCAGGTAGAGGCCGATGGCTGCCCACTGGCCATCTATCTAGGCCTTGGGCGGAGGTCGAGACGCTAGAGGGTCCTTGCAGACAGGACAGGGAATGTAAGCAGAAAACCTGGCGCTTAGTAACGGGCTCATACCCTGGCTCCAGCACTCACTGCTTTGGGGATGGAGCCCATGGCGGGGCCTCTTGGGGTCTAGAAGGGCCGAGGGGATGAGGTGGCCCTGGGAGATGCTCGCTGCCTGACCGCAACTCCCCTCCCCCAGCCGGCCTGACACCGCCTTCGTCTGGTTCCTGAACCCCCTCAAGTCCATCAAGTACCTCATCTGCACGCGCTACAAGTGGCTCATCATCAAGATCGTGCTGGCACTGCTGGGGCTGCTCATGCTGGCCCTCTTCCTCTACAGCCTCCCCGGCTACATGGTCAAGAAGCTTCTAGGGGCCTGAAGGCCCCACGGCCTCTCCTCTCCCGGGTTTGTGCATCTGTCCCTCCCACCTCTGGCATGGACTTTTCAGTCTCTCTGGGGAGCCCCATGTCCACCCTTCAGGCCTCAGATTCTTGGAGCCCGTCTCCTGCTTACTGGGCTAGTGGCCCCCCGGTGCCCATCCTCACCTCTCCAAGCCTGCTGTTTGCCAGGGCCTGCCCCTCTGGTCCCTGCCCGTGGGGTGGAGTGCCGGTGGGGGTCAGGGTCTGCCCCACCTTGCAGAGGCACCACCCTTCTTCAGGCCCTGGCTCCAGAGGAAGCTGCCCCAAGCCCTCCCCTGGCCTTCCAGCTGAGGACTAGACCTCTAATGAAATTAATGGAGAATCCTGACATGGGCCAGGGCTTTCAAAAGAATGAATGAGCAAAAAGCATCGTCCTCCCCTCCCCCAAATAGAATCTTGTGAGGGCAGCTGATAGCACCTGTCCTTGTTCTGCAGAAGTGGGCCAGACCCTTCCTATAATCCACAGTGGGGTGGCTGCCTCTGCCCCCGCCCCCCACACTCCACATGGCTCTTCCTTCTGCCCAGGCAACCCCTGGTCTCTGCCTTGCCTGTGGGTTTTGATCGCTTCCCAGAGCTTCCTCTGCCCCAGTTGGTGCCCGCAAGCCTAGACGAGGAGCAGTGAGGACGGACCCCTGTGCTGCCCTCCACGCCCCTCCTCCCACAGGCGACCACTGCCCGCCCCGCCCCCGCAGGGCCCACCCTTCCGGTCCCTGCAGTTGCGGCCAGGAGTTTGTACTTGAAGTGCTGCCCGCTGCCTGCGTGAGCTGCGTTTCTCTTGACCGATTTTGCTGTCTTGAGTGATGGTTTTTCTCTTAATTAAAGAAATCAAACGCTGCTGAGCCGACACGTCTGCAGTTGGTCACGTGGGAGGACTGGGGGTGGGGGGTGCAGGGTCAGTGAGCACTCTGAGGCTGGCAAACTCAGTTCCAGCTGGGCCCCTCTGACTTTTCCTTTGGGCGACCTCATTGCCTAAGGCACAGAGCCGCCTGCCCAGGCTGACCACTGGAGGAGCCTCACACCACAACCCAGGGACACAACAGGGTGGACCCGGAGGCCCCAAAAGCTCCCCAAAAGGGTTCTGCAGGCCCAAGAACAGTCTGAAAGCTTAAGGCCCCACGAGCGGCCCCAAAGCTCCGGCCTCTACCTGTAGACACCAACACGGGAGCCACTGGCCTGGGCCTCATCTCACAGCACCATGCCTGCTCTCCCACCGCAGTCTGAGGCTGGGGACAGAGACCCCTCCTGACACAAAGATGGGGCAGGGGCCCATGTCTCACTGGACCCAACCAACCTCTTTCAAAAGATTCAGCCACAACTTTTTAAAGACTTTAATCATGACTGCAGGGTACAGGTAACTCCTCGTCACCTTGACAGGCCCTACGGTGGCAGTTCTGGCAATGCAGAGGGGGCCCTGCAGCTCCCCGGTTACACATGCCGGCCCCGGCACCAACACCAGCACCAACACCAGTACCAACACCAGTACCAACACCGGTGTCGGCTCTCGCACAGCAGCCGTTTCAGGGCTGGTTCGATTTTGTGGGGATCCGGAACACCTGAGTTGGAGGAACTTGCAGTTCAGAGTTTATCTGGAAAAGAGAGAGTAAAGGTCATCATGTTTTCCCCAGGATTCTCCCACAGGCCTCTGAATCTGCATGCATCTCCCACCCAAATGCCTCCAGATGCCTGGTAACGCCCACATCTGCATTCCTTCAGAAGACAAGTTCCAGGGTTTCTTGTCTGGCTCCTGCTCCAGCTAGCTAACCTCTGGGAACATTCTCAACCTTCCACTCTGATCCATCCCTTCCCCTCTTCACCTGCCATCCCTCCCCAGCCTAGCCCTGCCCTTCCCTCCTCTTCCCCCATCTTCTTGTATACAGTAGCACGCACGGAAGCATGGACCACATGGTCCCCTATTGCCTGAGTCCTGTCGCAGGACAAGAGGCCATCGTGATGCCAGGTTTACCACATCCCCTGTTCAGGTGTGGCCTGGCACCTGAGACCACGTAGAGCCACACAACCCCAGTGCCTGGGCCTATGGCTGGCCTCAGTCACCTCTCACACGCACAGCTGATGACAGAGGAACTATGCTCAGCCCAGCATCACACCCCTCCTGGGCCACAGCCTCAGCGCTGTGTGAAGGACTCTCCGCCAACGAGTCAGAGCCAGCAGCTGTGTTATGAACCAAAGGGAGCAGAGACGGGGAGATCTCTCCTCTTGCCAGGCCGTGGGGAAGTCGCCCAAACTATCGCTGGTGGGGGTACCAGTGGGGGCGCCAATATCTGCCCCATCAAACCTCAGGCCAAACAACCTGGGCTGGCAGAGCGGGAAAAGCCCACACTCTGGGCAAGTCACGAAGTCTCCGAGCTTTGATTCTCTTGTCAGTGGAGCAGGGAGAATCACTTCTGCTCTCTCTCTCTCATGGGGCACTTGTTAGGACCAAAGAAGAAAGCTCATCTGGGAAGGCTCGGCAGGCTGTGACATGTCACCACTCTGGTCTGCTTCTAAGGGCAGTCCAACGAGCAGCTGATGCCCAAAGCCATGGGCATCACAGGGACACTATTACAAACCATGGGCTCACTTGCCTCTGGTGGGGGAGGGCACACCTCATTTCCTAATTTCAAGTCCAGTCCTACCACCTCCCAGGCCTCCTGGAGGGTCCCTGTCACCCACCTTGGAGTCTAGATACTGCTGCAGCAGCATCTGCAGCTCAGTGTTCTGCTGCTCCAGTAAATTGTTTTCTATCAGCAGCTGCGCCCTCTGGGTCAGGATGAGGCTTTGAGCAGAAAAAGTAGTGAGAGACCATGGCTTCCTCCATCCTCTACCAAGTGGGGGCCAGGTCTCTGATTCTGTTCTGGTTGGAGCTGGAAGATGACCCCAGAAGCCACACCCACCAAAGCAGCCCTCCTGGCCGGACTGAGCCAAACCAGCCCCCCAGCACTGCATGCACCCAACGGGAGCTGCCAAGGCAGCTTCTCTTTCTAACAGTTCATGGGACAAGGAGGCAACCACTGTAGCCACTCCACGACACACATACTCACTGGTATTTCTCCAAAGCTGTGTATAAACCATCCCAGAGGTTCTGTGTGGTGGGAGAGATGACCGTGGCCAGGGCCTTCCAGTACTCGGAGTCCTTGGAGGTATCTCGCACGTCCTTACGCAACTTCACTGGTGGCTGAGAGTCCCTGAAGGTCAAGGGTACTGGTCCCATTATGTCCATTTGGCACCACCCAGGCCCCCAAGCAATGCCAGTCACAGTGCCTGTTCCTCACAGACTTACAGTTTTTCCATCTGTCACCTTCCCACTCAGCGATATGAATTTATCAGATTAAGGGAGGTTCTCAGCAAGGACACTTGCTTAACCAATGTTCCTGATTCTTGGTGCCACTGTCATCTTTAGAGCACCATTGGCGTTTCAACCACCTTTTTTCTCTCAATCAGTTTACCTCACTGGCTTTAAAGCTCATTATTATGCCCATTTCTCTCACTAATGCATGCAAAAGAACTCTCAAAATTTGTCATCATCTCTCCACCCCCTCTAAGTTAGCCCTGATCCAGGATATCACCTCCCACCTGGACAAACCTTCCCACTACTCTCCTTGTGTCCAGCATCACCCCCTCCCTGACACCAAAACCAAGTCCAATAACAGCCCCCCTGCTTAAGATTCTTTTGTGGCTCCAGTCCACTAAATGGTGAAGACCAAGATCATGGGCACGTTAGGCTCTCCAAGATCCGGCCTAGCTTCCCTACCCACTGGACGCTCTTACTAGACCCTTGACACTGTAGTCATACCTCTTTGTCACAATTTTTTAATATACCAGGACTTTCCCTATGCTGTGACATCCTGAAATGCTCTTTCCCCCACTTTCCCCACTAAAGAAAATTCGGTTCCAGCGCCATCTCCTCCTAAAGCTCTCTCCGACATGGCAAATGGAGTTGACAACTTTCTACTCTGAGCATCATGACACCTTGTGTATGCTTTGACCACTGTTCTGATCACAAGGTGTTATTCCCACAGGGCCTACACATAGCAGACCCCAATAAATGTTTGTTGAATGAATGAATGAATGAATTGCACTTCTACCCCTCATTTCTTTCATTATAATGTCCACTGATTCCTCCAGCCTTCCTTTTGAATATCCCTTTACTCACACCCCCAAGCTCTTGCTCCATGCACTGGCATCCGCTTGCCCTCCCATCCCATCCAGCTTCCCCAGTTCTCAGGCAAGCCCTCCAGCACCACAGCCCACCTGGGCTTCTTTAGGCCCCTGACAAAGGCCTTCAGAATCTTGAGGACATCGTTGGCATGGATAAGCCTGGGAGAATGGGGGACCTCCTTCTCTTCTGGCTCCTTTTCCACGAGGCTTTCTTCCCCCTCTCTCTTGAGGTCAAGCTGCTCTGCTGACTCCAATGCTGATACCAGGCTTGTTCGATCCTGTAGGGGATGACAAATTCCAGGCATTGATCTGGAGAAAGCTGCAAGGGGTAAAACTATAAGTTGGGGGTAGCAAGTGTCAGTGTATACAGACAGGAAGAAAAAAATAGAGAAACGTTTGTAGGAAGTTACAGACGTTACATAAAAGATGCAGAGGGAGACATTTACACAAGGAAAGAAATAGTGAGGGGAAAGAGTAGAAGAGAAGGGGGTGGGACCAGGGACAGGCACATGGGGGCTTCAAAACAATGATAATGCTCCACTTCTAAATCTGGGTTCACAGGTGCTTGTTTTATTGATATTCACAAAGCTTTTGTGATTTGCACGTCCTTTTGAATAATACAAAATAAACTTCATTTTAATTTTTAAATTTAAAAAAGTTTCCCTCCCACTTCTATCTCACAGTTCATTCGGTTTACTTCTCACAGGCAAACCAATGTTGTCAGCTTCTTATGCATCCTTCCAAGCACAGAACATTTTCCTTCCCATTTTTACATAAATGAAACTGTACCTACATAATTTCGCACTTTGCTTTCTTCACATACCAATAAACCTTAGAGATCTTTTCAAATAAATACACAAAGAACTTCTTTGTTCTTTTTTATAGTTGCATAGCATCCCATTGTGTAGATGTACCATATATTATTTAATCAAGTCCTTAATGATGGAAATTTAGGTTGTTTCCAGAATTCTGCCATTTCAAACAATGCTGTAGTGAAAAAGCTACAATGAACATATCATTTAAAATGTACTGAGATATATCAATAGGATAAAATCCTAGAAGAGGAACTGCAGAATAAAGTGTATATGGTTTTATAACTGATACTGCCAAATTGCCTTCCATGGAAGCTGCAACAATTTTCACTACCGCCAGCAACTTATGAGTGTGCCTGTTTCCAACACCTCAGCCATCACTATGTGTTCTCAAACTTGCAGATTTTTGCCAACCTGACAGGTGAAAATGGAGTTCAAGCGGTTTTAATCTGCATTTATTTCTCTTATTAAAAGAAAGCCTCACTCTGCCCGACTTCAAATTATACAGTAATCAAAATGGCATAGTATTGGCAGAAAAACAGACACACAGACCAGTGGAACAGAATCAAGAGTCTAGAAGTAAAACCATATTTATACGGGCAAATAGTTTTCAACAAAAAAGCCAAAAAAAAAAATACAGTGGAGAAAGGAAAGCCTCTTCAATAAATGGTGCTGGGAAACTGGAAAGCCACATGCAAAAGAATGAAACTAGACTGTTTTCTATCACCACACACCAAAATTAACTCAAAATGAATTAAGGACCTGAATGAATATAAGAGTTGAAACAATAAAAAGCATAGAAGAAAATACAGGCACTAAACTGAAGGACCTTGGACTTAAAGAGGATTGTATGAATTTGACCTCAAAAGCAAGGTAAGTAAAAGCTAAAATCAGTGAATGGGACTACATCAAACTAAAAAGCTTCTGCTCAGCAAAAGAAATCGCCAACAAGGTAAAGGAACAACCATCAGAATGGGAAAATGTATTTTCAAGGAATGACTCCAATAAGGGCCTAATATCCAAAATATGCAAAGAACTCATACAACTCAATAACAACAAAAAAGCAAACAATCCAATTAAAAACAAATGGACAGAGGACCTGAACAGACACTTCTCCCTAGAGGGCATACAAATGGCTAACAAATATTTGAAAAGATGCTCATGTATGGCTATGCTACCCTGACAAGCCCGATCCCCATCTGATCTCAAAAGCTAAGCAGGGTCGGGCCTGGTTAGTACTTGAATGGGAGACCACCTAGAAAGACCAGGTGCTATAGGTGTAAAAAATGAAAAAATAAAGGATTGTAAGCTGACAAGGTCCCTGCAATCTGTGAGGTCAACCAAGGGTTGCCTTACTTAAAAATAAATAAATGAAAATTTAAAAAAGATGCTCAACATCAATAGCTATTAGGAAAATGCAGATCAAAACCACAATGAGATATCATCTCACATCTGTTAGAACAGCTATAATCAACAGGACAAGTAATAACAAATTTTGGAGAGGATGTGGAGAAAAAGGAACCCTCATATACTGCTGGTGGGACTGCAAATTGGTACAGCCACTATGTAAAACAGTATGGAGATTCCTCAAAAAACTAAGAATTGATTTACCATATGATCCAGCAATCTATCTACTGGGTATTTAACCCAAAGACTTAAAAACCCATTTCCAAAAAGATATTTGCACACAAATGTTCACAGCAGCATTATTCACAGTGCCCAGGACATGGAAGCAACCGAAGGGTCCTACGATAGAAGATTGGTTAAAGAAGCCATACATACAATGGAATATTACTCAGCTATAAGAAGAGATGAAATACTGCTATTTGTGACAACATGGATGGACTTCGAGATAATCATGCTAAGAGAAATAAGCCAGATAGAAAAATTTGAAAAATCACATGATATCACTTATATGTGGTATATAAACCAAAAAGCAACAAACGAACAGGACAAACAGAGACTCATGGACACAGACTATAAACTAGTGGATACCAGAGAGTAGGGGGTAGGGGAGGATGGGGTAGGTAGACGGTTAAAGGGGGTCAAATATAGGGGAATTGGGGAGTGTGAAGCGGGTAAAGGGGATCAAACATATGGTAGCTGAAGGAAACTAGACTTTGGATGGTAAACACACAATAGAATATACAGACGTCATATTATAATGTACACCTGCAAATTATATAATTGTATTAACCCACGTTACCCCAATAAATTTAATTTTAAAAATGTTTTTTTAAAAAGCTGCATCTTTTCACATGCTTAAAAGTTATTTATAATGCTTCTGGGAAGTATTTGTTCATATGCCTTGTCCATTCTACTGAGCTGTTGGTCTTTTTCTTATTGGTTTATGGGAGCTCCTTTATGGGAGCTCTATATTTTTAACTCATATGACAGTTAAGGAAATTAACCCTTAACTGTCGTATGAGTTAAAAATATTTTCCTCCAGCTGTCATCTGTATCTTAACTTTGCTTATAGCAATTTTGGCCCTCCAGAATCATTTAAATTTTTAAAAATTATGGGGAAATTGATTAATGAAATCCAATAAGTTTCAAGTGTACTATTCAACAGTAAGTCATATATATATTACATTGTATGTTCACCTCCCATCAGAAATTTTTTTTTAATTTTAGGCCAGATAACACTTGGTTGACCTCACAGAGTGCAAGGACCTTCCTTGTCTGTCAGGTTACAATCCCTTATTTTCTTATTTTTTAAGCCGAGAGCATCTGGTCTTCCTAGGTGGTCTCCCATTCAAGTACTAACCAGGCCCGGCCCTGCTTAGCTTCTGAGATCAGACAGAATCGGGCTTGTTCTGGGTAGCATGGCCATAGACCCATCAGAATTTTTTTAGTGCAGTCAAATGTTTATTTCCCCCTCCCCCTTTATGGTTTCCGAGTTTTGTCCACACAATCAACTCTTTTTCAAAGAATATCCAGAATCCTTACCCTAGGGCTAGCAATAATTTTAAAAAATCTTTCAAATTCAAGTTTTTAATTATCAAAATAAAATCTTATATTTTTAACATGATGACTTCTTCAGAGTAGTCTATTACAACCAAGATGAGCCCTGCTTTGTAGGGAAGTGTTATGGATCAAATATTCAGAACTTGGTGGGACTGGGTCTCATAGTGGCTGAGGCCTGGCTATGAGGGAAGGCCCAGCAAAAGAGCCCTTGGACTTCAATATGAGAATATCCTCTCACCCCAGCCATTCTTCCCTTTACAAACAGAAAAAGTCATAATAATAAAGGAAATAGTAACTTAGGTATCCCTGCCATAAAACTCCCCCCCCCCCCCCCGCACTGTTTCTCCAGAAGTATTATTCAGAGGCAACAATGCTCCCCTGGGGGCTTTTAGGAGGCTTTAAAATGCTCCCTTTTTAATTGCACTTCACCTTACCTGGCTGAAGGATGAATGATGAGCTTGATATTTGAGGAAGAAGTTCACCAGTTTATACAAGTCATCCTCACTTTCAATTCCAAGGGCCTGGGAGGAAAAACAGAATGACTACTCAAACACCACATCTAGAGTTCACAGGCTACAGAAGTTAATGGATCCTCAGCTCCTGAGAGCAAGAGGCTTGTCTGGCTCTCCTCAACAACCCCAGTGCCTGCCACAGCCCAGAGCAGAGGTCACTCAACACTGGGAAAGCACAGTGAATTAGGGACACACGCGTCAGAACAGAGAAACAAGGCTCAGAGTCAGGAACTGCTCCATACAGACCGGATGGGTATAAAAATGCTAAATGGAGCTGAACATGCATCTGAGTTTAGGGGTGTAGGGGAGAACCTGCAATCTGAGAGCTGGGCCTTGAGAGAGAGAAGCTAGCACAGGAAGGGGCAGGGATGGGAGGTATCTAAAGGACTCAGGAAAATCTGAGAGTAAATAAAGGAAAGGATGCAACGTGAGCCCAGGGTTGGCCCAGGAGAGTGGCATCTACTCCCAGGGCTGAGGCAATGTTGGAAACATAAGGGGCTGTCTTAAAATGAGGCCCCCATCCCACGTCCACTCAGCCCAGTGAAACTCACTGAGAAGATGGCGTCCAACCTCAGCAGATAGCATTCGCTCTTCTCCAGGGGAAGGAGAAGGCTCAGCAGCTTGTTCTCTATGAGAAAACCCTGAGGAGAAGGAAGATGATATCTCCAGTCAGAGACAGCTTTCAGGAATGAGTGCCAGGGTCTGTAGCCTCCCTCTGTGTGGCTGGCCAAGGATGACACCACAGAGCAGAGCCCCAGGGGTGAGGCTCTGGATATCGGATTCCCCAGAGGCAGGCCTCCTGGGGTGCCTAAGAGCCCTTCCCAGGAATAAAGCCAACCTTCACCGTGGACTTAGTTCCCCCACCTCACCCACAAGTCCCTGGGCAAACACCTGAGTTCCCCATAGCAGTCCACACCTGATCCAGTCAGAGATGCCTACCCACCCAACGTCACTTCACTCATATGCTAGTCTCCAAATATCTACAGAACATAGCAGCAGGCACTGAAAGGCTGAAAGCAGGTAGTGGAAGGGTGGCCACAGGCAGCAAGCCTGCGAATAGAGGAAGCCCCCGCCAGCCGCCTCCTGCAGCAGGAGCATTCCCCAGTGGCAGGAGCCAGCCTTTGTGCCAAAGAAAACTATCCCAACTGTCCCAAGGGGACTGGAGGCTGCTGATCCTTGCTTCACCTCTTTCACCATCTCAGAACTGTAAAATCTAAATAAACACCAATCATGTTTGGCAACAATCAACTTTCAGCTGAACCAACTCCAATACAGCCTTTACACTAAGTCTAGTGGCTTTTACCAGAAAACAGTGCAGCTCTCTAAAGCCAAGTACACCCAGAGTAATCACAAACTCAGCTCCCAAAGGAAAGGCCATGTCACTGGTGGCCATTCTACTTGGCAACTGGTTCATGGAGGTGACACTGGTGCCCTTTCTCTTGCTCGCAGAATAAGCTTTTACTTTTTTAATTAGCAGGATCCCATTGGCCAGCCTGGACTACACCTTGCTGACCCACTAAAAGAGGACCCATTTGCCAGCTGGCCAGCACTGAGGCACGGCACAGCTGTCAACGGTCCCAAGAGATCTGAAGGCTGTCCCCCAGCAATACCCCTGAGAGCTGGTCCAGTCCTGCCTCCAGGCCACATCTGGCCTGGCCAGAGTTGTCACAAGCAACAGCAGGTACTATACCTATTGGGGTGATCACTTCGTAAAGCATATAAATGTCTAATCACTACGTTGTATACCTGAAACTAATATAATATTGTATGTCAATTGTAACTAAAAAACAAACCAAAAAAAATTATTAAAAAAAAAAAAGGAAAAAGCAACAGCAGAAAGTGGGCAAAGCCACCCGCCAGGAGTGCCATAGCCCCTCACCGACTCATCACACAGGAGCATCAGGATCCTTCTGGTAGTTTTTGCTGAAACTTGCTTTGGCAGGTCCAGGTAAGACTCTGGTTCTGAGGCAGTCTCTTCTGCCCACTCCTCTTCTGCAGATGGAATGTAGAGAGAAGAGAGGGAGGGAGAGGGAAAGATCATTCCTTGGGCTTTTTGACTTTGAGAAACAAACAACATTACTCGAGAAAATTCGCTTCTTAAAAAGCCTCTTTTAGGCACTATCAAATCTCTTTCGCTTAAGAAAACCTATAATTTTAAAAACAAACAAATAAAAGAAGTTAAGGATTGGAAAAAGAGACCACGTAGAGAATTCTGTCATTCTTGGCCAGCCTATATATCTCACTTTTTCAAACTTCGCCTACCTGAAAATATCATACTCAAAATCCAGCCATGAGCAGGAAGGGGGTGCTCCAGAGTGTGTGTACCTATTTAATTTCATTTTAGAGATAAATCTAGCCTATCTGTTACATGCTTTCTAAACCTGGAGGAGATTAGAAGCCGTCAACTAAAAGGCAGCCTCACAGAAGAATGTTATCAGTAAGAATTGGTAGCTGATAGCAAGAGCCAAAATTTTTCTTAATTAAAATTAAAAACATTTAAGTGTTCTACACTACAAATTCTTCACCCAAAAACAGGAATAAAAATCATTATACTACCCAGACTTTACTAGTTGTTCAAAAGATAAAAATGAGATAATATATATGAAAATATTTTGAAAAGTATAAAATATCAAACTACTGGTAGGAACAGAAAACAGTACCCACCCATCCCTATAGAGCAATATCCATCAAAATTACAGAGGCATTTACCCTTTGATGCAGCACCCCTAGTTCTAGGGGTCTAGCCCAATTCACTAGCAAAAACATGAAAACACAAATGCACAAAGCTATTTATTACAGCAATGTTTGTAATGGCAAAAACAGACAAAAGCTGGAAATATCCCATGTGAGCATCAACAGAGAGGACTATTTGAATAAATTATGGCACAGCCACACACCAGAGTATCACATGAAACAGGAATAAAGAATATTTCTTCTTACTGCTACAGACTGGTCTCCAGGGTATACTACAAGTAAAAAAAAAAAAAAAAAAAAAAAAAAAAAAAAAAAAAAAAAAAAAAAAAAAAAAAAAAAAAAAAAAAAAAAAAAAAAAAAAAAAAGGCAAAATGGAGAAAAGCATATGTTCTTATTTACCTAAAAAATGGGTTTATATAAACAAGTACACATATTTGTTTATAATTTTAAAAAGCGATGAAAAGATAAATCATAAATTTTAAAATAGTTCCCTAGAAGAGAGAGATGAAATGGGGTGGAGAGGATAAAAGCCACACTTTTTGAGTATACCTTGTTTTGTACATTTGACTTTGAAAACATGTAAATATTTTAAATAATTGTAAAATACAATAAAATTGTATAAGTCACTCCCAAATATCAAAAGTAAACAAGACAAAAAGACCTAAATGTATATTCAGTTGGTGACATAACCACATAGAAACTGGTCCAAGTAGCTTTAAAAGACAGCAATCTGTCTGTACATACCTAGTGGAATATACCTTAGGAGCAGAAAGAACTGCAAAAAAATTTAAACTCTTTTTAGTAATCATTTGTTAGCGGCAGGGTTGACATTTTATTCTGAGACTGTTTTATGGTACTGTCAAAAAAGCAATGAGTAATTATTTTGGAGTCACTGAGCACCAAGATTTTCATGTTATGAGAAAGAAGATAGACTTTGATACAGTTAAGTAAACATCCTGGCATCCTGATGATTAGGAAGTATTTGAATGAACACATGATTTATTTGACCTATAAAACATAATCCTATACCCTTGACTCATCCACTAAGGGGCCTAGAAACAATGAGCAATCCAAAACAGTGAGCGCTCCAGCTCAGGGAAATGGCTGCTTCCAGACTGGAAGCAGGAAAAGTATAATGTGGGCCTGAAACATCTAGTTATTCTGGAAAGCCAGGAAGCTGTCAAAGGCTACAGGGGTTGTGTCTAAAGGACCCAGAAACCAACATGAAGAGACTCTCATTGGCCAAAAATGAGACAATTTGAGCATCAGTAAGGAAAATAATTTCACTAAACCAAAATGTATTAAATTTGTTTAAATCTATGTTTTCACAATAATGCTTTTAAAAAGCAGAATCTCACTGGTGATCTTTGAAAGATTAGAGACCCAATCTATTCATTCTGTAAATTGGTAAAGAAAGAATAAGCACCTATCCTTCTGTCTGTATGAACTGTATCTCAGAGTAACAAAAAGCTGATGAGGGAAAGATTCTCTTTTCGGAAGTGTTCCAGCTAATGAATCATGACATTATGATAGAATTTAGAATATCACCATTTTGCAATCTCTAAAGCAATTAATGGATCTTAGACAATAATTATCAGTGGTTGCTAACATTACAAAAAGAGAAGGCAACCTGACCTTAGTTTATCTCAATGGAGATAAATAACAGTGTATTTAGAAAAAATAAAATGAACCTAAAACCAATCAAGCTTCTAAATCTAATTCCCGGTTTATAAAGGAGAGACAGAGCTGTAGAGACTTAAAAGCCATATCAGCCAATCATGCTCCAGGGATCTCTCTCAGCTCTGAGGCCTCTTCCCCTTCTCCGAATTTCAGTTTCCTTATCTGCAAAATGAATGGGTTGACCCGATGTTCTCAGAGGGCCCCTCCAGCTCTATGACCCTATGCCTCTGTTCCAGTCACCTGTTTGCATCAGCACTTCTTCTAATATTTGTGTGGCGGACTTCTGCGGCTGCTGAGATATAGGCCCCACATTCTTCAGGAACCAGAAATCAGGCGCCGTCCAAGGGAGCCCCAGATGATGTGTGTGGATGATCTTGTCCACATCAAAGGCTCTGCTGATCAGCTCCTTTGCCTCTTCTTCATTCATCAGCCAAACCTCTCGAAACTTCTCATCATCAATAAGAGCAAAATGCCTGTGAAGTAGAGGTAGTGAGCATGGCCAGCTGACCCCAGGGCCTGGCTAGGGTCCCTTCAATTAGCAGCAGGGAAAGAACCAAGGCAGAGCTGTGGTAAATTCTGGGCCTGTCCTAGTCCCTGGGCCGCTGAACCTCACCTATGATAGATTGAAAGCCATCCCAGTAGGTCTCAAGAAAAGGTGGGTGACATACAAATCAAGGGACTAGGAAGATAGCACAAATGATTCTTTAGTGCCCTAGACCAGCTCCAAAAAAGCTGGTGATATCAAAGTCTAATGAAGTCATGGCCATTACCTACCTACTCTATCCCTGCAATCTCCATTCTAGCACCCAAGCCCCAAGCGTACCTCATGGCTTTCTGGAGCTCCTTGAATTGTATCACAAGGCGTTTGTAGTCTAAGGTTAGTGACTGGTTATCCTCCTGAAACTGCTTTATCTGCTTGGCATATTTTAACCTCAGATTATTGAGTATATCGTGAAGGCTGGGTTGAAGAGAAAAAAAAAAGGTTAGTTTGCTGTTGAAGAGAGGGTGCAATGTTCCTTTCACCTACTTCACTCAGTTCTACAGAAACCAGAATCAGATTCGTGAAAGGGCAGAAAACCTCCCATATATTCCAAAGCACAGCTCCAGTTACCATCAAGGAAAGGAAGGCACTGGGAGGTAATGGGATTGTCCAGAACTAAATACATTTAAAATGGTCCAGAAGCTCAGATCTGCTCAAGAGTGTGACCCAATCTTCCTCAACACATTTGTCAGTCCCTACCTAGTACCAACCTCATATATTTAAATAATAATCTATCTCGACGTCTGACCTTCTGAAATAAGGCAGATAGAAAGGAAAAATTATAACCGCACAAGCCTCTGAGGGACGAGTCTTTCATTCTCAAAGAGCTCATACTATTAACAGGTACAGTAACTCATTCATTCATTCACTCTTTCATGTACTCATTCATTTATCAAACATGAAAGGTCTCTTTTTGTGCCAAAGATATGTTTGAATACAAAGATGAAGAGAAGGATATCTTCAAATACAAAGCACTACTGAGAGGGGACATCACTTGTAAAATTCTTAACCTTTTAGCAGGAAATGAAATGGGACATCTCTTGTAGAGTTAATCTTTTTAGTAAACCTAGTTAAGTTTTCTTCCCTCCTTTCTTTGAAAAAAGGCTCTCTCTCAAATCCTGATAATTGCCCTGGTAACTCAGATCCTCTGGCTGTTGATAAGGGTCATCAGCCCACTGTTAAGCAGAAATGGTGTTAAGTCAGACAGGGCCCTTGGAGTCTGAGAGGGGAGGAGACTTTAGGCTAAAGGTCTTTTTTTTACTCTTTAAGAAATATATTAACCAAGCTTGTTTCCCTTTACTCGCTTAATAGGCAAATCAATAATAGAAATTAATAGACATATGATTTAAATAATAAGTTTGTATCTTCTTTTCCTTGTCTAGGGACTGAGGTGGCACTTCGGCAGGAAACCCAAAACCCCACCCTGACTGAGGCAGAAAGGAAAAGAGTTCCATGAAACCCCTGTAGGCAAGGACTACGGCCATTCTCTGCAGGAAGCAGATACGGAAGCAGAGACCTCCCGTCCTCAACATCCATACCAATAATAAGGGGGGTCATGGTTCTTAGAAAAGAGTTAGCAAGGAAAGTTAGTTAGGGGTTTTTGGGTCTGCCTGCAAAGACACTGAGGTCATCCTATCCTAGATGGGCTCCGCCCTAATCCACCCACAATTAAGCAAGCCAGAAGGCACTTTTTTTAACTCTCACCAAGAAACCAGTAGGCAGAGATTTAGGTACCAATTTAAGCCAGTTACTTGCACCTGCTCAATGAAAACCCCAACAACCTTTAACTCACCTGAGTTTCATTATACCATCATTATAATACGATGTATATGCTCCAAAGTTCATTAATATCATTATAACACTGAATTCTGGGAACAAACATGCACAGAAAGATTGACTGAGTCCTGTCAATCTTAGTTGTCAATCAAGGAAGCCCACTCAAAGTAACCACCCACAGTAAAAAGGGATAAAAACCCCCGAAGTCTTTGTTGCCAGGTCTTTTGAGCCACGCTTCTCTTGTTCAAGACCTGCTTCCACATCTGGAAGTGTGCTTTCTCTTCTAATAAAACTTTTCTTTTCTACTGCGTTTTGGTGTCTTGCTCAATTCTTTGTTCGAGACATCAAAAACCTGGACAGCACGCCGGGAGAGGATCCCCACTCTCCAGTAACACTACCAGTCCAGTCAGAGACAAAGACAAACATTAATTCTAGTACAGTGTTAAAAATGCTACAGAGCATTTTACACAGGGCGCCAAGGAAGGCCAGAGATGAGGCATCTAACTTACCCTGGCTGAGAGGAAAGGAGCGTGGTCAAAGTTTCCGGCACAGTGAATGAAAGACGGTTATAACCTGGCCAGCCGCACTGTGAATCCAGGTAGGCCACGGCTCCCCACCTCGCTGCTAACAGGAGCTCTGTGCATGGAAACTTGTCCCATGAAATATGCATAGCAGACACAACTCTGCGACCCAGGACCATACTTCAGACTCCAGACTACTGAAAAGGTATCTTATGTCAGTGTCCCATTTACCAGAAACAGAGAAGCTGAAGGCTAACACATTTTAAGTTTAAAATTTTGAAAAATAAAATTCTCCCCCCTAAGCATTATTCTGAAATAATCAGGTCTCTAAAACACAAACATTGATCACTCTCATTCATCCTCAATAACTATGTCTCTGATAAAAAGAAATACCTAATTCATTTTCTTAACTACAACATTCTATGAGGCTTTCTTACCACATATAGGTGACAAAAAAATTTTTAAGTAGCCATGTGTTGTTTTGTTTTGTTTTAGTGTTATTTAATAAAAGAGTTTCTATGTATCATCCAATCATAGATGCTTAAAAAAACAAAAACAAACTCCAGGTGCATACAGAAGGTCTGAACAAGGTCGTAAGACAAGGAATGGGCAGGAAAGGATGGCTGCAAGAGTGGGGCTCACCAAAAAGCCAAGTCCTTAGCGACCGGCTGGAGGCCAGACATGAAGGAGAATGAGGTGGACGACTGGAAAACTGGCAAGGTGGGCAAGGCTGGGTTCAGAAACCGGAAGCTGGAAATGACAGTGACTCTCCCACTGAAAGGGCTGCTGGTAGTTCCAGATAAAGCAAGGAGCTGAGGTCAGGCTTTGGAATATGAAATTGGTAGTCATCAACAAAGAGGTGATAGTCAAAGCCATCAGACTGATGTACAGGACAAGAGAATAAAAATAAAAAGCAAAGGGGCAAAATGCTTTCTAGGATGTCTTATCCGGTAAGAAAAAGCAGAACCACCAAAGGAATCAAATTAGAAATAAATTGAGAAAGAAGAGCTAATATTTTAAGAGTCATGAAAACCAAAGGAGAAGAGTTCTGAGATTCCGTATCCAACACTACGAGGCCTAAGAAAAAGCCACTGTGCTCGGTTAGGATGGCATCATTGGTACCCCAGAAGGGACTTGAGGATCAATTCTGGGGTCATAGGTCAAGTTATAAATGGGGGTGAGGGAGGGAGGGGCAAGTGACAAAGAAAGGAAAATGGTCATGAAAGTGAGGATAAAGACAGCGCGCTCACCGTGGAGAGCAAGGTCGGTTGAAGGGTTTTTCAAGATAAGGGAAACCATGCTAAGTTCGAAGTTGTTTGGAAGAGCCCGTGAGGGGCTCTGGGGTGGTGAGGATGCTGCTGCTCACCGTCTGCCACATGGGTCAAACGGAAGCTCTGCCTCCCGCACCTCCTCCTACCTCCCGCCTTACAAACTTGCCTTCCCCCAGTACGCACCCTCTTCCTGGAACATCTCCTTTTCCTATCCCTCCCTCCCTGCCTCAAACCCGCCACATTCCCAGTTCCCTTCTGTCTACCCTGGAGCCAACTTTTAACACCTTTCTGCCAATTCATGGGGCTTCCCCTCCCTATTTCACTTCTTTAGGAAGTCTTCCCAGATAATCCCCTCTTGCTATACTGATTTGTGTCTGTCTTTGCTGTTCCCCTATCTAGTATGATGCATATAGTGGGATTTTTCCTTAAATATTAGCCGCTAACTACTCTCATTTATCTCAGATAATCAGGCTTAAGATGCCAGTTCACTTATTCGGCATCATCTTCTATTATAAGTAACTATTAAAAGGTCAACAATATTTCTCTATACACCCAACATTTGTCCAAAATGTTGTCACCAACCTACAAGTGAAAGAATTCATAAATTGTAATAGGCTGTGTGGGCTTTGGAGAAAAATCCTCAACAAGGATTAAATAAAATATCTTATGCTACTCTGATCCTCAGAGCCTCACACAATGGTCTGGAACTTAGGAGACAATTCTTAGAGGAAGAAAGGGAAGGGGGATGGAAAGAAAGAGACTGGAAAGAAGGAAGGGAAGTGGAAGGATAGGTGAGAAGTTCAGAGTAGCAGTTATCTTTCAGTAGCTTATAGTACTGGGATCAAGCATAAGGAAGAAAGACTGTGTTTGAAGAGATAAAATCTCTGATTTTATTTAAAGACCAAAAACAAATAAGTTGTATAAACATTACCTTGTTTGGTATCGTCTGTGTCCCTGGTAAAAAGAATCATAAGTTGGTTATATTTTAGAGTAAAAAAGGAAGATGAGCCCTAAGATTTTAAAACATATTCTAGTGCCCTAATAATTAAAACAGTGTAGTACTAAGATCTGAAAAGACAAAATAGACAATGGAACAGAAAAGACCCAAATATGTATAGAAATTAAGTAATAAAGTTGACTTCTACAATCAGTAAGGAATGGTATTAGAATGACCATTAGCCATCTGGGAAAAACTGAGAACTGAATTCATACCTTGAATTACACACTAAGATCAAGTCCAAGTAGATAAAAAGTTTAAGTGTAAAATGAAACTATGAATGCATCACTGGAAAATGTGGGACAATTCCTTTATAACCTCAGGGAAGGCATTTCTAACTATGAGTCAAAATCATAGGCCATAAAGGAGAATACTGACAAATTCACCAACATGGAGATTTAAAATATTTGCATTGCAAAAATCCACAAGGTCAAACAGCAAACTATTTATAAATATTTTTGCAATTCCTATAACAAAAGGCTAATCCCCCGAATATGTAAGGACTACCTAAAAATTGATGAAAGACCAACAACTCCAGTAGAAAAGTAGACATGGTATATTCATACATAATTCACAAAGAAGACAATACCAAATGACTCATACACCTATCTAACTATGTCCAATTTCATGCACAAGAGACATACAAAATAAAAATACACTGAGATACCACTCTCACTTATACTACTGATGAATAGCGAAGGCTGTGGGGAGTTAAGTACTCTCATTCATTGCTGCTGGGAGCATAAATTGGTACAATCCCTAAGAACAATTTGGCAATATCTATCAAAATCACCAATGCATTCATTACCCTAACCTATGGGTAATCCTAGCATCATTAATAGTGGATCAACTAGATAATATAATGTCTTCCATTATAATGCAATATGAAGCACACACTCTGACCTATGAAATATTCTGGTCAAAATGTGTAAATTGAATGCATAAGTCTGCAGTTGTAATTTACAATTTAAAGGAAATACAGGGCCAGAGAAACAAGTAAATGTAAAAATTCAAATCCACAAGTGTGATATTCTGTAAGATAAATGCCCAGTCCGTTGAACAAATAACTGGTTCCATACCCTCACCACACACACACACATACACCAAGATATAGAACAGTATGTATAGAACACAATAGTTTGTGTAAAAGCAGAGGGGAATGAGAATATTTGTGGGGTTTTTGTACATGCATAAAGAAATTCTGGACAAAACAAATAGTGAGAAAGAGGAACCAGACAAATGGCTGGGAGACAGACTTTTTGCTATATATTCTTTTCAAGGAGGTTGTACCAGTTGAATGTATTATCTTTTCAAAAAAAAAAAACCTTTTTAATAAGAGCTAGTTATATTTTTAACAGTTCCTACTTCTGTAAAGGAGAAGAGTACATGCTCATTCCTGTTTTCAGCATGGAAGCACCCAGAAGCATTATGTTCTGCACGCATGCTAGCTTACCGATTGATCTTCCTCTTCTGCTGGGATTTAATCACTGTACTCTCTTCATCTCTCTTCTTCAGCACCTGGAAGTTATATTCTAACTTCTCTTGATTTAGCTGATAAGTTGCTTTCATTTGCTGAAGCTGTTGTTCAAGAATCTAAAGTTAAAGTTAAAAAAAATAATAATATTCATTGGCTCTGGTATAAAGTGTTTCGCCCGAGGGTAGTTCACTCTGGAGTCATAGCAGAGGAACCTTAAGGACAAGTGCCATCACCTGAATTCTTAAAAAATCTATCATTAGAGGCAAATTAAAAAGCCAACCTGAAAAAATATAAATCGTTCAGCTGCAAATTAAATCCTAAACACCTAAAACCTAAGAGAGGTCACAGAGCTTTCAAGTCCAGCTCCCCCTGGCATTCAGCTCCAGACTTTTTGGCGCCCCACTAGAAATACCTTAAAAGTTAATATTGCCACAAAAACTCACAGTGTTCCCACTCTGCCCTTCGGTTGGAGGTGTTAGTATTTAGCAAACCATGTCCATTTTAAGGGAGGAAAGACACAACCATCCTTACTTGTTGGATTTCCATTAGCTATATTCATTCATTCAGATAATATTTATTGAGCGCCTAACATAAGTCAGACACTTTACTAGGCGCCCATGAAAAGGGTGCAGTCCTGCCCTGTCTAAGAGAGGGACAGGTAACAGACACTGGTGATAAGAGAGGGGTGAGCACAGAATGGTATGGGACCAATGAGAGGAGCACTTCGTGGCTGGGGCAGGCATCCCTGAAAAGATGGCACCAGTGTGCCTGAGACCTGGAGACTGGGTAGGAGTTACCTGGGTGGATACCTGAGAGGAGAGAGTTCTGCAGAGAGGTGCTTTGGGGAAACCCCAGGCAGTTTAAGGTGTGATGTATGAGGCAGGGGATGATCAGAAATGAGGCTGAGGGCCTGACGAAGAGCAGCAGGGCCTGACCAAGCTAGGAATTTAACACTTTATCCTGAAGGCGATGGAGGGCCGCTGAAGATGCTCAGCAGGAGAATGGAATGATCAGTCCAGGCACGCAGAAACATCACTCTGACAGTAGTGAAAAAAAAAGTAGAGAGGGGCAAAACTGGAGGCAGAGCAGACGGACAGGCCTGCTCCTGTCTCTCCTGAGTGGAATGCAGGAAGGAGGCTGCAATTAAGTGTAACAGGATCTTGATAAAGCAGACACATGCATATGTTTGAACATGTTCTTTCAAGCCTCCTTCCCATCTCCCTCCACCAGACCTTTGCCACGGAATCAACAGAGGATTCCAGGCAACAATCATACCCATCTTTGAATCATCCTCAAGGAGGGGAACTGGCCAGGAGGTGATACCAAAGGCAATAAAGGCTCAGCCACAGCATCCGAGGGTGAGTCATTTCCACATTCCATGTGGAATCTGATGATTCCCCACATCGTAACCAAGGGAATCAGTGATGATGTCCTAAAACATCTATTCTTTCACAGGTGATCAGTGAAGAACCATACTGGTCCCTGGGATGATGACTAATTGTACCTCTCATTTTTTCTACTTGTTTAGTAAAATTTTTATTTACTTTTTTAAGTTATATACTTTTCTTTGTAAAAACTTTTCCTGATTGTGAAAGTTATATTTGCTCATTGTAGAAAATGCAGAAAGTACAGTAAAGGAAAAAGAAGACGACATAGAAGGGGGTGAAAAAACTATCCATAATTTTACCACCCAAAGGCAATTTCTGTTAACATATTGGCACGTTCCTTCCAGTGTTCTTTACATGCTTGAGATCAAACCTTACCTATAATTTCATATACAACTTTTCTCCCAAAATATTACAACATAAGAATTTTCCATATTGGTAAAGTTTTATTAACATAATTTTAATGGTAATTTATCATATATGAAATACGAATGATATGTTCTTTTCTCTACATTTGTACATTTGTGTTGTTTTGATAATTTTCATTATAAAATAATGGTGGGAACAATTATATATAAAACTTGGGGGGTATTTTGTTTATTTCCTTAAGACAGATTCTTAGAAGTGAAATTACTAGGTCAAAGGCTCTCAATAAATTGCTTTGCAAATAGTAGTTCATAGTTCACCCTCCCATTGGCTATGTGTTCAAGTGCCCAGGTCACCACACCCTGTCTTCACTGAGCATGTCACAGGGCAGGCTGAGAAGCTCTAGGTGCAGGCCCAGCCCTTGGGCAGGGTACTTGGGGTGGGGCAGGGGAGCTGCTGAGAGCTGCACCCAACTTTTCCTAAGCATGATCAAAACTTAACTTCAAAACTTCTGATCTGAACATCCCACAGGGCCTATGGAAGTGCTGACAGTGCAGGCTCACTTCAAGTGCAATTATCACGGCTAGTCCCAGGCTGAGTAGCTTGCAGCCCTGTATCCCTCTAGAAATGGCCAAATGTCTGCTAGGGAAAGGGACTCTCTGTAGCTTTCTGCAAAGTCACAATGATTTGTGTCCCCATGTTCCAAATGAAACCAGCCTTATTACTCCTAATGTGACCAGCCCTGGAGATGGGAGAGGTCAATGGTCTATGAGGTGGCTCAGCACAAAGTCCAGTAAAAAAGCTCCAAGTTGGACGGTGACAATCTCAGAAAGTATGAACACACAGAGAAGGAGAGCCACCAGAGCTGCTCTGGATTTGGAATGATTATTAATGGCTGTCCCAGGCTTCCCTGGGCCTGATTATCTGGGGCACCGAGACCCAGAATGCCAGGGTATCTTCTCAGACGCCTTGCATCCAGGGACCTCCTCCTCCTCATAGCTTTGCAATAAGCCCTCATCACTAAGATGGCACTTCCCAAATTTATCTAACCACAAGTTAGATAACACAGTGAGAATGTGTGAGTTATAAATGCAAGCTCTAGCATGTAAAATTTCATGTAAACTTCATTCTTCAAGGCAGATTATTAAATAAAAATAACTGTAATAATTATGTTAATGGACTCTATTTTTCCTATATACTACATCTTGAAAGAAAAAAAGTCACTGGCATCATTTTTTTTTTTTTTAGTTTTGTGAAACTACCACTAATATCTCACCTAGCTGAACACAGTTTACAAAACTCTGAACTAATTAATTAGATCATGTCTTTTTCTTTATGACCTGAAAGAACTTAAATCTGTGACGATTTTCTAGGCAAATAATGATAGTAACCTCTCACCTGATTTTTTAAATTCACACCTCTTTGCTTCTGCATGCAGTTGCATATTTACGCAGGATTTTATCTCCTCTTGTGGAAAACGCTTGTTCCCGCTCTTTGCTGGAGGATGTTCTTAGAGGACTGATGCCTGGAGGCACGAGCCATGTGACATTTACTGCGGGCTTGTCACCTCCACCAGATCACAGATCAGTCACTCCTTCATCTCAGCTCAGTCTCCAGACAACCTGTGGGGGCTCCAGTTCATGACGCCACTTAGGAGCTATTGGCAGTGCTGTCACTGAACTTAGAACAAGTAATAATCTTGTTCCTCGTACAGTACAGAGGCTACAGCAAGCAGGCAGTAACATGAATTACAACTACTCATTATTTGTTTGCAATACCTATGCTCACCATAATTTGAGTAACAGTGACACTATTAATTATCTCAGGTTTTAATCTCAATATATAGCTGTTTTTGATTGTCACACAATATAGTTTTATATTTTTAAATTATAATTGATTTTATTTAATGTCTCTGCTTATTATTCAATTATCCAAAGATATCTTACAAAGTTGTACTTTATGTTCCCAAGACTAATGGCACTAATTATGTTTAGTTTTTGTGAATGATTTATAAATATTACAATCTAACCAACTACAGTCTCTCAGTGTTACAGGTATGGCAGACATTGATGACACCTTCTGTCTCTTACCTGAAGCAGCACTAGCTTCACCACAGCTGTTTTTGGGTGACATCTTCCCATAGGGCTCAGAAAACCCATTGCCATCAATGCCTCAGCATACAAATTTAAAATAGCCTTTCCCTCTGGCCTTCTCCACTGACTTTAGAGCCAGTGAGCCTCTTCATCACCACCCTCAGTCCCAAGATGAGACCTGGATTCCACTTTGGAACCGCAGAATAACAACTTCATATCCAGCCTACACTCTTGCTTACCCTTTTCTTACCAATGACTAACTCATTTATACTATTTATGTGGCTTTCTCTTTCTCTTTCTCTCTCTCTTTCTCTTTCTTTCTTTCTCTCTTTCTCTTTCTCTTTCTTTCTTTTCTTTTCTTTTTTCTTTCTTTCTTTCTCTCTCTCTCTCTCTCTCTCTCTCTCTCTCTCTCTCTCTCTCTCTCTCTCTCTCTCTCTCTTTCTCTCTCTCTCTCTCTCCTTCTTTCTGCTCCACTTCATCCCTCCCCTCCCTCCCTCTCTCTTTTTATGTAACTTTCTTTTATACTCAAAAGATTGTAAGCTCATTGAGGGCAGGGACTATATCTTGCTTATCTTCTTGCTTTGCAAATATAAGTTCATAATATTTGTTAAATAAATAACTCAAATTTAATGTTTTATGATCAATATTCTGGTATTAAAAGTAACAGCCCCTAAAGTTGAACTAAACCATTTTACAATTTTTTTTATTTTTTATGCCTATGACACCTAGTATTTCTAGGTGGTCTCCCATCCAAGTACTAACCAGGCCCGACCCTGCTTAACTTCCGAGATCAGACATTGATTGGGCTTGTTCTGGGTGGCGTGGCCATAAACCATGGACCATGCCTCCAACTGGGGAACAAACCCAGGACCTTCTGCGGGTAAAGCAGACATGCTAACCACTATACTATGGAACCACGTCCCCATTTACAATTTTAAATGAGCATGTAAGGCCCTCCCCCCACCAAAAAAAAACAAACAAACAACCATTTACTTCCTGCGTTAAGAACTAAGTTTTTCTAACAGTTTTATTTGGGGGTGGGCGCAGAGGTGGTAAAATTCCTCTGAGTGCATAAAGTTCTTAGACTTCTCTTTGCTCACTAATCACGTGGCCTTGCTGTCAGGAAGCACTTGTAAAGTACACATTCTTTTCTTCACTACTTCTACTTTACCCATCAAACTAAACCTATGTATTTTGAATCCTTTCTATTTTTTGTGATTTACAGAAATTCTAGTTCCATATTTCAGAACTGATACAGCACTACAAGTTGGTTAGGAAAAGCAAAATTGATGTTGAGCTGCATTGTGTATCTTCCTGACACAAACAGATGCTACTTGGCTCTAACACCCAGTGTAAGCACAGCTAAGAGGCACTACATTAAAGTTCAACCTACTAAAATAGTGCACTTATTGCAATATGGGTAACCCCTGATTTGGTTATCTTTTCCCAGTTAAAGGGTTCAACATGATACAGTATACTCTTGGTTTCCATAACGCAGAGAAACCGCACACACTTTCCCACTCCAAATGTCTCCCCACCTGCCTCCCAAATACCCACCACCCTCCACTATCAGCCCATCAGGATGAAGGAGCCAAGAGAAGCAGGTCTCCCAGTCTCTCTGCCCCTCTGCCCCTCACCTCCTTAGTCTTACCTCCTCTTCCAACCCCCCATAATCTCCCCACGTCCCAGAATTTTTTGGCCTTGTTCAAGCGTCTGAAGATTGAATTAAGAACATAGGTTCCACTCCTACAACTCAATAGCAAAAAAAAAAAAATAATAAATAATAATAATAAATCACCTGATTAGGAAATGGGCAAAGGACCTGAATAGACATTGCTCAAGACATACAGATAGCCAGCAGGTATATGAAAAGGTGCTCAACATCAGTCATCATCAGGGATATGCAAATCAAAACCACCATGAGATATCACCTCACACCTGTTATGATGGTTAACCTCAAAAAGACAAGAGATAGCAAGTGCTGGTGAAGACATGGAGGAAAGGGAACCCTTGTGCTCCGCTGGTGGGAATGTGAATTTGGTGTGGCCACTATGGAAACGATATGGCGGTTTCTCAAAAAATTAAAAATAGAATTATCATTTGATTTCATAGTCCCAATTCTGAGTATATATCCAAAGGAATTGAAATCCAGATCTTGAAGGGATATCTGGGCCCCCATGTTCACTGCAGCATGGGTCACAATAGCCAAGACTTAGAAACAATCTAAATGTTCAGCCATGAACTAACAGATAAAGAAAATGCGGTATATACATACAACAGAATATCATTCAGCCTTAAAAAATAAGAAGGAAATTCTGTCATTTGCAACAACGTGGATGGACCTAGAGGATATTACGCTAAGTGAAATAAGCCAGACACAGAAAGATCTGCAGGATTTCACTTATATGTGGGATCTAAAATAGTCAAACTCACAAAAACGGAGAGTAGAATGTGCTACTGGGGCTGCCAGGGGCTGGGGGTGGCAGAAACAGGAGGTGTTGGGCAAAGGGCACAAAGTTTTTGGAGATCTGCTGTACAACGGAGGGCCTGTGATCAACAATGTCGTATTATATGCTTACAATTTTGCTAAGAGGATAGATCTTATGTTAAGTACTCTTATCACAAAAGAAAAACAAAACAGAACAAAACAAAAAAGCAAAAAATAAAAATAAAAAAGAACATGAAGTTTCATTATTTCACTGTTTGAGGCCAACAGTGTATAGTTTTGTCACATAAATTATCATAGAACCAAGCTAACTTCAGAAAGCTTAACAATAGCCATTTTCATTAGAAATGTAATGTATGCGGCCCACATAAGTAGTTCTGCTCTATTAGAGACTCTACTGTTCTTTGTCAGTAACTCTCATTTCCATGACATTAATATGAGAAAGGCAGAGGAAAATTCTCAAGACTGGTAAAAATTGTAGTCTAATGGCTTTTTAAATTTCACCTGTTATTTAAAACTATAAGAAGAATAAGAACTGAAATTCTACCGGAGGCTATGTGGAAAAGCTTTAGCCTATACACGCTTTACTAGATAGAAACTGAAATGGATAGACCAGGCTTAAATATTAAGATGTAATTATATTACATCTAAATGGAATCAGAGATGCATTTTTTTTTTTTTTAAGTAATGTTGAAACACAGAATCTTAGACTTGGAAATAACTTTAGGAACCAGTAACTTTAGGATTCCTCCTTCCCACTGCAGGAATCCTTCAGCACCAGAGGGAGACAGTCATTCAGCCTTTGAATACTTTATGAGATAAAGGTCTCTGTTTTGAGAGATGACCCGTTTCTACATTGGATAGTTCTAACTATTAGAAGTTTCTTTCTGATGGTGAGTCAGAATCTGCCCTACAGCAATATCCAATCATCAGTCAGGGGCTCTCTGGAATAACTGGAAAGACAGCAGGCTATAGAACCAGAAAGAACTGGGTTTAAACCCAAGGTTTACCATTTACTAGATAAGTAGCTTTGTCTCTGAGCCTCAATTTGCTGGCATATAAAATGCTGTACGTGATTTCTCCCTTTCATTAGCGAGAGGATTAGAAATACACTGTGTTAAGTGCCTGGAATATGGCAGACTCTCATTAGACGGTGGCTGTCCTAGTTTCGGTCCTCTGATACAGCTAACTTGCCCCAGGGACATTTTCCCTTTGCTCAGCTAAAATGCACCATTATCTCAACAATTCTTCACATTCATGGTTTCTTGACCCCTGTCGGCATCTTAGCAGTACTCCACAGCTTTTTAAAGTATTCCTCTGCATGTATCTTACACATGAGCTCCTTCAAACATGATCATTAAAAAGAAAGCAGATCATTAATAAATATTTGTTAAATGGACCCACGCTAAGATGCTAAGATATTATTGGTAGACGCTGAGGATGAAACATGCACAGGTGCCCTCCGTCTGCCACCCAGACACTCGGGCTGAGGAACAAGTCGCACCTGTACATCCTGCTCCAGCTTGATCTTAATCAAGTTGTACTCTTCGAAATCCCATACTCTCTGCTTGTTTAGCTGCTTCTCATAGTCCTCTACCTTCTTGATGCGGTTCATGAGATACTCCAGCTGAAGGCACACGAAGACAAGGAAGAAAGTCAGGCCCCATCGCTGCCCCGACTTGGTCCTTCAGGTGGTCTGACAAGAGTGACAGTGAGGTCTAAAAGTGTGGTGACTCTGGAAAGAGTCTGTCATCCCTCAGAGGCCCCTATGCCCCAAGGCTTTATATTGCTTAATGGGGTCTTACTTCAGAAACTGCAAGAGAAATGCTCCATTAAGGAATTAGGCACATGAGGATATAAAGTACAACATAGTCAGTAATATTGTAATAACTATGCATGGTGTCAGGTGATCACTTTGTAAAGTATATAAATGTCTAATTGCTATGTTGTATACCTGAAACTATTATATGTCAATGTATGAAAATATGAAAATATTATGTCAAGTGTAATTAAAAAAGAAATTAAAAAAAAAAGAAATTAAGTACACACCTAGCAATCAGATGTTTGTATTTCTAAAAAAAGAAAATCCATTGAATCTTGGTCAAGTTATTTCTTTGTTTTTTATGTTTCTCATATTTGTCTTAAAGTATTTTCTTGGGCCACAAATATTTATGGCTGGGGAAGATGCCCAGGAAACAAAGGAGAAAATGACAGGGTCATGGACACCACAGCAAGCTGCAAAGATGGCACTCACCACCACCAGACAACTGCCATCTGCAAGGCCACACTGATAAACGAGGAAGTGCAGTCTGCCATGACAAGTGTCTGCCACACAATCCTCCATAAGATGCAAAAAGGCTGGCATATTCTGTCACAGGAGCAATCACCCCACGCTCCACCAATCCACTCGACACACACCCCTACCCCAACCCCTACCTCTTTGGCGTTGTGGGCCTGCAGCGCCCGCTCCCATTTCTTCTTATTACTGGTCAGGAGCTCCTGCCGCTCCAACTCAAATGCTTTCTAAGACCAAGAAGGAAAAGGGCACTTGTGTCTGTTCTGATGAGGCAGGTCCCACAGTATCAAAGCACTCTTAGCTAACAGTGCAAAAAGTGCCATGTCATCAACCACACAAGGTCAAATCCAAATGAAGACTTGCCAATTCATATGCAACCAAATGGCTAAGTAAGGAGTTTGCAGGGAAACAAGTGATATGAAGTCTATATACTTCACACCAGTTTAGAGAGAAAATGTGTCAATTGTCCTGTGGCTTAGTCAAATCCGAGGCAGGGAGCTACAGGAAGGCCAGTGCCCTTGTTGGCAGTCACGAGACAAACCCTGGCATATATAGTTCAGCCATGATCACAGCCGGTGCATTGCTATGGTTAGGGTTCCCGTGAAGCTAAAGCAACCTGGAGCTCACGACAGGTAGGCCTGGGATGCAGAAATGAGTCTTTAACAATCCAAAGAGAGAGGTCTCCCACTCTCTTGGCTCTCTTCCATTTTGAAAAGATCTATGTCTCAATCTCAATTCTTAACATTTTATTCAAAGTACTAATTCCTGAATCCTGTTTGCCATGCCCCTTTCCCATCCTCCCATCCCTGACTGCCATAAATAAATGAGATAAATAATGGGTTTGGGGCACTAATCTACCTCCTTTTTTCCTCTTACACTTACTCGGTTTTATTTTCTTTCAAAGCACTTATCACCACCTGTCAAATTATGTATTTAGTAATTTAGCTGTTTATTGTCTGGCTGTCTCCTACTAGAATACAAGCTTCATTGAGACTTTTTTTGTTCATGATTGTATCCCCAGCCCCCGGTACAGTGCCTGGCATATCGTAGACACTTGATAAATATCTGTTGAATGAGTAAATAAATTAATGAAACCCCAGAGCAGAGACAGAGGACCGAGACATCTGGGACACTCCTTAGATAGTGAGGACAGACCCAGCTCTCCGATCAGGGGTCTCCCAGGGCAGAAAGCAGGGCTTTTACACCGTTACCTCGATGTGATCGAGCTCCTGACGGAAGTTTTTCATTACATTCTTCACTTGTTCTTCCATCCTCTCCAGGAGCAGGCAGATGTCATCTGACTGCTTCTTCAAATCCTTCACATATTGGTCATCCTTTGTTTTTAACTCCTAGAAAAAAGCATGTCAAAGGTTGGTCACAAACTAAGACAGAAGCAAGAGGTGCCACGTGCACCCCATCTGAACAGCTCTCATCAGCACCTGCAGCCACCAGGAATTACAGCTGTACAGGGGAGAGTGGCTTCAGAAGAGAGTGGGAAGGGCCAGGAGAAAGTGTGGGTGGGTGATGTGGAGTGGGCTCAGCTCTGGGCAAAGCTCTGAAGGAGCAGCACCAGGTCAAACCCTCAAGTCCTCCCTTCCTGCAAAGCTCCCTGCAAGCCTCCAGAAAGTGCCAGCAGAGCAATTAATGTCCAAGTTCCAACACAAGAATATCTCTGCTGCAGACTAAGTTCCCCTCCTTAACATACAAAATCTGAAACAGCATTTGCTATGAAAGTACATCTTTCTATTAGGAAGCCAGTCATTCTAAAATTACTACACAAAACTTTTCTTCTGGTTAAAAGCTGATTGCCAGAGTTGTGCAGTATTCTGAGTAATGAAATGAGGCCTCCACATGCTTCCATTCAGGAAAAGCAAACCTATCACCCAGTTCACCACCCCGCAGCCAGATCCCACATGGCTGCGGTTGAGTAATCCAAGCCTCTTGCCTGCTGTAACTCGTTGATAAGCTTGTTCTTATCTTCTATCAGCCCAGCGCAGTGCACCTGCTGGGTGTTGAGCATCTCCCACAGTTCCTGAGGAATTCTCTTCTGTTTGCCCTCCTCCCACTTGGAGGTGATTTCATCAAACTTGTCCTGGCTGGTCTTGACTTCGTTCTCCAGCTTTTCAAGCCTGCAAATACAAACATGCCGGCCATGCCAGCCGAGCTCCAATGCTGCCTTCCAACAGAGCAGACATGTCCCCCAGAGTCCATAATATGGGGCCCAGGTACCAAGTGCTGCCTCCAGATGCCCTGCTCCAGATAAACCAAACCAGGCTCTGAGAAATCTTTTAGTTCGATGGTTGACCATAAGTAACTGAGACCAAATAAACAAAGTGACACCTAACAAAACAGATCAACAGCAAAAACTACATATATATATATATATAGATAGATAGATAGATAGATAGATATAGATATAGATATAGATACACACACGCACACACACACATACACACACATATGGATCAAGAGCCAATTTGTCACATACTCCTGAGTAGGATGGTGACTCTGCCCCTACTCCAAATGACTGTACTTACTTCTAAGAGATTATCTCCAATCAAGAATGCAAACCCCCTTAAAGAAAGAAATGACAACTTAATCATCTTGCGATCCCTTCTTTCCTTCCCCGCTTCCAAGGTAGGACACATGGTACGATATTATAATTCAGTTGACTTTTTTTTCTTCAGTAAATAAAATATGGCCATCAGGTCATCTTCCTAAAACCCACATTTATCTTGTCACTCTGCCACTTAAGCCCTTCAATTTTTCCTCAGTGGCTATAGGACGAAGTCAAACTCCTTAGCATGACACTTAGGGCCTTTCATAAGTTGACCCTGCCGGGCATCAGCCAATTCCATTTGATACAGCTCGTGACAGTCACTGGGAACTTTCAAGAATAAAGTCACCAATTATATACTGGTAAAGGCGGTAAAGTTGCCAATAAGGAAACTACTGAAAATATTGTTGTTAAAATGGTAGTGTGTGTGTATGCAGAGATGGGCTAAAATGGTGAAGTGAGTTGCTCTTCTAATCGAACTATAATATATATTGTTGGGCACCCTGAAACCTGCGAATATGGGTGCACATGACAGCCTTCCTGCTAAGGACTAGAGCTGACATTCTATTGTGGATTCCTGTGACCCTCTAACCCTCTATACTTCAAGCATGGAGCCTCTACTATTCTTTAATACCTACTACATTGTACGTAACACTAAAGTGTTTTAGGTCTGGTCATTCTCATTCATTTAAAACCAGGACAGCCCGATCTACCTTAGCCACATCTCTTTTCATCCTCTACCTCCCTGTCCATACAACCTTCACTATCATGCCATTCCCAAGCAAATCATGTGAACTACGCCTCTGTACAAGTTGTTCCCTCTGCCTAAAATGCCCATGCCTCAACTCTTGAAATTCCCATTCATCTTTTACAGCCCAACTCAAATGTCACTTTCCCTGGAGTTTCCTCTAATCTCTCCAGAGAGAATTAAAGGACTCCTCATATGTGTTTCCACAACTCCTTACACATACCTTCATTTTAACACAAATCATGGTTGGGTGTTTTCATGTCTATCTCAACTAGACTGTGAACACCAAAACCAGAGACCAAGTTCACTTCTTTTTGTATCCACACAGCTTGGCACATATCAGGAATGCAAAACGTGGAGAAAGGAGGAAGAAGACAGGAAAGCCAGGAGGGAAGCGAGGAAAGAGGACGGAGGGAGGATTCAAAAGGGGCAAGAAGAGGATTCTACTAGACTGTTTGACAAAGCCACTTTCCAATGACTGGGGAGAACTTAGGGACCCAAAGAGGAGACATCTGCACGTCCACCAGGCTTCAGAGCAAGGGCCAACTCACCTCTGACGCTTTATCTCCTCTTCTTCAACTCTCCTGTGGATCTCTCTGATATCTGTAGCTACCTGGATATTTGTCACCAACTCAGTGCCACAGAGCAGAAGTTTAGCCAATTTCTGAAAACAAAGAAGTAAGAATTTACAAAGTTAGAACGCTTTAAAAAGAATGTATGCATTTATAAAATATATAAAATTGGTTACAAAAATATATAAATTTATAACTTTCTAAAGAATTTATAAAGTTAGAAACACTTTGCACAACTGTTGGTAGCTCTTCTGTCCAGCCAAATATAGGAATCAAAAGCTACCTTGAAAGCTACCTTGAGACTTTTAAGAGTGGCATCTATTCAGCTGCCCGTTTCCATCATGGCATTTGTGATACGATGATGTTATTGCTTACAATTGAACAGCACTCTGAAATTCTGGACATACTTTAGTTTATCGTCAGAGCAGGGATCAGCCAGCCAGTATGCTGGCATGTACTCTAGGCACATCCATTTTGCCCAGTAGACCTCCAAGTGACTGACACTGCCAGCATCCTTGCTAAGACTTCCAGGTGAGGCAGTCAATAACAGTTATTCTCCCATGTCCATTTCCCCCTCTTCTTTTAGTGATAGAACACCCAAATTTTAGCTGGGCATTTGATCTCCCCATATACATACATTTTCCAAACTCCCTTGCAACTAGAATGGCCAGATCAATAGCGCATGAGCAGAATGGATATGTGCTACCTCTGAACTGTGCCTTGAAGGGAAAGTGTGTACCCTCTGCTGCCTCTATTTCTCCCTTCTCCCAGGCTGAAATGTGGTAATGTGTTGAGCAGATAAAGGCAACCTAAGGAAGGACAGAAGGAAACAAGGGCCTGACATCGAGAAGCCCCCATATCAGCCCTGAACTAATAACGCTCTGAACTAATTGAGGAAGAAAAATAAGCTTCTACTTTATTTAAGGTAATGTCATGTAGGATCCTTTGTTACAGAGATTCTGATACAGGAAAAAACTGTAGCTGACTGCACTTCCCTTTCCCTTACGGGACGCAGGAATTTTGCTATTGGTACCCCACTTCCAATCCGTCTTTGTAAATGCCATACCCCGTTATCTTCACTCCTTGCCTTTTGGTAATGTCATAATTTCACCAAAAAATTCAGGATCCTTAAGTTATGCCTAAATTTTTCCAAGTCCGTTTTGGAACTTATAAATTCTCCAACTCTAAAGTCATTTCTGAACTAAGAATCTATAAACACCTCTATTCCAAGGAGTCATTGAAATGATCAGTGACTCTATTTCATCATACTAGTCTATGGAAATTTTGAAATGCAGTTTTAATAAATACAGAATAGACCCTAAACCTAGATGCTTGGGTGCTGCAGACTTTTTGAAATGCTTGCAGTTTTAGCACTTGTGTCAAATGGTTTAACATGCACAAGGAAGTAATGGCTTTCCTGTAGTTTTGAGCAATTTTCTATTTTTCACGCAAACAATGCAAACATCAAAAATACCTAAATCAAGTATTTAAGACTCAAAGTAACACTAAAAATGTTACAATCACCAACAGACCAAGCAACACACCCCTAACATTTTTAAGAACCAGGGAAAGAGTTTAAATGGAGGGCCACATACCATATACCCAAATATTTAAAAATTATAATTCGGTATTATAAACTATTGAATAAATTATGTTCTGTCCTCCTACTCCAACACCTCCATAACAATTTAGAAGTCCTAGTTTGAATTCAGACTATATCTCAGAGTTCCACTCTGAACTTGGTGACTAAGGGAGAACCAGTCTCTGGCCTCCAGCCCACAACCTACCCTATTCCCACCCCGACCTCTGTCCTACAACATGAAGGGTTTTGCATGCAGGTAAATGGATTTCCCAGACTGCATGCCCAACCTCCATCTACACCTCTTGCCATCCACCAGGCCTGTGGTTGCACAACAGTGGCCTCATCTGCCCTGAGCAGGACAGACCCTAGGAGGAGGCCCACACAGGCCTTGAAAGTGTGCTCAGAACCCTCTGGGCAGAGAATTGGGGGTTCTGTGATACATACACAGAGTGATCTAAAGGGAAAGTTGGGCTCTGAGTGAATGTGAGGCCAGTCCACCTGAGGGGGTGCATCCAGGAGAATGCCAGAGCAAGACACAGGACCCTCATCATCACCACTTCTATTTAATGGGCTGGAGGGCCTATCCAGTGCATAAGGCAGGAAAAAGAAATCACAAATATAAATATTGAACAGAAAGAGATAAAGCTGTCATTTCCAGATGATATGATTATATGGTGTGTTGTTTTTTTTTTTTTTTTAGAAAAAGAATTTACAGGTAAACTATTAGAATTAAAAAGTGGACTTGACAAGGTTTTTGGTATCAGGTCAATATGTAAAAATAATTGTCCTTTTATATATCAACAATGAACAATTAGAACCTCAATAAAAAGTATAAAACACTGCTGAGCAAAATTAAATACCTAAATAAATGGAGGGATACTTTATACTCACGGGTTGTAAATCTCCATATTGGTAAGATCTTAGGTTCTTTCCCAAATTGATCTATTGATTCAACCTAATCTTGATTATAATCTCAGCAGGTTTTTTGGTGGAAATTGACAAATCGATTTTAAAATTTATATGGAAATGCCAAGGGTCAAGAATAGCCAAGAAAATCTTGAAGGAAAACAAAGTTGGAGGACTTGCCCTATCAGATATCAAAACCTGTAATAAAGCTGCAGTAATTAAAACAGTGTGGAATTGGCATAAAGACAAATAGACCAATGGAAAGAAATAGAGAATTTAGAAACAAACACGTATATGATTACCTGATTCACAACAAAGGTGCACTGCAATGCTTTGGAGAAAGGATGCTCTTTTCAATAAATGGTGTTGGGTCAATTAAAAATCCATATGGATTTTTAAAAACCTTGCACCCTAGCTTTATATAACACACACAAAAATCAATTCCAGATAGATTATAGACCAAAATGTAAACAACAGAACAGTTTTATTCTTCTAGTAGAAGAAATAGAACATCTTCTTAAATTGGAGTAGATGAAGATTAAACAGGAAACAAAAAGAATTACCTTAAAAAATAATTGATAAGGTGTACGGCCAAGAGCAGGGGTCCCTTCTGCCCAGGTCTTAGGGTATAACTGGTTATTAATACTTTACTATTGAGTAAAATAACATATTTTTGTATACATTTCTCCTTGATGCCAATGTATTGAATGACTTAAGGCCTGGGTGAAAGGAATCTTGGAAAGCTAATAAAAACAATATATCCTTTGGTTTTAAAGAGTGTTCAGGATGAATGTATATCCATATTTTTGAGATTATATCAATATAAACTATAACAGTATTTTCAAGAATACATATAATATCATTTTTAATCTACGGAGAAATGTTCAGAGATCAATGACATTTTGGATGAAGAAATCTAAGTACAAACAGGTGACACAACTCATGTACTTCACAGTAAGTAACAGATCTGGACAGAGAACTCATGGCAGCTCAATATTCTCTCTGCTGTAGTAAAATATCTTATCCTTGACACAGTATAGTGTAGGTTATTCAACTATCTCTATATATCTCTGTGCTCTATAATAATATTTCAGTAGCTTGAATACTTTTTCTCCCAGTAAGTATACTTCAGTTTCTGCCAGAAATGATCTCTCTCCACTCCACTTTTATAAATCCCACCTATTTTTCTAAGACCCAGCTAAAATTCTACTTTGTCCACATAACCTCCCCTGACCAGAATAGCTTAGGGAGCAATTTTCCATATCTCAAGTCCCACCATATCAACTGTCTATGCAGTTCATTTAACAATTAATTAAATCTGGCACTTTGCCCGGTCTGGCTTGCTGTTTTGAACTGGTGTTTTTAATCCCTCCAGCACCTTTTGTTCCAAGTCCTTGATTAAATATTCAAGGAGCCCTGTCATTGCCATGGGAGAGCAATCAATTTTCTTTTCAGTGTTTACTGAGTACAAGCTATGGGCTACTCTGCACGCACACAAAGAGGTTCTCACTCTCAGAGCTTACAATTTCACTGGGGACATTGCATGCACACACACTTGAAAAGTGATACAAGGCAGAAATCTATCCAAAATGAAATGAATTTTACAGACAAGTAGTAGTCAATGTGTGAATTAAAGGAGTTCAGCCTGGGCTGCGGAGGGACACACGGAGGAGTTGGGACTTAGATGGTCTTAAGAGTATGGGATGGTAACCCCATGACAGCAGAAGAGAAAAAGGAGAGAAGAGGAGGGAAGAAGAGCGGAGTGGAGGAACTTGGCATTCCCGATAGTCAAAGGCACGGAGCAGGAAGAACCAAGCCCCACTGGAGGTGAGCAAGTGGATCAGCCTAGCCAAAGTGGAAGTCCCGAATTAGGTTAACAATGGGAGACAAGACTGGAGAGTTAAGATAGGAACAGACTACAAAAGGCCTTGGATGTCAGGCTAAATCATTTGGACTTTATCCTATGAATAGTAAATATCATTAAATGTATGAGCAAAGAAGAGACAGCATCAATATAAGAAATTATAATATAAAAGTTCACTCCTAGAGAGCTCTCCAAATGGAGAAGATTCAAATTTGGTTCTGTCTAGAGACAAGATATAGAATCTCTATTGAGATTTCACCTCTACTGAGTTTTTTTCTAATTTAAATACGAAAACCATGACTTCACACCCAGCTCTCTAGTCTCACAGGACTGACAGGACCCATTTGCTACCTAGTTCATACCAGTCTGCTTTCTTCTTTCTGTTTATAGCTCTTGCTTTGATCTTCTTCACTCTCTTTCTTTCCATCTAAATATTCTCCAAGCTCTTCCCTGTGATGGAAAAGAGCAGAGAAACTAAAGTTATTTCTAGTACTAAGAATCTATATTTAAGGTTTTATAGTACTTCACACTATATACAAAAATACATTCCATATGGTTAAAAGTTAAGTATTAAAAAAAAAAACAATCAAAGAACATTAGAAATACATGGAGAGAGCCCATCTTATATTAAGACCAAAATTGGGGGAAAAAAGATTAAAAGATTTTAAAATTTTCTCTTAAAAAGTCAAGGGATAAACTGGTAAAAGATATTTGACAAAACTTTGCTCTCTATAAAATAGAAAGGACTCCTTCAAATGAATACAAAAAAAGGACAAAATATCAAATATAAAACCTGGCAAAGAATATACATAGGCAATTTACAGAAAAAAAAAAAATTTAAAATGGCAAATAGACATTCAAAAATATGTTCAAATTCACCTACAGCCAGAGGAAAAAAAATTGAAAACCCTGTGAGGTGTCATTACTCTTCTATCAGACTAGAAAAGATTTAAAAGGTTGATGATAATATATACTCACACTTATAGGGTCATGTTAATTCTCCTGATCTTTGTCAAAGTATAGCCCAAATAGATCCAGACCATCTGGATATCCCACAGAACTCCATATCCACCCATCACATCGGGGGTGGGGGGAGCAAACTATGGCCTGTGGAACAAATCTGACCTACCTGTTTTTGTATGGCTAACAAGCAAATAATAATTTTTACATTTTTAAATGATTTTTTAAAAGATCAGAATGAATAGGCAGAGTAGACAGGATTTTAGGGTAGTGAAACCATTCTGTACAATAATATAATGATGGACATATGTCATTATATAATTGTCGAAATCCATAGAACACCAAAAGTGAAGCACAGTTTGAACTATGGACTTTGAGTGACTCTGATGCGACAACGAGATTCATCAGTTGTAACAAATGTACCACTATGGTGGGAATGTTGATAGCGTGGGAGGTTCTGCATGTGTGGGGGGCAGAGGTATATGGAAAATCTCTATACTTTCCACACAATTTTGCTGTAAACCTAAAATTGCTCTAAAAAAATGAAGTTTATTAATTGGGGGGAGGAGATCAAAATACAAAGAATATTTTATGACACATAAACATTATATGAAATTCACATTTCAGTGTCCATAAGTAAAGTTTTGTTGGAACAAGACCACATCACTTTGGTCAGCAGACAAAGAGAGAAGCCATTGTCTTGGAAGTGCAGTTGACCCTGACCAGTAGGGTACGTATAAGTGCTATTACACAGTAAGGGTATTCAGGAATTCAAGGGATCACACAGGTGCCTCGGGATACCCCTTATGACAGTCCACTGTGTCTCTGAATGGATAAGTGCTGACAACCCTGGTCTGAGATGAATAAAGTTTATCAGCCTCAGACTCTTCAGGAATGAGGGTGTGTGTGACACAACCAGATAAGCCACTGAGATGAGCAGATGTGATAGCTGAGGTCCACCAGATAAATACTTGTGGACGGAAGGCAGTCTGGGAAGAAGAGACAGACTTGAGGACAGGTCCTTTATGGCCTGCATTTCAGGGTATTGCCCACAGTGCCTGGCGCAGCGGGCTCAACAACGTGCTGTAAGGATTATTATTTGTCTTTGGCTTTACGAGTGCGTTGAGTGTTTTACTATTCCATATTTTGCTTGAAAACTTCTAGAAGAAAGGTTTTCTATCTCATCAAGAAACGAGGCCCGCTCACACTTGGGTCACTCGGGCCCGTCATCACAGGGGCTTCAGCCCCAGGCAACCTGCCCCCCTCAGCCCTGCACTGCGTCCAGGCACCTCGGAAAGCCCCAGGGCGGGCCCGCCAAGATCCCGCTCACCGCCTCCGGGCTTCCAGGCGCGCCGCGATGCGGAGACGCCGGGCCTGGATCCGCTCCTGAGGGTTATCAGAATATATCGAGGGCCCGAGAATCGCAGTAGATAAGTGTTCCTCCTCTTTCTCCTCCAGGACCCCCAAGGGGCCGGGAGGATTCATGGCGGGTGCCTCCTGCAGCCTGCTTGTCCGGGACAACCGCCAGACCACCGACCCGTTGCTGGCAACAAGCCGTTGCCAAGGAAAAGCGGTCACCTGACCCACGGCTGCAGTGATTGCGCGCGCAGTTCTTCCGGCCCCGCCCACCAGCATTCCGAAGGCGGTATCCCAGCTTTAGGCTTTATTGCTCTCTCCTGCATTTTGGATGTACTGCGGTGAGACCCCACGAAGGCCCAGCGGAATTGGAGGACCAAAGAGCTGGACCAAGATGTTGTTCATTGCTTACTGAACATTGCTTACATCATGCATCAAATGAATATTCCTCAAAATCATATTCGCCAAATATTATTGAGCATCTCTATGCCAAGCGCTGTGGTAAGGGTGTGGCATTGTTCTTTCTTCATGGAGGGTACAGAATAATAGGTCCGCTCTAAGTCTATTGCCTCTTTGGAAAGTCTGAAGTATATTTATCCATTCATATTTGAGCTCCTACTTTGTGCGTGGGGTTCCCTCCTTGTTGCCTCTAGCACGTGAAACTCCCTGCTAACAATAAATTTTCACCCAGCAAGAAATGGTTGTCTTCTGTAGCTGTTTTCAGTAGGGCTAATACCTAGGACAATCCCATCACCACCACCTGCAATCATATACTTACAGAAAGAGGAAAGGAGGAGCAGAGGGAAATAGTACCCAGGGGAGGGAGGGAAGAGGACTAAAGGTAAAGGATATAGAAGCACAATTAAACTCAAGGAAGCACTGGGCCTAGAAAAAGTGCTACTTTTCAGGCGTTTTTGTCTCATTGTCAACAAAAAGTGTTCTTGAAAATTAAAATCCTTTAAAAAAACAAATTGGATAACATCTGACAGGTCTTGTTCCATTGACCTGTGGGAAACTCAGGAAAAGGCACTGGAATAGTGAGAAAATGCAGGTCCTAGTCCTAGACCTGCTGTGCAAACTTGGATAAGTCACAGCAATTTGAGGACCATTTTCTCAACTGTCGTATGATACTATCTGCCTATTCAACTCACAGGCAATTGTGAAGCCAAAGAAAACAAGCCCTTTGTGAATAAGATCTACCCAAGAGGTAAATGGAGTTTTTGTTTGTAATTGTTCCAAGTCTGCAAGTGGTAGATTTAGGAGTGCCAAAATCTTGGAGCAGCCAAGAGTTCCAACAGCTGCGTGGATCCTTGTCCCATATCTGTGGGGAGGAGGATAAGGGTGAGGGAGGGGGAGGGTTGGCAGTAATGTTTGCTTTGGGGCTTCGAGGTGCTCTGCCAATCTCTCTCCCCTTAAGTTGTAACCACAAGTATTAAACTTCCCTAGGGGCCACGGAATCAGAGGTAGTGCTCTGACCATGAACCCTTCCAGGTCCTGGTTGATGTTTCCACCATCTGCAAGAAGAGAAACAAGTGTGCGTGCACATGTCTACAGCTGGGAGTAGGCTGCCATGAGAAAGTCAGTGGGAATCAGCTGTTACACAAGAGATAGTTACCATAAAAACCCATGAAGAGTAATCAATAAGATACTTGGCCCTAAAGCTGTCCCTAAATACCACACAGGTAAGGAATCTAACTCCCTTTTTCGTTGTTTGACTGCTGACAACTTTTAAGGCTCAGGCCTTTCTTCTCTGATCCACATCTGGGCAGCTGATTAAAAAAAAAAAAAAAGGCCTAGCTGTTCTCTCCTTTGGCACTGGCAGGAGGTTCCAACAGTGTGCACTGGGGACCCTCATCCCAGCCCTACCTCCTAACCACAATAAAAGCCCCCAACCAGCATCCTGTCCTGGCTCCCTCCAGCCATCTTCCAACCAGCGGGGAGGTCTCCCTTGTAGTCAAAGCCTCAATTATATATGTAATAAATCATTTTCATAGGTATGGGGAAAAAGACACTCATTCACTGTTAGAAAGGCACTTTTAGGACAGTTTGCCAATATCTAGTAATAGCTGAAATAAGTATATGCGTTGACTAGGCAATACTACCTAAAAGAAGTACCTAGGCTATAGATCCATTGGGTTGAAATTGTCACTTTTATTCAGCACTGTACATATAGCACCTAGCACAATACCTGGTATGTAATGACTGTTCAAATACTTTTCGAATCAATGACGTACACAGATATATCTGTATGCTCACTGCAGTTATTTATATTTAAAAAACTGGACCAAAATCCATCAATAGGGGAACAGATTAAGCATTCGTGGGATGACAAACAATGCAGCCACTAAAAATGAATCTAACATAGAAAGACATCCAAGATATATTAAAGAGTAAAGGAATATGCAGCACAGTATGTAGAGGATGATCCCTGTTTTATTTAAAATGTATGTAGTATGTACACAAGAAAAATGAAAAAAGAACACAAAGTAATTGATAACTTGGGGGGGTGAGTCTATGGGTGATTTTCATTCTTTAAAAAAATTTACCAAAAAACACAAATCATTTAATGTTGATTTATTCATTTTCTTAAAGTTGGTGACAGATCTTGAAGAGACTGCAGCAGGCAAGAGAAGGGCTGTCACAGAGGTTTTTAGGGGAGAGATGCAATGATGTCCACCTTGATAATACTCTAGCTTCCAGAGCCTGGTCCTCAGCTTGTAGCCAGTACTTCAAAAGTAGACGTGCTTTTGAGAACTGATTTATACTAATAGGCTTACAAAAGAAAAACATATAAAGAATATGATAATTTGAGCAAACTACAACTGAGCAAAAAACTACAATTGACATACAGGCATGTGTGTGTTTATGACTTGTGACCAGCATACCCCAGTGGGTGATGTACAAAGGGAACCAAACTATAATTGGGAAGTTTCTTGATGATGTACCATTGACTATAATGAACTCAGGGGCCCACAATGGATATAACTTGCCATAAAGATTAAATAGAGTCCTTGGTGCATGGCACCCCCATTCCTGGGTAAGTTTTGGGTGACAAAAAAGGCAAAACCTTCTGGATAGACAGGCTTCCTTTGCTATGCTACAGGCTGGCCACCCACCTTCAGCATAGTCTTTTTACATAATTTCTTAGATTATTCTTATCTCCCAAGCGGTGTGAATTTTACTAATAGATTGTCAGAAGGCAACGTTATTTTATTCGTTTCTAGTTATTTTTAGAACTGCCTCACCATCATGTTCGTACACTGCCTACAAAGGTACAAAGGGGGGAATCGAGAAGGGAGAAGGAAGAGAAGTCATGAGTAAGTCATAAAGCTTAGGGAAAAGTTCAAAGATAAAAAATTGAGAACTAGGTATTAGTAGAAACCAAGCAACTACCTTGGACCACTCAGTGTGCTAAACACTCTACATGCATTCATAACATATAAGTGCTGTAATACTACTAATCCTGTTTTACAAATGAGGAAACTAAGGCACAGTAAAAATAAGTAACTTGTCCTGGATTAAATCTTGCAAAATGAGTACGAAACAGTCATTGTAATAAATGTTTGGGAGGTCTTACGAAACTTTCAGAATAAAAGCAAAAAATAAAACGGAAGCAGTTATAAAGTTTTCTTTCAGGAAATTTGTGAGCAGAGAAGATGAGAGGAGGAAGAGGAGCAAGATGCTTTGGTGGATTGGGTCTTTTTTAGATAAACTCAAGTGTAATTACCTAGTACATGCCTGCTGTGTGTCAGGTACTTGCTAGGCATTTGAGATTTGCAGATAGAAAGGAGATACTTGCTACGGCAACCAAGAAGTTGGAAGGGCAGGGGATTAAGAGCACACAGCTGGACAACTAGTGTGGGTGAAAATATGAGACGTTTCTTCCCTCATCTTCAAACCCACTCCAATTTTTTTAATGCCCACTGTCAGAACTGAGATCAGTTCTGTTGTAAAAACTAGAAACATTCTCCTCAAAAGCAATGTTAGAAAATCAGAGTTTTTATAAGAGCTTACGGTTTGTATACTATAGTTGTGGGGTACTAGGTGTGAGTTTATTAGATTCTTATGGAATTAGCCTAAAAAATTACCACATGTTAACACTTTCTATGAGAAAATGTTGGAGTACAAAACAACCACCTTACAAACTCATTTCTGTGTGATCTAGCTATTATTATATATTACCCAGTACATAGTTCTAGGAGAGTCAAAAACAGCACATTATGAATAGTTGTTACTGCCGCCTGCCTAGTACTCTGCTTTCTGACACAAGTCACAAGATTATAGAACACCCAGGAAAAAAGTGGGCTGATCTTTCTTAGAAAACAAAACAAAAAATCCTTGTAATGTTTTTGCTCTAAAACAATCAATGATTCTTTGAGACAAGTGGCTAGACATCAATTTTCTCCCCACAGCTCCCTCCCCTTTTGTACCTACCAAGGAAAAACAAAACAAAACAAAACAAAAAAACAATCTGAAAACAACGGAAAAGATTTAAAAATTATTTACTCTTTACTTTTATTACAATAAATATTTATCAATAATAGAATTAAACAATTTTAAATTAAAACCTACTGCATTAGTTTTAGGTTTCACAGCAGCAGAAATAAACATAAATCCAGTTGAAAAGGCAAGGCTTCCAGAATCCAGTGGCAAAAAACAGTCAGGTCTTGATTATCTGGGCTAGCAATGGGGAACAGTAATAGTGAAATGCATGGCTATATTCGTACATCAAAGACTTATCTAAGATTTCAAAGCATTCCGGCTAAGAAATTTAAGCAAGTTGTGAAGCCCCACCCACTTGTCTGGAGAGCAATCCAGAGCTGCCAGCATTGGGTCCTATCATCATGCAGACCCAGAAGCATCAAGCCCAGTGGAAGTAGCCATCTTTCTCAAAAGAGGTGTATGTGGCTCACATGATCCCTGGTGAAAAGGAAATGGAAAGCAGACATATTTTTTTTAAGGGCCTTTGAGGGCTGAGATGGACTGGAAATTGAAAAGAAAGATTGTGACTCCAGATGAGAAAGAGGCTTCACAAAGTTATGGGCTACATGCAGATTAAGTCAACATGAAGGAAGTGTAAAGTGAAGGCTTACCACTTCACTGATAATCAAGAGTAGACTGCATGTATATACAAATACATTATATATATGCACAGAGAATGTATGTGTACATATTAAATATGTATATACATACACCACACATAACCAGATAAAATAAATGCTACATTATTTACTATGAGCACAGCAAGTGCTAGACAGACCAATTCCTAATATGTTCAGTTAAACTACTTGAAAGGGAAAATAAGGTTGTGTGCTCCTCTTCATCTTCCCTAATACAGTCTACTTGTAGCAAACATATTTCAGTTGCTTAAGTGGTATTGTTTCTGGGTACCTGAGCAGGGATGGAATCACCCTTTTGTTTCAGAATACTACAGAAAGTAAACAGCACAGGACCAAGCTAAACGACTCAATTGACTGGGCCATGACTCCTGCCACCTATTCTTAAGTACAGGGCATGAAACCTTACTCAGAAAAGTATCCAATTCTTTTTCTACAATTGGCTACAAATTTAATCTATTATATTAGATGGGAAGGGTGGGGGAGAAGGTGGCAACAGGGAGTTTACAACTAGACAATTATTCATTGCCTTCTCCTTTTATCCAGAGGAAATGCTACTTTAAAAAAAAATGAAATTTGGAATTTAATACTAAATTCTGCCTTCTTGGCACATTTCAGAATGAGTAGGTCAATACATGTAGCCGGGTCTTTGCCTCTTGAATAAGCTGCTCGTTAAGTAATCTAAACAAAATAACTTATGGAAACGTTAATATTGTGGACAGTCTTAACTTGTAGTTATTAAACTCAAAGTCTGATACTAAAAGATACTAGTTATTCAAACAGATTTATAATGCAGCATTCAGAGATCCTGTAAAAATTAAGAGGCCCGTCCTATAACCTGGTTAGTCACATCAAGTACCAACTAAACATGTTCCTGGTCAAGAACTTACTTTTTAGATAGCAAAAGTGCTAGTCGAGAATATCAGAATCTAGAATTCATGGTGAATTACGTATGTTTTAATAAAAGACCAAAATCAATTCTAATTTTAATTGTTGCTCACAGAAACTGTTCCCGTGAAGACTTCACCAAAGAGCCCTGAGGCGCCTGCCAACTTTAGCCACTCCTTGTGTCCTCGATTCTGTCTCCAACTTCAGCGTAGCATCATGGCCCCAGACAGAGGCCACGATCTAATTCACAAGTTTCAAAAACAGCACCACTCCGAGTTAGCCTGTCCCTCAGAATGATTCTGTGAAGAGTAAGGCAACGTGGTCTGCGGAAGACCACACACTCCTGTTGTGTCCAAATGGGCTTTCCTAGAGAGATAGGCCGTCTGCGAGAGGGCTAGAAATGACAAAGCTGCTTTTGCTGCCCGAAATATTAGCTCATTTAAGCTCTGTCTGTACAAAGAGCAGGTCCCTGATAAACAACAGGAAAAAAAATCAGCCAGATTACTATCATTTGCATATTTGTTTACTAAAGAGCAATGCATATTACTAGCATGCGGATTAAAAAGTAAGGTTACATTTATTTTGCACTGTAGAAACACTGGAAATGAATTAGCCAATAAATGCAATTGTTATAGCTCCATGCAAGGAAGAAGTAAACATATCGCCACGTTCTCTGGAAAAGTTAAGACAACCATGATTTACCACATACCCTAGAGTAGCTGCCTGCTGATATGTCAGTCATCTGTACCACTGTCAGAGATGAAAAAGGAAAACACACAAATTACATGGGTTTCATAATTAATAAAGAAAAAATCAGAATTTACTTAAGCTTCCTAAAATGTACAGAGCATCACACTTTCAAGTTTCACAGTGATTAATTTAACACCATTTTACTGTTAAAACTGTCACTTTTAAATGTACATGTCAAAGTGCTTTGAATGCAGCATATTAGTTAAAATTCTTCCTGGTAGGTTCTAGTACTGACAGCTCACTTAATAAGGTTATTCACCCACAGGGTGTTCAAGAAAGGGCATGCTGCCGTACAAAGACACCTCACAGGACAAAGAAAATTCTAGTTTGACTTCACAAATTTCCTAGAATGAATAAGTCCAGAACTGAAGTCAAGACAAAGGCCACTCTGAAGGCAGGAATCAACATGATTAAAAATTTCTGTATCTGTTTTTGGCTTATTTGGGGACCCAAAGTCAAAATTCTAGTCCATTGGGTTTACTTTGTTCCCTCTGGCACGTTCCCAGTCCTTGACTAGATAAGACATCCAAGGCAATCAAGGAGATTTGAATGTGGCAAGATCTAAGGGCAACAGAGTAAGTGGGCATCTCTGTCCTAGGCGGTGGATAGTTAAAAGGAAACCCAGATGAAGACTGAAGAACAAGAGTTACAAATAAACTTCCAGCTAAAATATGAGGAAAGTAGCCTGTGAGTCAAACACCTTCAGATTATCTTTTCATTCTCCATAGGTTATAAAATCAAAGTCTCCTTTGGAACGCAAGGTATATTCCAAATGCTTTATGACTGTCTCTAAAAAAATAAACTAATTCTTTGAAAACTAAACACTTAGGAAACTTTCAAATTCACACTTGAGTTTAAAATTAGTGGCTGAATGACAATTCAAATTGTGACAGTTTGAAACTGTGCATTACAGTGAGATCATCGGGCACGAAGGGCATTAGGTATTGAGAAGATCCCTTCTTTCCCTTAAAGTAAATATTATGTCTGCTTTTCCCTTTGCACATTCCCCCAACGCCCAGGCGCCAGATCATGATCAATACTCTTTTCGTATCTACTCAGATTCGGGACAACTCTAGACATGCACTCCTCCTGCCAATAGCTCAGCTCTGTATTAAAACAAATGACATGTTGGTAGTAATACTGTAACATTCCAGACCATAATCAGCATTTAACTTTCTTTTAAAATCAGAATTAGAATTATTTTAACCATGATCTTATTAAAATGCCAAGAAAGACTATTTAGTTTTGGAAGTTTTTCGCTCTATTACCATTAAGACAAAAACCCATAAACTATTACGTGTGAGTGCAGCAATGGTGATTTAAATCGTGACAATTTAAAACTGTGCATTGCACTAAGATCAGGAATGTTATTAAAGAATCACCAAAAGTGGCATTAGCAGACTCTATGCCACTCCTGCTCAAATAAAGAGGAATTATTTTTTGACAAGCAAGAAAGGGCATTTTTCATACCATAACCTGAAAAACTTCTTACAGGTCTAAGTAACTTTGGTCAGCAGAAACACAAAGCAAACCTCTGGCCTGGCTAAGGCACTCTATTCTGAAATGTACAGAAAACATGCATGGATGACCAACCAGGTCACTGCTCCCCAAAAGGAAGCCCAGTGTAAGCTGGGAGAAAGGCTGGGGTATGAACTCACCCCAAAATATCATGCATAAACCTGAAACATCTTTTACACTTTGGAACTGTTATGATAACTAGTATGACAAAAATGCACAGAGCCATTTGTAATTAAATCTTGCTTCAGGCGTCCTACATACCAAACGAGGGCTTTCAAGAAACACTTCAAGATGGCAGACCAAACCAAGAAAAAGAGCCAGCAGCACACTAAAGATGCACAAGTTCACAGTATTCTGAAACAGTTAAAATCATTTCACTTTAACCTTGTTGACGGCACCTTTCTCTCATTATCTAACGATGTCAATAAAACTGACCGTGGCATAATTCTTTACCACCACAGAAAAATAAGTCATAAAAGTATAGGCACAAAACAATTTTCAAATCAACTTGATACAAAAGAAAGAGCAGAAACACATTTTAAAGTAAAATAGCCCCAAAACTACAGGACACGACCCTATGCCAGAAATAACAGGTATTTTTTTTACTAACTTGTATAAGGTGAAGAAAGCCTCATTCTTGTGCACAAGATCAAAAACAGTAAAATTATTAGCTTAGAAACCTTAAAACAAAGCTTTGTTCCAGCCCAAATTAACACTATCCAGTTCCATTTTACAGATGACACAGAACAAAGTATACAAAAAATAACATTACCTTCACTTAATTGGTTTATAGTTGCCATCATTCTCTGACCTCCATGATGGCAACTTATTAACAAACATGGAATCACTACCCACATTTTTCTGCATCAATTTCTCATCCATTTTCAGTGTTCATTTTTGTCTCAGAAGTCAACAAATATAGCTCAACCTTTGCATTTTAAAAATTGAGTACAGAATCATGAGTTAGCTCCCTGACTCATTTCTACTAACCTAGATGACAATGATTAGAATTTACACATTTAAAAATTGAAATATCAATTACAGTTATTTTTACAAAGCAGTAGACAAATTTAACAAAGGAATACATTATAATTAAATTTAAAGATGGTCACATTCATACATAAATAATGGTTATGAATGTAATTATATGTCAACACAGTGGTGCCTATTTTATCCAAGTGCAATCCATCCAAAAAAAAAAAAAAAAGATGGTTTAAGATACACTCTTCAAGCACAAACTTCATTCAGTAGAAAATTTTTTTAAAAATCAGGATGTAAATTTCACCACCACCAAAGTAAATGGAAACAAAGTCAAAAAAGAAACAGAAGGAAATATTCACATCCATGAAAAGGTGTGATCTATAAAACAATCATATTAAAATCAAAGAGATTTTGTTTGTCAGTAAACCTCAAAAATTACTCCAAGTCATATTAAAGGGAGTACATACTCAGTAAGGCATATATATCAAAAATTTTCTTCAGTAGGGGAGGTGGGCAAGTTGGGGAAGAGAGGATTTCTCTCTACATCTTTATCCTGAATGAAATAACACAGCACTCTCTCCGCCACAAAAAGAGATATAGGGAGAGAGAAGGAGGAAGAAAGAATGGACAAATTGAAACAGAAAACTAATTTTGTAGTGAGGTTCATGAGATTTCTAACTCCAAAGTAAATTTCTCTTATAAGGAAGTTTATAAGACTGACACTGTCACGTGCATTCATTTAATCATAGTCCACAGGCACCAAATCTCAGCACTTTGCGGCTGAGGCGGGGAAATGCCACATTTAAATAATGCACCAAGCCAATGGGTGAGATACAATTACAATCCATTCTCTACTAAGTCTCAATAGAGTATTTTTCTTTAAAAGAGTATTAAGCCATCTACCAAGATCTGTTCCATAACAAAAAGAGCCAGAATACTAGAGAATCCAAATATATATCATATATTAGCTCTCTTAGCACATGAGGACAAAGGCATTTCCATGGGAAAGAGAAACCAGTATTTGGCAAACCTGTATATTGTTCTGTCATCACTTGGCATCTCTTGCTGAAAGTGACTTGCCCTCATCTTTTCCCTATATTAGGTGTGGATTACTGATAGCTTCCACAACTAAAGAGTTACTACTAAGTACCAAATATGAAAACATATTGTGATTTTCTGAATGTATAAACCAAAATATTATGGACTTAATGAAGCTAAAATTACTAAGAACATTTTGCTTATCTAATGCACATTATGATTAACCAAAATATCACATGGTTTTATAAAAAAAAAAAAAAAGAAGCTGGGAGATAATAGGTTCAAAATTCCACAAGTTCAGATCATACGTCTCATTCCTCCTGTACAAGCACCACACACACAGAGTTCTCATGACTGTTAAGCAGATCAGTTTAGTTCAATGGTGATGGATGAAATATTTACAAGCATCTTATATACAGTGCTTCTTTCTGTAGATTATAGGCCAATGTTCTTTTCTTCTATTCCTAGTCAATCTGAGTTTGGTTTCCTCAATGAGAAGGGGTAAATCTGAAAGTGGCTGCTCAGTTGCTTTACCTGTAGAAAACCAGAACACGAGGCAGTGACAAATGCATACCTACTTATTTTTTTAAGAGCACACAGAATTCTCTCTCTGGAGACAACAGTTGACTGACACAGCAAAAATCATAAATAATGAAGAGGTTAATCTGCGTTAGAATAGCTGTGGAGCTAGATGGCTAAATAGAGTGCTAGAACTACGCTGGGAGAGCTAGGACTGAAACTGGGCTCTGCCTAACTCCATCGTTCTCGTTTTTCCAGAGCCCTCCTGGCCATAGATTCACATCCAAGTCTACTGAAGAATTACAGGGTTAGTTGACTTTGACTATCCAGCAGATCAAATATTTACATACATAGTTAGACTCAACAATCAACTTTCAATAACATTTCTAGGTAACCATTCCTAACCCTGCCTATAAAACAGGATTTTTCTGTAAATTTTGAGAGGTTTAGGACATTTTAGTTAGGCTATCTCTATTGGGTAGACAAGGGCTTGTTTACATGCCAGTTGGTAAATACCACTTGTTTGATACTTATTTCTATTCTTATTCATATCAATATTTCCATAGTTCCAGTGAATGTTTTGTGGCTTAGCAGGTTTTACCCTCTGGTCAGAAGTTGTAGAAGTGATAAGAAAGCATACAAACAGACAAACTTCTGGACAAATAACTGGAATTTCTTTCAGTTAGCTTGTATTTATTTTTAACAATGAAAATGTGGTGCCTTGGTAATATAACAAAAATGTGCCCTGGTTTGGTTTGGTGTATATATGACTTTCTGAAGGTATGCTTCTGAAAGGTTATAATATATTAAACCAATTGTGAAAGACACTGGCAATTGTGTTCTACTCATGCAAATGACTGAAGAAATATCTAGATAAGGCCTACAAGTGTTGATATAAGCATATACTGTTAAGTTTGCACAAATAAAAACAACTGTCTTCATATCATAATTTATAGGCTTATCATAATTTTTTTCCATAATAATTTCATCTATTTTGTTCCAATGAAAGTGGACTACTTTGGGTAGAATCTCTAAGGGAAAAGCTTAAGTTTAGCAATTATACAAATTATAAAGTTGTTATTAAGTATGACAGGTGCCCTCATTTTTAAAAACTACAGTACATAAGCAGATATTTGTTTCTCCAGCTGATTCACAGCAGGGTTCTTTTCAAAACAAGCATACAAAATAAAGTATTTCAAGAGACATAAAAATGTCAATGCCCTTCTACATAACTAGAAATTATGAAATTATCCTCAGAAAACAAAGCAAATGAAAGAAAAAATATTATTCTAGATTGTTCACTCCAACATTATTTATAATAGCGAAAACCTGGAATCAACCTAAATGATTAAAATAACTGGTCATGATTAAGTAAACTGGGTTCTCATCAAGCCATCTCCCTGATGGAATATGCTGCAGTATTTAAAAATTATGAGACTGCTAAAATATGTAAAATAATTAGAATGTTCAAGTGTAATAAAGAAGAAACTACATGGTTCTGGTTTTTATTTTTATTTTATCATTCCTACCTTAGTTCATTTGTCCTGAAACTAGTCTCTTATTTTGGAAGAGAATGTTAAGGTTTGCAAAATACTTCTTAAATCCTTTCTCTTCTATAGTTCCCCTTAGTTATTATTTCTCCTGATGAGAGCTCGGGAATAGCATAAATGAAGTAAAACCTCAAATAATGCAAAAGTATTCCTTCAGTCTGAAGTTCTAACCTCCCTTACCACATTGCTTAAAGAATTAAGCAGGGGAAGGAAGGGAGGCAGTGCTACAAAACCAATTTCAGTTTCTTTCTAAATTAGCTTAACTAGCAACAAAAATGCCCCTAAAGCTAAAGCAGGCATAGAAATAATCAACAAATGGGATTATCTGGTTTTATGCAATTAAAATAGCAAAAGAGTTTACAATTCTATTCACCAAGGAAATGGTTTACATTTCTATCCACTTAAAAACAAGAATTCCTTATAGTAATTATCCAGCTTTTAAATTGCTTGTAGTTATTATAACACATTCATTAGAGAAATATTATCTAAAAGTACACACCTGGATATTATCCAAAACTTAGAAAATACACCAAAATTCTTCTAGCTACTATAATAAGCAAACTGTCTTTTAAATTTTTTCCTCACCTTCTTTCCACTCTTTATACGAACCAAATGGAACCAATTTTGTTCGAGATTACTCACCACTTGTACTCCATAATGGATGTGGGCCACAGTGAAAATAATTGTTAGTGTATATAGAAGAATGCTCTCAATATAAGAGGCAACTCCTAAGTTTACCACCATGACAACCAGGAAGAGAGGAACCAAAAACCAATTCAAAGTTGGACACCGGGTACTGCTCATTTGACAAACAATCAGCTGACACTTGTAGTTAGTGGTGGGGGAAAAAAAGAGAGAAAGAATAAAAATTTAATTAGCAAACTACTTCCAAAACTTGTCACTCCAACATTTAAGTCTGTGAGCCAACACATTTACATTATGTTATTAAATTCAGTAGTCTCAACTGCTCAGGGGCCAAATGGACCTTTGCCCCCACCTCCAAACCCATGGACCCTCAGACTCTATGTGTGTCAGAAGAGTCTGGAAGATAATTTAGTAAGGATGCTATAGGAAGGCATTCTCATAGGAAGGCATTCTTCCAATGAGTAACAGTTTGAGTAAAAAAAATTCTCTCCATTTTAAGATTCAGTATTTGAAAAAAATTTTTCAAGACAACCTCCCACACAACTAAATTTCTTCATGGAGATGAGATGCTACCTCCAATTCAGTCATATTACCATAATAACACCTCAAGACCTCTTTGTCTCCCTTTACCTTACTCAATTATAGTTTTAGTCTTTCATAGATACGTTTTATACATGGAAGCATAAGCTCAGTGGCTAAATGGTGAAAAGAAAACGTATTAAGAACCTGGCTGAGCTCTTAGAGCCAGGCTTCCTGGCTATCAACACCATCAGGGTCTTTCCCCAGCGCCCCCTGAAATCTCCTTCCTGTCTGCTCTCTTGCTACACCAAAGCAGAGAGATTTTTAAAACTATGCTGTATTTATTATCCAGTTTTAAATTCCATGTTAATTTAAAAATCAGTTGATTAAAAAAGTGTGTGGGAGGTGTGTGTGTGGGAGGTGCTTTCTCTCTCAAAAACTCCTTTCAAGCTCCCTAAACTAATCATTAGATCTGCAGCCATTTCAACCACACTGTTAATAATATTTACAGTCTGAATATTTGTCTGCCCTACTCCCCAGGCAAAAATTATTCCATGACTTCTGTAGCAGGCAACCAAAACAAAAAATGTAAGTATGCCATGGTTCCAAAATACTACTGCAGTCTCTAAATCCTATTGGTTTTAAAGAAAAAAATAAAATAATTTTCAGCATGTTCTATCTTTGAGGTTATTCTTTTTTTCAAATTTTGGATTCTAATATCTTTAACTTAAAACCTGCTTATTCTAATATTGTATATGGTTTCACAAATTATCAAATTCTGTCATATATTCTTGATATATATTATGATTTTTTTTAAAGAAAATAATCTTACTGTGCTGTTGGCAAAAGCTGTTCCAACCATAAAGTAGAATACTCTAGGATGTATCTCTAAAATATCTGAAGGTGACTGGAGGATCCATGCTGTAGACAAAATGAATAGCAAACATGGAGAAAAGATGGGAACCAGAGCTTCATAGACTGAATTGTGTTTCAAGGTGTTATTTTTATAGCTTCTGGAAAAAAAATCAAGTAATACAAAGAATATTATTACATACACAACTTATACTGTACCTGTTATTTTATAGTTTTCAAAGTACTTTCATACTTATTCTCTTGTTTTATACTCACCACAATCCTATGGCACAGATAGAACCAACATTATTAACCCCATTTTAACAGACAGGTTAAGTGAGGATGTGAGATTTTAAATTTACATAACTTGCTACCAAGTGGCAAAGCCAGGGAGAACTGAAGTCTTCTGATTCAGTCCCATTTTTATCTCTGGAATGTAAAGTAAAACTTGGTCTTTGTCCAATGAGATTATCTTCTAGTAGGGAAAATAAAATGAACACAAAGCTATACTAGAAGAAGACCTCACAGTGCTACTATGACACGAAGTGACACCGAACTTAGAAATAATCCACATGGACAACCCAGAAATGAGACCACTGACAGCACACAAATGAGATCTCTAGGCACACAGGTGGCCCTCTAATATATGTCTGCTCCTTTGAACAGAGCCCCAAATTCTAGTCCTGGTTCCGTCACTGATTGCATGCATGCCCTAGACCAAGACGTTGCCCAATCAGGACCTTTTCTTTAGAAGATGAGGAAGAAATGACTCAAATAATCTCTAAAGCCTTCAGAGCTTTAAATTTTATGGTTTCTATGAATGATGGCCAGCTGCAGTAAATAGGGAAGATTCACAGAGCTTGGCTTGACAGGGTTCTGCAAGGCAGATTTGAGAGCTGAAGGAGGAAATGGGAAGTGTGTCAAGTAGAGGAAACAGTGAGAGCAAAAATACTGAGGAGGGAAAGAGCAGAATATATTCAGGTCACAAAAATAAATTCAGTGTTGCTAAAATTCAGTGCATAGGTCAGAAAAATGAAACTCTACTTGGGCAACTCACCTCTCTAAACCCTACCCTGCTCTCCAGGCAGAGATTTCTCTTCAGGGCTGTTTGAGAGCAGTCGGCATAGGTGTAGGGGTTGGACCTAAACTACATGAGTTCAAAAGATTTTTCTTGTTTGTTTTTTGGTTTTTGCTTTGTTTTGTCTTTATGATCATGCTAAGTAAATTGAGATAATCAACAGGACCTAGTGGATAGACTCAGTCACAAAAAAATTGATAAATCACAAGCCTGGTGGGCCCAGAACTATAACAAAAGAACAAGTAGCTTTGTGCTACGGTTGACGTGACTACACCAGCCACCATAGATAGCCTAACTCATCCTAACATCATCTAGATTCAAAATATAGGTTCCATGACCTTTTCAAGATGTCCAGTTTCCAAAAGGAAAAGAGATCTTAAATTCATCTAAATAACAATTGCTAAAAATTTTATTTCTTGCCCAATTATAAATAAAATACGTACCTAAAAAAGTTTAATAAACTCATTGGAAGAGTCACACATATTGCACAACCTAAAAGGAAGAAAATATAAATTATGATTATTATTCAAGAGTGACTTTTATAATAATCAAATATATATGAAGTATATAATACTTTTAGACCCAATAAGTTTCAGATTCCAGTTTACTTCCGTAATGAAATTAAATACTCAATACTTTTCTGAACAACATTTACGACTAGAAGAGAGACAGTACAGTTGGCTCATTCAGAGCAGAGACTTCAAGGAGCCAGACTGGGCTTGAATCTTGGTTGTATCACCAAATGGTTATGTGACTTCAGGTAACTTAACCTTTCAGTGCCTCAGTTTCCTCCTTTATAGAGAAAATAGTAGTATCTACTCCATAGAACTTTGAGAATTAAATGAATTATTATATGTAAAGACTCCTCAAACAATCGATAAGGGTGAGCTATTGCAAGAGGGAATGACTGGTGGGTCCTGCTGCTTCTCATTTATACTTATTTTTGCCTCCCTAGCATTCTCAACTTCTTCCCTTGCCCCATATACTAGTTCTTTTCCTTCAAACTTAAGAACAAGGGTGGTATTTCCAAGAAACCCTACCAGCTTCTGCCCTCAATATTATGTCCTATCACTCACCAAAATTTTCTGTTGCCTTAATTCCTCAGCACTCTTATTCATTCTGCCTTCCATTCTGCAGAAGTTGTACTCTTAAAATTTATCAAGCTCTCTTCATGATCAAATGCATATCTTTTCTTTATTCCTGACTGAGAAGTATGATGACTCCATTGACTATCCACTAATTGCAATTCTTTCCTCCCTCTGTCTTTGTGAGTCCATTCTCCCAATGTTTCTACTAGTCATCCATTACAGTTGATGTCCTTCACTGGCAACTCTATTTCCTGCATGTTCCTAACTGGGTGTTCTACTGTGCTTCTTCTCTTCCTCAGAGAATCTTCTCTTACAGCTTTAACTACAAGCTTCCCTGCAGATGACTCCAAAATCTAGTATGTACTCTTGGGCAAATCAATCTCTCTGAGGTTCAGACTCTACGGTTGTACAATGTGAATGAGTTAAATGATTTTCTAGTATCCCTTGTATCTTTAAAATTTTCTGATTCTATGATATATAAAGATGTAAATTCCTGATCTTTCTAAATTCCTGATCTTCCTCTTTCAAACTCCAAATCAATACATGTGGCATTTTTTTGGATATTTCATTTGGATAGTTCATTGTCACTCAACATATGAGCCCTAGTTTGTCCACTTTGGATTCCTGGTGATTATACTTGGCTCAGGGATGGGGGTGGTCAATGCAGCTATGATTGTAAGGTTCAAAGTAGAAAAATATCCCTTAAAACAATTCCTAAGACATTTTGCTAAAACAGATGAAAAGACTAGATTCCACTAAACAGAAATTTCATCTCAAAAAATAAATATCTCTACTATTTCCAAGTCCAACTGGAACAAAGAACCCCAACTTAGAAGGTCTTAGAGGGAAAAGAAGGAGAAGATAAGATGTGTACTCGGTGTCCTCAGAAATTTTTAGCAGCTGTCCCCATGTCAAGCTGGGAATCAGTGAAAGGGAGCTAGGGCTAAGTGAATTAACACACTTGTAGCTCTGAAGTGCTGGAAAAAGGCTAAGAGAAACTTGCAAAAGATCTGCTACCAAGAGTATTTTGTAGTTTAAAACACCTTGAAATAGATTTATCTTAAGTATAGTAAGTGTAAAGAAAAGCCTAGACTCTATACAGGCTGCCAAAAAAAAAAGACTGCATATACTATTTCTTCTCTAACTAGCACTTAATGTACATTCTATAAAGACTACTTGTTAACTTAAATATTTATCTATTAAACCTTATAGAACAGTGACAGAAGCTGCACATATACGGACCTCTGCTTTTCGTATTACCTTAGAAAAGCCCAGACTTCATAATATAGGAAACTTAATAGCTACAGAAAGAGTAGAATTCATAAAAAAAGAAATTAAATAAAATGAGATATACTCCAAGGATAACATGGTAACCTAAAATATTTTGGTTCCTCAGATTTCCAGGCTTATTAAATAGGAACTACAATTAAAACCAAAACAAAAGCACCTTAAGGAAAGTGAAAAAGGCAAACAAACAAGAAGAAAATCGTAAGTTGTCATGCAAAAGATCAATATACTTAATATATAAAGAGTTTCTAAAAGTAAAGAAAATGGTTAATAATCCTACAGCAAAAATTGGCTAGATATATAAAAAGTACACAGAGAAAAGAAATAACAAACAGTTCTTAAACACTAGAAAAGTGCTTTTGTAATAATTTTGAAATGCAAATTAAAACTATACAGGTATATCATTTCTTACCTATCTGGCAAAAAAACAAAGGTTTGACAATATACTATGCTAGTGAAACTGTAGACAAACAAGCACTTTCATACACAGCTGGGGGAATTTGCAATCAACTCATTTGGAAATATTTAGTAAAACTGCATACATTTGTCCTTTACTAGCAATTATACTTCTAGAGATCTCTTCCAAAATACCCTGGCAAAAATGTGAAAAGAAATGTCTATGTACAAGAATGTACACTGCAGCAATTTGTGTAACAGCAAAAGAATGGAAATAACTCAAATGTCCACCGGTAGGAGGCTGGTCAAATAAACTATGGTATATCCACACAACGAAGCACCAGGCAGCTGCAAGAAGGAATGAGGGAGAGCCTTATATATCACGATGCAGTGATCTCTAGGACATACTATTAAGTGGTGGTGTGGGGGATCGGCAGGGGGTGGGGACACAAGTGCAGTAAAAAATGTATAGCATACCACCATTTATCTATGAAAAGGGATGACAAAAACCACACATACACATTTACTAATATTAAGAAACAATGAAAAGATAAACCAGAAATTCAAAACTAAGAATGGTTAACTATAAGTGAAGAGAGAATTATAGTAGAGATAGAAGCTACATTTCTTTGCATATACCTTGTTTTATATATAGATTTTACTTTGTAATCATGTGAATAGTTTACATAATTATAAAGGAAAAATGAATTTTAGAAGAAAAAGTAATCCCTAAAAAATCAAAAGTAAAATGAATCAAAGTTAAATGTATATATTCATAGTTGGTGGCATAGCCACAAAGCAGCAACTTTAAAATATAGTAGCCTGACTGGGCATCTCTAGTAGGATAAACCATAAAAACAAATGGAACTTCAAAAAAAACAAAATTTAAACCAACTTTCAGTAATCGTATTGTTGCTGATATTATTATGGATACTTTGTAGAATAAAGTAAATAATTACTTTGTGTCTCTGAAAACAAAGACTTTTGTCAGTTTAAAGGACACTAATGTAAAATCAATGAGGTTAAGTAAAAAAAATTCTTTATCATCAAATCTGATTTAGAATTATCAGTATGAATTTAATAGCTATTTTGCTAAAAAAAAAACAAACTTTATTCTCCTAGCTATCCACTGAATGAATGAATTCCTAAGCAATGACCATCCATGTCTGTTAATGTTATTAAAGAACTAACGCAGAACTTTGTAATAGATGGGAATAGACACAGAATACCTCAATCCCCTGATCAACATCCAGTTCAAAACAAAAGAGAGATAACTAGATATTGCGTGCCTCCTAAGGCACACAATAAAATTAAAATTTTAGAGCTGAAAAGTGTAACTTAACCCATTTGTTTGCCCCAAGAATACTCGCTGGCGGTGCTGCGGCTGCAGCGTCTACCCTGAGATAACCTGCGGATTGCAGTCCTAAACCTATACTCACAGTTTGCCAGAAAATACCTTGCTTTTATTATTATTTTCGCACCTCTCTAGTACATCGCTAGTCTTTGGAAACAAATACATCATTCTATTGATAGCATTCTGTTTTAGTAGTGGTATTTCCATTTACAAAATATAGTAATTTTTGATCACTGAAAATGTTAAATCCTAGATGTTCTGCTTTAGCATATTGTTCCATGCTTTGAAATTTACCACATGAAAAAAAATCTGAAGAAATAAACTGTGACAGAAAACATCCCGCATTTAGTCAAAAATATTAACTTACAGATCCAACATGCTCAACGAACATCAAAAAGAACAAATATAAAGGAAGTCATACCTATGCACATCATGTCAAACTTCAAAAAGCCAAAGACAGAGAATCTTAAAAGTAACAAGAGAAAAATCACACATTGTATGCAGGATGACAATGATATATAAGCTGACTCAGAAACAATGATGCTACAGGACATTAGAATGATGTGTTCAAAGTGGTGAAAGAAAAAGTAAAGGCAAAAATCAAGGCATTCTCACATAAACAGAAACTGGGGGAATATACTGATACCAGACCTCTACTTTAAGAAATGCTAAAGGAAGTCCTTCAAACTTCTGAGAAAGAACACCGTATTTTAAGTCAGATATACAGAAAGGGATGAAGTGTAGCAGAAATGATAAATATGTGGGTAAGTATAGAAAACTATGTTACAAAATAACCCATGGGTTACAGGGTAGTGGTGCATTTGAAACAAGACTGGCACTAGTATTGAAAACTGTCGAAGGTGGATGATGGCACATAGAGATTTAGTATATAAAAGTAGAAAGAATAGACAGAATATAGATGTTTAAATTTCCTCATAATGTAGAGTGGGAAAAAATGAGAGTGTGAATCACCTTTCTATCTTGGTGGTCTATCTGTTGTACCCAAACAGGTAACCTTCCATAATCACAAAGAGGAGCCCCCTAACATCCAACTAACCTGTCATCATTCCTTATCTCACCGAAGGTGCTAGTGCACCCCAGCCATCCAAACACCAGAACTACCAATTTCATTGGGAGAAACTAAGTAGCTTAGGTTCTAAGTCCTTTCTATCTATTTGTCTACTGGCAAAGCTATTTCACTTACTTATATAGAAACATGTGGGCTTTTGTTTTATTTCAAAGGGAAGAATTCAAATAAACTTATAAATTACAAAGAAAATTATATACCTATTAAAATACCCACTTAACATTTAAATATATATCTCATATATCAGAGGATTCCATCTTATCTTTAAATTTAACATTTAAATGTAAAATGCAACAAAACTGCCATAGGACAAGCTGCTTAAATCAGAAGATTCACTAGATGGTTAAGAGACAAAAAATAGCTAGCCTTTTCAAGGTAAAGAAATCATGGTTTACATAGGTACCAAAAAGTGAACATTTGGTAGATTACAGCAGGGTTCCTTAAAAAACTGTGGTCCAGAGCCACAGAAAAAGGCTCAAACACTCCTTTTCTAAAAGCTGATGCTTAATGCACCATCTTCTCAGCTGTTTCTAAACCTTGCCTAATTTCCATTCCATTACCAATATTCACCAATAGAAAGAGACAGGGTTATTTTTTCTGTCTCTTCTTTGGGACTCCATTTACATGTATATTAGACTGCTTCTCTTGGTATTCTCCTACAGGTAATTTTATGAGGCTTTTAAAATTTTTCTTTAATCATTATTTCTCTGTTCTTTTTAGTATGACTTTTATTTATCTGTCTTTTATTTTACTGCTTTTTTCCTTCTGCTATCTTTAATCTCCTCTTAAGGCTATCTTGTGAATCTTTCATGGGACCTGTTATTTAACCTATTTCCTGTTTAGAAAAAAAAGTGCAGCTTGATGCCAGCATTAATTTATTTTTACATAAATCTCTCTTTGAGGCTGAAGCAAATCTTACTCTTTTTCAGTGTGAAAATAAAATGTAAAACTGTTTATGAAGTTATTTTTAAACAGAACTTGTCTCTAATCCTAATGTAACAGATGTATATGATGATCCGCATTTAATGATTTTTTTCTTCTTGTTTATTTGCCTTTTTCACTTTCCTTAAGGTGCTTTTGTTTTGAGATGAACAGAGGCTCAATTTTTGGAGTGGATGTATTATAAAGTAATCTCTATGTTTCATCTATTCTATTTCCTACAAGCTAATAAACTTCAACCTTGAGACAAATAGAAAATCTATGCCAAATGTCATCTACAAGTAGATCTCCAATACAGTCTAGACTAATTTGAATAATTAGTTTATATGGTTTGTGTGATCTATTTTGGTATTTTCTTCTGGTTAGAAATTGCTTGATGCTAAACAAAAACAAAACAAAACAAAAGAAACCTTATTTTCCCTTAATGATTAGGTTCAGATCCTACAGGGTTGTATGGTTGTTCTGCCTGCTGTAGGGGAAGAGGGAAGGGTGTTGCTGCTTGTTATAATCAAACACTGGCTTTGATAACAAAGTGATGTTAAAACAGGCTTCAACATGGAGCTTCTTACCAATAATCATTGTAGTGAATAGGTCTCTATATAAGAAATTAAACAGGAAAGGTTCATACCAGGCCTCAACTCCCACAATTGCAGTCACTATGTAGACAAAAGAAATTGTCTGGAAGGAAAATGCAGACAAAAAGCAAACAGAAGCATTAACAGCAGGAAAGTTCAGGGAGTCAACAATGCTTTATGGAGCATAAGTCTAATTGAACAGTTTTAGTAAGAGCCAGAAGTATGCTTAAATTTGACATTGTGGCAAGTCTTTTTGCCTTAAAAATTTTTTTGTTCATCCAACAATGCCACAAAATAAGTAACATCTAGCCAATGCAAGCAACTGGCCATCATTTGGAACACTTTAAGGCATCTCCTAAATTGGTTAAACCACAAGCTGTTCCAATTTTCCAACCCAATCACTTCCTTCATCAAAAACACTCCAATTTCTGATTCTTTACTGGAGCCTTAAGTGCAAATGGGCAAAATGGCAACACAAAAAGCTGGGATTTCAAAGTAGGGAAAGTTAATAGCAAACCCATTAAGAGAAAACAAATCTCCCTGCTCACTGAAAAGTTGGCCAAGACGAAGACAACAAGGACAAAAAGCCAACAATTACATGTGCGTACCTGCCTTTACAAAATCAACAGTTCAAATGAAAGAATATTTATTAACATTAAGAAACTGTTCGTTTTTTGGTGTAATAATGGCATTGTGTTTATGTTTTCTAGAAAGAGCTCTTATTGTTTAGAGATACATAGTAAAATATCACATAATGACAAGAATATCCTCTAAAATAATTAAGGGGGGGCAGTAAAAGAGTATGCATGAAACTAGACTGGCCATGTGTTGACACCTGCTAAGTAATAGGTACATGATAGGTACCTAACACACAATACATAAGGTACCTAGTACATAATAGGCACCTAATTAATGGGTAGCTAAGTAATAGGTACGTGAGGGCTCACTATACTAGTCTCTCTACTTTAATATGTTTAAAATTTTTCATAAATAAAGTAATATAAAATAAAAAATTTTTTTAAATCACACATCTGTTCTAATCAAAAAAGTATTAGGGCAATAAAGAATGAATGACAAAAACTTCCCCCAAAATTCATGCACCACTGAAAAGTTAAGGTAAAACACATACTTACCACCTGGCTAATGTCATATCCCCATGGCAGGAAAAGAACCCCTGTGTTATACTTTTCCCAGTGGGACAGGATGAAAGAAAACAAAACAACCCATAGCAGGAGATAAAGAACAAAAACACTGACACCAGACGATCCTCGCCCAAAGATGGAATACACAGTTACAACAAAGTAAACGCATGACCAACTATCCAGGCCATGGTCAAAAAGCTCCCCTAAGGGGGTGCTGGAATTGGTTCTGCGGGCTTGCTTTCCATCCACACCATCTGCAACAAAAACACATTACCACAGGAAAAGGTCAACAGCTATACCAGTATGGAAAAAGTCTTCTTCAAAAAAACTAGAGAAAACAAAACATATCAGCATATCACAGGAATGTTAATTAACTAAAGTATAGCAACCAGCCAGTACTATAAAAATCCAACCTGTAATTCCTACAACTGAAAGATTTCAGAAATAAAATCTGTAATTTCTCAAAGTTTAATCTAAAAATTAAAATATTACGCTGAATGGTGTCAATTTTATATCTAAGGAAGAAACATTCTAGTTGGACTCTGAATTTCTCCAAATTTGCTTAAAAACTGAATTGTTCCACCAGCCACAAATTCTCAAGCTTCCAGAGAATATTCAACAGTGATTCGGGACATTTTATCTAACCACTCCTTGGCTCTAGGATCCAAAAACACTCTACTTTAGTCATAAGACCTATTTCATCCTATCTGATATTAGTCACTTCTTTACAGATCTACCACCTCTATAATTTTAAGTGCTTTCAGAAAAGGTTTTGCACATAGTACATTTCAGTAAATGTAAAAATTAAATTTATTGGAACCATGCAATGCACTATTCTCGATGTTGTGAAGATTACAAGAATCTTTGAATAAACTAAGTTTGTGCCCTCAGAGTGTTTACAACTGAGAAAAAAGAAAAAAAAACATATAATTAAAGACATGGTATATCACAAACCACAGAAGAATACAGAAAAGGGACAAGTTCTCTTCATTCAGGCAAAGATAATCTAGAATGGCTTTCCAGACACAATGACATCTGAGTCGAGACATAACGAATGAGTTGGGTTTCAGTAGATAAGAGATAAAGGAGTATGCCATTTCAAGAGGAGGGAGTGCTATCAGCACAAACAGCAAGATGGAAAAGCACATGCATGTTCAGAGAAAGCCAAGTAATTTAGTTTAGATGTGAAGAGGGCAGTATAAAGAGGCTAGAAGGGAGATCTGACCCAATTTTAAAGTTTTAAGGAGCATGAGGAGTTACTAAAATATCTGAGTGACAAGAGTGAAATCAATGACATGCTCAGGAAGATCACCTGACATCAATGTGAATGACAGGCTGGAAGAGGAACACAAATTGATAATCGAAAACTGGGATAGAATGCAACATGAATGAAAAGCTGGAGACCAGTGAGATATTAAGTAAGTAAAAATGACAATGGAGCAGACTATCTCCAAAGTTACTCATCTGGGTAACTAAGAGAGTAGCAGTGTTAACAGAAATAAATATGTCAGCAGAAGAGCAAGACTGATAGAAAAGATGCTCAGTACAATGTCAGATGCTGAAATTGAAATGTTAGCAGGACATCCACATGGCAATGTCAAGCCACTCAACCCAACGGCACTTATTAGCAACTCAGAAGACAAGGGCTAGCTACAAACATGGGAGTCATCTCATCTCAACAATGTTAAGAAACAGAATCACCAAGAAATTAGGAGAAAGAGAAAGTTAAGGATAAAGCAGAGTGGAAGAACTTCATTTAGGGGCAGAAACAGAGGAGCTTGAAGGGAAGAAATGAAGGGAGAGGAAGAAGGAGGGGAAAAAGAGCCAGAGAGCGAGAGAGAGAATGATAAAACATAGTTAAAAATGAAGAGTCTGAATTATAAAAATTTCTCCCCAAAAGGAAGTTTTGTTAACTTAAGTGCATTAGAATTAGGCTAACTGTATCAGATTTAAGGAATTAAAAATATCTTATAATTACTATGTTTCTCATCACAGTATTATCTTGCTCACCATAGTATTATCCCAGTGCCTGGCTCAGTCTGTGGCAAGGAAGGCTTTCAAAAATATTGTTAAAGGAATATATGAAAGGATGAATCCCAAATCCCTGCCCAACTACTGCAGAACACCGTTACATAAGGTTGGGAACTTTTCTGCCCTTAAGTAGCTAAACTATTTCCTAAGTCTTTCCTCATTATTTGCTGGCTTAATTTCCTATTTTCAGTGGAACTCCTGTGCAGCTATTACAAATACTGAATTCATGAACTACTTATTAATTAGGTCTTGTGCATCTTCTCACTGAACCCATTCCAGCTCCACAAGTCTGGGGTCTAGATATGTTTCAGAATGTTTTTTAAGAAAGGTAATTTGGGGAATATACCATACCATGTATTATGAAAAAAATCCAGTAGAACCTAGAACAGCACCCTGTGATCAAACACATTAATATTTCTGCAGCAAAATATAAGAATAGTCACTTTAGAATAAAGATTATAAATAGCCTCATGTTAGTTCAAGGCAAGTTTTGCAACAAATAGCTTATGTTAGGTAAGAATTTTTGCCACAATTGTGGACCTCAAACTGGTAGATGATACAGTATGTCAAAAAGGCTCTTATAAAATGCTGTTGAAAGTTAGAGCCCACAGACCACCCTCACCTTTTCCCTATTCCTCCTGCAGTCCTTTGCAACCAAAAAGCAGAATTTTAAAACCTTCTTATCTTTAATAAAAGCCTAACTGTTGCAACTCTGGTCAACTACCATATCAGCATTTAATCATGTACCAGATTATACTGGTTTTATGAGTGCAAGTCATTTTTATCTGAAGAGAGTTCAGCGATGGGAAGTCAGGGTCTGCTATTTCATATGCATTTAAAAACTATATACTGAATGCCTACTGTGTTTTAAATCCTGGGTTCAAAACAAAGTAATGTGCCCAACTAATATTTTAGAGCTGATAGACAACAAGTAGGCAAGTAAATAGATAACAGGTCGTATGATTTTAAGTGCTAGGGAGAAAAGTAAAGCAGGGAAGGATACAAAGAGAATGCAGGGCAAGCCATGTAGATAATCCAATGAAAATCACCCTTTGCAAAACAGACAGTATGACCTAGCATGGTAGGCTTCCCTGACCACTCCTTCCACCAAATAAGAACTGATCACTTCCTTATTTGTTCACACACTGTGTTCTATCATAGCATCTCTCTTAGTATTCTGCGCTAATTTGATATATCAGTATTGCTTCCCAAATTAAGACAAAAATGATGTCTTATCCCATGAGTTGGCAAATACTTTTTGTAAACAGCCAGACAGTAAATAATTTAGGCATTCTGGGCCATATGGTCTCTGCTGGCAATTACTCAACTCTGTCTTTGTTGCAGGTAAGCAGCTATAGACAATATGTAAAAGAATGAGTATAACTGTATTACAATAAAAACTTACTTAGAAAAAAAGGCAACAGGTAAGTTTGGCCCACAAGGGGTAGCTTGCCAACTCCTATCTTATCCTTTGAAGCCCTAGCAACAAATAACAATATTTTTCACAGAGAAACTCAAAAACTTATTTATCAAATTAAACAAGATATTAATAAATCCCAGTTAAAATAAACTAAGCATAGGAGAAAACGTTAATTTAGTAGGTGGCTATCCTTGCTCACAGATTCACCAGTCATTGACTAAATTGAGTATTTGTCAATTTCTTACCTAGAGTGTAGGCTACGAAGTTGAGGATGCCCACTACAATCCAAACCCAGTCAGGTACATGCTTGTGACCTGGTGCTGCAAAGCAAAGCAACGCAGAGTTTAATTTAGTCTAAGTACAATTGTTCTTACCATAGTATATACTGCCAGTGAAAAAAAGTTTCTCTCTATGAAATAAAAACTACAGTACTTTACAATGTATTTTGAATGCAGAACTAGGTAAATATTGTCAGTCCACAAAAGTCTGCTGAACCCAGAACACAGACAAATTATAATACTAAAACTCCTGACCACATCATTTCGAAGTATTCTTACTGGAAAATATGTTCTCTAACTCAGAATACAAAAAATACTAACCTACCTCCATCTTTCTATTCCTACCTATCGCTATCCACCCCATCCCAAAACAGTCCAGATTTACTCCTACTGCCTGAGGCAGAAGCTGGGTGTAGGAGAAAGTGAAGGCAGGAATAGGTGTGAAAGAAGACTTTGGAGTCCTAGGCAGGAACAGGTTAAAAACTGCCTCCAAAAGTGCTTCTTTCCTCTTTTCCCCAATAAGGATTCAGATTCTGTCAATAAATATTTAAGGTCTAAGAACCATTTTTAGAGGAAACTGAGAGAATCAAGAAAGGATGCTGAGTGAAGGGAAAGAGACATCACATTCCCTTTAAAACATGGAGAATGTTTCTTCCATCACCAGAAAAAGGGAAGGGATATGTCTGGAAATAATAGGTCGGTTGAGCCCTGCTTATATTCACTTTTCAGGCAGTTTTGCGGTCCTAACTCTCCATCTTCTTAGAAATTCAATTATTCTTTATTTACTAAAACCTCATGCTTTTTAGATAGCATATCCAAATTCAGCAGTAAGGTTGGTTTCTGGAACTTAATGGAAATATACGTAACAAATTGTGAAAACACATTTTAGCTTTTATACCCAATTCTGACATTTTACATACTCTTATAATATCCAAAACTAATCAGAAATACAAGCATCTTAATAGAATCAGAAAATAACTATATCTTATTTTCTCTATTTAGACATTTTTAAATTTTATATTAAAAGTAATAATCTTACCTGAAGCATAAAAGTCAGGATCAAAGTATGCCATAAGTAAAAAATTGAATACAACCAGTAGAAAGCCAGAAAATGTTATTAGATTTGGAGCCAGCCAAGTAGGAAATACCTATTTTTCAAAATAATTACAAAATAATTAAAGTAGAGGACTCTCTCTGCCCATAATACACAACATACAAACTTAAGTTATATTAAAAGCTATAATTTGAAAGATCAGATGCAGGAGTTATTTATATTAAAATGTAAACCATAATCTCCATTTGATAGAAATAAGCACTTCTCTTTCTACTCTCTCTGCCTTAAATAATTCTATAGTCAACAAACTTTTGTAATCATAAAATTAGATTTATTTCAAAAAAATTTAAATGTCATTTTTTTAATGTCATTTTTTAAAATTACAAATTCCGGAGTATAAACTTACATTTCAACAATAAGATAAATCAAAAGGTATATGACTAAGGGAAAGAAGGATGAGAGAGGTAGTTTCTCTAGATATCTTATTAAGTTGACAGTTGTATCTGTAACACTCCATAAGATAGTTAAAAATATTTAAAACTTGCTAAACCTAAGTGCATGCATAGTAATCATCTTACCTTTACTACAGTGTTCCAAAACGGGTGCATGATATACAGAGAGAGTGGATTGGTATCCACAGCACTGTACTGTTAAGAAATGAAAAAGAAATATTCAGTTAATTCTTGCAAACAAATAGAATAATATTTCTTAAATGAAAATAACAGTACAAAAACAACCCCAAAAATATGTCTGTTTATGTGATATCTTCATTTGAATAATGAAACTAGAGGAGTAATATATATAAGGCAAAGATTGTCAAACACAGTCAGATATTTTTTTACTCAATCAACTTTTATAACATAATGTTTCAGCAGAAAAATCTATATTGCTTACAAGTTCTCACTTACTATACAGAATTGGTAATGTGAATACTGTATGCATTCAAACACTGACCATATACCTTCTCAGCTTCCTTCATCACTCTCAACTTATAGATATCTAGCTGTTTTACCTCTTGATACTATTATTAGTGCACTTACTAGCTATGTGACCTTGATAGTTACTTAACCCCTGCCTTAGTTTCTTTACCTACAAGATGGGGATGATAGCCTTTACCTCAAAGGATTGTCATGAGGATTAGACAAGTTAATAATATACATGAAGCACTTACCTGACCCACAGTAAGTACTATATAAGTATTAGATATTATTATTAAATATATTTTGAGACCAAAAGAATGACAGATCACTTGACAGCAGAAAAATAGATTGCACAACTAAGCCAAGGAAAACAACAGGTTAGGGTTCTGTGGTAAGTTTATTTCCCAATTTTTGAGCTATTTAGTAAAAAATTCAAAGGAAATTTTAACAAATATCTGTATATAAATATATATAACTTTAAGAATGATGTCAATGACTTATTCATTAGACACACACACACATACACACACTGGAGTCCCTGTCATATAGGAAGCACTCCACTAGGTGTGGGGAAGAAGGGATACAAAATTGGTAAGAAATAATTCCCACCTTCAAGGAGTGGGAATATTATACCTAATTCATCCAACTGACATTTAAAGTGTCATACTAATCAAATGTTTATCAAAAGTTTTGATTCTGTTTTGCATTTATGTTTAATATGTGTATAAAATAAGCAGTAAGCATTTGAGTATCTAATTTTTAAAAAAAGTATCATTAAAGATCAAAGTTTCTTCCTGAATGTTTTATGAATATGCAGGAAATATCTTTTCATCAATGTTCCAAGACTTAAAAGTATGATGGAACAAAACAAAATATAAAAATAATTTAAATGGGGTAAAGACAGTCTCTTCAATAAATGGTGTTGGGAAAATTGGACAGCTACATGCAAAAAAAAGAAGCTGGACCACCTTCTTACACTGTATACAACAACAGACTCAAAAGACTTAAATGTAAGACCCGAAACCATAAAATTTCTAGAAGAAAACATAGGCAGTAATCTCTCTGATATTGCTATTAGTAATTTATTTTCAGACATATCGCTTGGGGCAAGGGAAACAAAAAAATAAAAAACAAAAAGGACTACATCAAACTAAAAGGTTTTTGCACAGTAAAATAAACTATCAACAAAAAAAAAAACAACCAACTGAATGGGAGAAAATATTCACGTATGATACATCTGATAAGAGGTTAATATTCAAAATATATAAAGAATTCAGACAACTCTACAACAACAAAAAAAAACAATTCAATTAAAAATGGGCAGAAGACCTGAACAGATATTTCTCCAAGAAGGAAATAAAGATGGCCAACAGACATATGTAATGAAAAGATGCTCAAGGTCACTAATTCAGAAAAATGCAAATTAAAACCACAATGAGATACCATATCACACCTGTCAAAATGATTATTAATAAATCAAAGTGTTGATGAGAATGCAGAGAAAAGGGAACTCTCACATACTGTTGGTAGGATTGGAAAATGGTATAGCCACTATGGAACACAATCTGGAGGTTTCTCAAAAAATTAAAAATGGCTGAACCTTTTGACCTAGCAATTGTACTTCTGGGGATTTATCCAAAGAAAATCGAAACAATATTTCATAAAGATCTATGCACCTCTATGTTCATGGCAGCATAATTTACAATAGCCAAGATATGGAGACAACCTAAATGCCCATCAAGAGACACTTGGATAAAGAAGTTATGGTTCATATAGACAATGGAATATTATTCAGCCATTAAAAAAGAAAAGGAAATTCTTGCATTCGCAGCAACATGGATGGACCTAGAGGTTATTATGCTGAGTGAAATAACTCAGAGAAAGATAGATATCATATGATTTCACTTATATGCATTATCTAAGGAACAAAACCAGACTCACAAATATAGAAGACAATCTGGTGATGGCCAGAGGGGAGGAGGATTGGGGGACTGAGAGAAAGGGGTGAAGGGTTAAAGAAGTATAAATTAGTAGTTGATAGATGGTCACCAGGATGGGGAGCATGGCATGGGGAATGAAGTCAGCATTAATATAACTGCTAAGTGGAGAGCCAGAGTGAAGAAAGAGTAATCGGGGGGATCGTTTCATAAACTATATAAATGTCTAACCAAATGTCTAACCAATGTACTATAAATGTAACCAATATGCTATATGCTTGAAAATAATAAAATTAAATTTTAAAAAAAGAATATGCAAATAATAACTTAAAATACTAGAAGCAGAGAGAGTTAACTGGTAAGTCAAATGTTTATTCTACAGACTCAATGTCTGAGTGCTTCCATTTCTCCAACCCATTCTGAATGAAATGGGATAATGTGGACAAAAGATCTGAGCTAGATAGTAGAAAGAAAATGGTGATAGAGAATGAATTTTGCCTCTACAGATTAGAATTCGAAGCTATGCATTTGCATCCAAACTCTCCGCAAGAACCTACTTAAATGAATGTTATACTGTTCTTACTAAAATCAACTTTTACTTTCATGGGTTCTCTACAGTCTACAAAGCCTTTCCACATAATAGATAAACATTACATCTGAACCTCTCGAGAATGAAGGATTCCTCAACTGACACAACAGCCTGAAATTAAGTCTTCAGACCTGAGGACTGGAACCAACATGAACTTCTAAAGGCTGCTGATGACAAGGTGGGAGGGTCCTGGCCTCCTCCATTTCATAAAAGTCTGCATCCAGACCCACATGATGTAGCCAGCAGGTCAGATAAACTGGAAAACCACATATTTCAAGTTTACCATTTACTGCGAAGTACTAAAGTTGTAAAAAGTCCAAATCAGAGGAACACAGCTTTAGCCATCACACGAATAACTAATATGATACACAAAGTACAATGCTCTTAATTCAAATGTTTGCTGAATGAGTCTCATTCAGCAGCTTTCCATAATGTGACTTAGATCTAAAAAGAGGTCCTTAAACTGATGATATTTTGATTTGAAAAGCTCCTCTTTTTTAAATTCTGAAGTTTTAACTCTCAATCTCTATTCCAGGAGACCAGTACAAGTATGAAAAGAATGCAGGACTAAATTCAAGTCAGTTTGCCCAAGTGGATTTTTTTACATTTAATAATAGCTGATGAGCTCAAGTATAGAAAGATTAGTATGAGATTACAAAAGGCAGCAAACAATAAACCTAAAGAACACTGTGTGCTTTAACCTTACATACCTGAGTATTTCTTAAGGTCACTTATCACTTGGTAAAAATAAAGTAACTTGAAACTCTTGTGAAGCAATAAGAGGAAAGAATGATTCAAACCTTCCACATACATGAAAAAATAACTAAAATATGAACTTTTAAAGGTGTTAGAAATTTAGGTTGTTAATGCTTGTTAAATATATTTTTATTTTCCACTGGAATGATGTTTTGATATACACCAGAATACCTGACCAGGTGGATTATCCACTGTGAAGGCCTGCTGTAATTTGCTTGGCTCTACAATCTGCTGGCCAGACTAAGTTAGTGCCTTGGAGAAATGCTTGAGGGCCACAGCCTGAGTTTGAAAGAATCATTCGTAGGCAAAATCGCAGAACCACAAGAGAGTTCAGCAGATATCTAGTTCTTGTCTGCCTGATCCTCATCTATGAGAACAGGTAAAATAGTCATCTGGCCTTTTTTAAAATGCCTCTACTTATAAAACATTACTTCCAGAAGCAACCCAAACCAGTGTTAAAACTTTTCTATACTCTAATAAAATCCTCCCCTTTCCTCATATTTTCTATCCTGTTTTCTTTTGTCTCATAAAATTAAGCAGACAAGGGTCTAATTTTTTAGCTAAACAACAGTCCCTCAAATAGATGAAGACAGACGGTTCTCCCTGTCACACCTAAATCTTCTCTTCACCTGGTTAAATGTCCCATTCTCCTTTTGCTGCTCCTCTTTTGCCATGGTTCCAATCTACTTCATCTAAGTCTAGTTCGCTAGAATAGAGGTTGGAAAGCCAGACAGTAAATATTTTAGGCGTTGCAGACCATGTGGTCTCTGTAACCAACACTCAATGCTGCCATCGAAGCACAAAAACAGTCAGAAAATATGTAAAGAAATGGGCATGGCTGTGTTCAAATAAAACTTTATTCACAAAACAGGTGGCCTGGGGCTTTAGTTTGACAACCTGTACTCCATACAATCCAATTTGTTAAACCAATACAAAAATGTGATCTAGGACAAAAGGAGCATTTGAAAGGGTGCAGTAAGTAGAACAAGAACATGACTAATAAAGCCCCTCTTCCTCAATAACTATTTATCTAACTGCTGCTCAACAGATTATTAATTTCCTATGGCAACAAAATCCTATTGCAGATTAACATACAACTTCATAGTCTTCTGAACACCCCTCTCAGGTCTTTGTTATATGGACTGCTAAGCCACCTCTCTCTATGCTAATATGAAGCTGACTGTTGGAATCTAAGTGGAAAACTCTACATTTACCATTTCAACATTTCATCTTAATACACTCAACTCATCTTTCTATCCCCTCCAAATCTCTTCGGATTCAGACTCAGTTATCCAAGGTAATAGCTGTGCCTCCCAAAACTCTCAGCATATAAATCTGTTGTGCTAATAACGCCCCCACTTAAGTCTTTGTAAAAATGCTGATCAAGATAGAACTTCTAAACACTTCCCTCAAGACTGCTATCACATTTAATAGTTTTTATTTGGGTATATACAATTCTGTACTGTATCTACAGCAATTACTCTATCTTGCCCACCAGAAAAAATAAAGTCTTACTGAAATCCAGAATTACCTTAGATAGCATTTTTGTCAAATATTAGAAAGTTGCAAAACTTTTTTTTAGTTCAGTAAAAAGAAATAAAGCAGAATTCTTGCTTCATTTATCCATACAGTAAGACAACAAATATTTATGACTGAATGTCTATGATTGTGGTGGGCACTGCACTAGGCCACTGGGAAGAGAATGGTGAATAAGATCTGTGTTCACCAAGTTTACAGTCTAGTGTGAAATAGGTGATAAGCAAGAAAACAAGCAACAATCACAAGTTGTGATAAACTGTGAAGGAAATAAAGAGGGTGTTGTGCGTGAGGGGAAGGGGGCAGGGAGTGTCAGAGAAAGCTTCTCTGAGGAGGGGAGACTTAAGCCAAGTCCTAGAAGAGGAGAAGACAGTCAAGTAAATAATGCATGAGACACAATACTGAGTCGAAGATTTGAGACACTAAGGAAAATGCTATTATAGATGCCATTTACATGAAGTTCAAAAACAGACAAATTAATTTATGGCAAAAGAAGTCATAAGAGTAGTTGGTGAGAGGGACTGACTGGGTACCTTCCGAAATGCTGGAAATAATTCCGCATCTAGAACGGCGTGGTGGTCATATGGGTATACACACACGTAAAATTTCATTAAGTCATTCACTCAAGATCTGTACATTTCTGCATAATTTATAGCTAAAAAGAGAGAAAATAAAGAATATGCATGTAGCAGTGTGCATGTGTGTATGTCTGTGTGTTGTACAGGTGTTGCGGGGAGAGAAATGAATCCCAAGATACCTTCCAAGCAGAGAAAACAAAATGTGCAAAAACCACAAAGCTAAAAATGCTTGAAACACTGGAGGGAGCCAATGTAGCTACAGGTTAGTGAGCAAGGAAGAGCGGTTTGAAATGAGACTGGAGATGTGGACACACACCGCCCAGCAGCACCGCAGGGAGCTGAATTTTATCTAAGCCCAACACATGTCCTGATTTATATTTTTAAAGGATCGCACTGATTACAATGTAGAAAATGGACCGGAAGGAGGCAAAAGTGCAAACAGTTAAGAGACTGTTATAGTACATCAGGCAAAATATGATTATGGGTTAGACTGGGAGCAGTACAGTGACTCTAAATTGCGAAATACCCTGTGACATGCCCATTTTTGAGGACATTAGATATGTGAGTCTCCTCTCATTTAAGGAAATTGGCTCTCATGAAAGAAAAACTATGGAACCACCTCCTTGAAACTAAAAGTATTTCCTTTATACAGGTACTAGATTTTAAATCTCTTCTGTACACGGATAAGAAAATTCATAGCAGGTGACTCACCCTTGCACTAAATACAGAGCTCTGGATAACCTGGGCTACTGTCCCGAGTAATGTTCAACTATCTATATGAGCGGATTTCCTTCGCTTTGTATTCTAATCAATACGAGAATTGGACTCTTATTCTCAAATGATTTTTAACATAAGGCCTGTCTTTACTCATCTGAAATATAAACCTTATACCCATAATACATATTTTAGTTAACTGTGGGAATACAGAAAATGTGGCTTGAGTACAAGCTAACACTAGTTCTATAAACTGTACTTATCAGATCTAAGCAAAGTCAAATGGCATTTCTGATTTTTAAAATTATTTCCAAAATTATTGAGTGCAAAATCATCCATGTTTTTAGGAATAAAAAGCAAGACAGCCACAAAGAATCGATTTTAGTTCCTAACTAAGTTCACTGTATGAAATTATAGTATTTATTGCTCATATGAACACTCCAGACATCCCTAAAATGAAATAAACACATTATCAACCTCTCTTGAGAACACAGGAGAAAGAAATGAAATGTCAACTCTCTCTTACTTTTCTACTTCTGCACAATGAAGCTCAGGGTCTGGAAAGTTACTGGTGAGGCACAGAGGCCAGTTCCCTCCCAACAGATCTCATGATTCCATCAGGTTTACATGTTTAAGTCTTTGCAGGGACAGAAACTGCTATGTGCTCCAACATGTGCTCCACCGTTTCTGGAGCAGAGTTCTTTAGTATTAGCATTCCAACACTTCAGGCCAGTCATGTAAGCACAAAACATAAAACAAGGGCTCTCAAGCATTAAAAACTGTGATTCACTCAAAAATTGACAGCTGCCTTTCACATACAAATGTGAGACTCACTGATTGCTAAGATATAAAGGGACAGTTAAGAGAATACAGAAAGCTTCTTGACGTGATGCTTTCTGCTTCTGGCACATAGTGGGCTGAGCTCAATAAACATATCTGCATCTTTGTACACATGAATAAATACACGAACTATTTTGCATGTTTATTTAAGTAGCAGTAGTAGAGAATTAATCTATCAGTGATGAGAAGTGTTACTCCCTTCACCAAATCTATTTTCCCCCAGAAAATGAACCACAGCAACTTTAACTTCACAAGCGGAAGTTCCTCTCACTACTCCCTTATTAATAGTATCATGTTTACATTTGTATCATATTTTATAGCTTCCAAAGAACAATTATATCTGCTCTCCAATATGATGTTGTAAGACAGTTAAAGTAGACTATTCCTCCCTATTTTATAAATGAAGAGACACAAAGTTCAGAGATTAACAGCTAATAAACAGGAAGATTTAAACTGTAAGTCCTTTCTAAGTCATCTCGGAACATTTCTGTGAATTAATTGCTTCACTTCATTTTAAACCCGACTACCCTTTCTTAGCTCAAATACAATTATGAGCTACCTAGATCCAATATACTGAAATCATTATTAACGTAACATCTATCCTCCAATACACATTTTTCTGTCTTTCAATTTGTGGCAGACACCCACTAAAGTAATCCCCAATGAGTCAAACCCTTGTATAATCAATCCCCTCCCCTTAATGGGTCATTTACTACTTGAGGGTGGAACCTGTGACTTGCTTCTTCTAACAGACAGAATACAGCAAAGACAATGGATGTCACTGCCTTAATTAGGAAACGTTATATCGAAAAGGTGATAAGATGTCACTTCCGTGATACATTTTGTACGTAAGACTCCATCTTAGCAGTTTAGAGAAGAATTTCCTGCTGATCTTGAAAAAGCAAACAGCAATGATATGAACTGCCTTGGTCAGAGCAGCATGGCAGGGAAAAGTGGGCAACCTCTAGGAACTGAAAGCCTCAGCCCTGCAAGTGGAAAGAACTGAATTCTGCCAACAACCATATGAGCCTGAATGAGGAACCCAAGATCCAGATGAGGACAGAGCCTGGCTGACAACTTTACTGCAGTCCAGTGAGACCATGAACAGAGGGCCCATCTAACTATGCCCAGATGACTCATAGAAAAGTGCGTTGTTTTATGCCAAATCTGTGGTAAATTATTACCCAGCAGCAGAAAACGAATACACAATTCTGAAAGCATTACATCATCCTCTTTTCTAATAAGAGATAGCTTGAGGCTCCTATCCACAAAAATCAAGACCACCTGATGTTTGAGAGCTAACTTATGAATGTTATAGTAATAGTTTCTTATTCCTTTACATTCACTTCTTGGTTTTATTAACTGCTCTCCAGAATGCAATACAATTCAATACTATTTTGATGAGGTGGTTCTCAAAATGTAGTAGCCAAACCAAATGCAAATTCTTGGGCCCTACTGCAGAGGTAACAGAATCAGACACTCCTGCGGTGGGGCCCAGCAATCGCTTACCAAACCCTCCAGGTGTTTCTGATGATTACTCAAGTTTAAGGACCACTGTTCTGGGGAAAACAAACAGTTAGGACACTCCAGCCACTCCTAAGCTGAAGGACAAGCCACACCATCAGTTTAGTAGTCAACACCTATATACCTCCTCATGGCGAATTCAAATACTACATTTCAAGTGAGAGAGGTATAATAAAAATTTAGCAAATATTCACTAAACACTTTTAAATGCAAGGCATTGTGCTAGGAAAAAATCTACTACAACAACACCAACTCTAAACTTAAAAAGAAAAAAAAAAGGTTAATTATATTAACGCCGGAACAGAAATAAAGTTTCTTAAAAGTACTTATTAATATAAGACTAAGAACTACACCCACAGAGAACATGACTCAGTGGGCAATGAAGTCTCATGTCAGGGAAAATTGTCACTTATAGCTGCTAAGAAGTCAGAGAGAAGACAGTGGTAAGAGAGAACGGGAGAAGAATGAGAGCGGGACAAGAACAAGCAAGTCATAGGGACAAACAGGTTTGCCTGCTAGACTTAAACAACCTATAATAAGCTCTAGCAAGAGATAAGATCAAACAAAAGGAGTAGTCGGTGAAGGAACTTGAAACACTTGCTGAGAAATCTGGATACTAAACACATGATAAACACGTGGAAGGTATGACAGAGTCATAAACAGGAGAGTCGTATTGGAGAAAATTTACTTCCTCTGCCTGTTATACTATTATACATGTTTAAACAGAGGAAGAAACCTGAAGTCAAAGACTGCCTGTGAGACCCAAGCTAGACACAGACCTCTCAGTTACTCTTTCCATCTGTCCATTATGTCGCCACACACTTAACTTCCTTTCTTAAAGTATGCTCTCTCTTGGTATTACTTCCTGAGGCATAGGCATGTGTATCTATGTTATATGCTAGCTAATGTTCACAAGCAGGGAAGCACAAATGTCAAGTGTTATCTCTCATTTACTTCACACTAATATAGCACTATGTGCCAGTTACTTTACAAATACTAATTCAATTTGATAATGATCCTATGAAGTAGGTACTACCTCATTTCACAGGTGAGGAAACCTGATTATAGAGACTAAGTAGCCTGCTCAAGATAAGAGCTAGTAGGTGGGTTCTTTTTCATTTAATATTAGGCCCAAAGCTAATTATTTAATCAAAAACCTTTTATCTCAATCACAGCTAATAGTAAGAGATGTCCTTAAAACTCAACTAAATGTAAGACTAGTACATACAAGCCCACTGGCCCCTACTAATAAGTTAAAACTGGGGACCAAGAAATCAAAATCAATTTTCTTTTTCAAAATCAATTTACATTTTCTCCCTCTGTAAATATTAGACACAAATCCAATTAAGTATGACATTGAAGGTCTTTATTCTAATGTTTATATATCTTATACATAACACCCAGTAACTATGAGGCACAGTTTATATTTCATCCTTAGATTTGAGAGGCAACATAGCATGAAGAACATGGACCCAGAACTCAAGAGTGCCTGGGTTCAAGTCCCAGCTTGGGACCTTAAACAAGATACTTAAACTGTTTCTCAGTAAAATGAGGAAAATAATAGTGCCTCTACCCCAACAGGCACTTGTGAATATTAAATAAGATATGTAAATCCTGGCATATAGTAAATGCTATAGGAATGTTTGCTATCATTATCATTGTTATTCGGTATTTAAAATGATACTGCTCTTGCCATGAAACTTTCCTTCACCGAGCTCAGTAGACTTGGCCTGGTCCCTCACATACCCACCCTTTCTTGAGCCTCAAACTTATCATGGTCTTCCTGGTCCCTGTGCCTTAGTTCCCATGAGTCTCTGAAAAATCCTTCCCCAACTTCCTTATGCATTAGACAAATTCTTATTTAGCCAAGAAGTTCTTAATATTTAAGCATTATAGCAATTAGAAAAACAAGCCAATATCAGTGAACTGGTATTTCAGAAAGTAGTAAAAGAACCAATGCAAGACGCTTCCTTTAAATAGCAGCTAAAAACATAGTACATCTCCCGACCGCTTACTCTCTTTCCCGCTCCCTCTGCAGAGGTTTCCCATCCATCCTTCTTCCACTCCCTCTGACAGAACCCTGTCTCTGCCAAGTGCAAAAATAATTCTGAGACATTTATAAGTCCATATCTAAGACCACTAAAATGCTTTTCAGACCACTAAGGTACTTACAGGCAGGAGAGGCCACTTCTTCTAAACTATTTAAGGAGACCAAGGCACAACTAAAGATAAGCGATGCGTGAACTAACTGTAACACACCTGGGTAAGGCCATATGAACATATGATATTGTAATCAGCCTGCAACCACAGCAAGTGAAAATCAAAAGATCAGGAATTTCTCCTGCTTCTACTGTAGCTCGGGAGCAGGAGGAAAGTGTTCTAGCCTTTGGAATCATTACAGAAATACTCTGATGGAGGGCAATTTATCCACAAATGATACTTCTTCAGAACATGAAGTTTTCTCTGTTTTAATTCCAAGTCCACAAATCACACCTTCACGTGGCCCGATCCAAGAGAAGTTCCCTGTGCAAAAGATTACTGTTATCCTGTCAAATTTAGCATCATCTGTCATTTAAATTATAATTGTACTTCTCTAAAAATCAACCTCTCGTGGGCTATCGAGAGTATTAAATTTTTGACTCAACAAATGTTAGGTGTTATCTTTACTAAGTGTATTTTACAGAATTAATCCTTTATAAAACCTTTACCTAAGTGACTATAGCCTCTATCTACCTAGTCATCCCACCAGAACCTGAGTCATCCCTGACTCCTCCTCATCTTTCATCCCCTGATCCCTACACCAACACCTCCTCAGCCACCATGTTCTGTCAATTTAAAATCTTAAATCAAAGATTACAAGTTCAAGTGTCCACAGGGATCAGGCAGGTAAACTGAACAAAGTAGACCTGCATGAAGCCTATGGACTGGTAGAGAAATGGCAAACTGGAGAACAAATACCCTTTTTAAAGACAGCAAGTTCTTCAGCTTCAGGGGATTCTTGTCAAAAAGAAATTCAGGGCCAGTGTTGTCCAATATTCTGGTTTATCAAGAGAACTTAGGTGTAGAACAAATTAAACATGTCTGCTGCCAATTACAGTGGGCAGGTTACCCAGCTGTTCTCTCCATCTTTAGAATCCCCAATTCCTTTTCAATCTCCACTGCTTAAATCAGGCCTTCCTCATTTCTTACCCAGTTTTATGCAGGAGGGTCCTTACCTCCACCACCATACATTCACCTTTACAAGTTGCCAGGGTGAGCTTCCTAAAATTAAAACCTGATCCTGTTCGAAATCCCTGTTATAGGGATTTGAAATTCTGTTATAAGCTCCCCAAAACCTATAACATTGTGATGTAACTAAAAACCACCTGAGGCTTAACATGCAGATAACAGCCATCTATCTAATCTGAATCTCCCAAAGTGGGCCTGAGAATCTGCTATTTAAACACTTTTCCCAGGGGATTCTGATGCCAATAGTCTTTGGACAATAGGAACACTGACCTACAGGGTAAAATCCATAAGTCCTTTGCATCAAATCATCCCCCTCTGCAAGGGCCCACCTCCCTCTTAAGTCTCCTCTCCTGCTACTCCACCATTAGCCTAAACATCTGACTTCTGGTTCCCAGAAAATACTCTCTCAAGCCCCTGCAACTGCCCTCACCACCCCCCACCCCATTCCACCCCCCCCATTCCCACCACCCCACCCCACCCCACCCCACCCCACCCCCTCCACCCCACCCCTGCCGCTTTGCACCCCACTGGTATCTTATCG